>CAWZYM010000218.1:0-135000 GCA_963966185.1 Rhabditoides inermis | reverse complement strand
AGTTGTTCGATATGTTTCAAGCAGGTCTCATAATCTGACGGCGAATTCATCTTGAATACGTTTATCGAACTCGCTTCGAACAACCAGAGCCAAAACGGAGTGAATGAGAAATAAGTTCCAGTTTTTTTTTTGATGCCCGCATAACGACTAGACACTGGAAGGACTTAAAGAACGCAACTGGCTGAACAAAACAATATTGTGGTGATTTGATGGACAAGTCGAAAGAACAACTGTCTTCTAGTATGCCGGACACGCCCGATTGGCTGGTGGGGATGATCTGGTTGCCTGCCTTCCTTCCCCACGTCCTCGGAGTGTACGTCACCGTCAAACTGCTGCAGAGGTTCCCCGGAAAGGTAGGCGAACTAGAAGACTAGACAGAAAGAAGCGGACGTATCGTGAATGTGGTCCTCTCTTACGATTAGGATATTGTTGGAACATATTCGATATGTTAAACATTCTTCATAGTAGAAAAGATTTCGCGTACAAAACGATTCCGGCAACATCGATCGAATTGAAGTGCTAACAGCAATAAGCTATATATATATATATATATATATATATATATATATATATATATATATATATATATATATATAAAACAAGTTGAGAAACGTACATGCAGATTTTTTTTTAGTTTCGAGTCGCTCAATGAAAATTAAATAATATTGCTGGTGGCCATAATAAAACAACAGTGAAACATATAGCGAATGTCTTGCAAACCAAAGGGGTGAAAGACACAAGGACAAAATGGAAGCATCTCATGAACGTATGAACGTATCCCCTACAGGGCTGGATCTTCGCGGCAGTGGGTCTTCTGATGGAAGGCATGTCGTGTCTGGCAGTCCCATTCACTACCAGCGTCGGACAGCTCATCATTCCACTCAGGTGAGAGACAATCTCTCCACTCTACATCCTTTTCCGCTCTCAATGTTCGCCAGAAAAGAAAAGCCTTGTGCAGCAAGCTACAAACCACTGAAATCAATGAATTGATCCATAAACATAATTGATAAATAACATAAGTTGATCTTAAAAAAGATAAATTGATCAGATATACGTTGTGGATTGCAGCTTCGTGTGTTTCGGGATCGCGTTGATCGACACGGCGCTCCTTCCCCTGCTCGGTCATCTGGTCGACACGCGTCACGTCAGCGTCTACGGATCCGTCTACGCCATCGGTGGGAGTGGGGCAAGAGTGGAAACATCAAAAGCAATCGTTCGTTCGGAATCGCAAACATGATTATGAATTATGACACGTACAAAACGAAAGCACTCTTGAGAACCTGAGGAGGGGAAGAGTGTGTATTGATTGTTTGTGAGGTTATGCATTTGTTTTTTTATGAAAGAACCAAAGATGCAGTAGTTATGTCATCGGTGAGGTTTTTTCGATAATGAACTTAGCCTGTGCATTCTTTTCACGATTTCATCGATACGATTCCGTATTTCAGTTTGTAGTGAGTTGTGAACGACAGCAATTCTTGTGAGTGGAAACTTTTTTATAGATACTACCTTTAGTCTTTAATACCAAGATAATCTTCAAAATTACTTTGACTATTCCATAACTATTGAAAAGTCAGTCTATACTTACTACAGTAGATATATTCAAATATCGATTATAAGTTTCACCGAAGCCATAACAAGCACATGCATGTTAGCACTACAATAATCCTCGTTTACCGTGCATGATAGATTAGCTTTAAAATTGATTCTTAATAAAGAATCATACATCGATTATCAATCAATAAATCAATAAATCGATACTTGCAGCGGACATCTCGTACTCGTTCGCGTATGCCTTCGGTCCGATCATTGCCGGGTGGATCGTGGGAAACATCTCGTTCACTGCCCTCAATGTGAGCAGATCTCTCTCTCTCTCTCTCTTTCTCTCTCACTATCTCTCTCTGTTTCTCCCTCCCTCCCTTCCTCCCTCCCTCCCTCCCTCCCTCCCTCCCTCCCTCCCTCCCCTCTCCCTCCCTCCCTCCCTCCCTCCCTCCCTCCCTCCCTTCCTCCCTCGCACATCTGTATTCCAGATCATCATCTTCGTGACGAACGTGGGCTTCGCGCCGGTGCTGCTCATGCTGCGACAGGTGAGGGGAGGGGGGGAGGGGGGGAGAGAGAGAGGGGGGAGAGGGAGAGAGAGAGAGAGAGAGAGAGAGAAAGAGAGGGAGAGGGAGAGAAAGAGAGAGGGAGAGGGAGAGAGAGAGGGGGAGAGGGAGAGAGAGAGAGAGAAAGAGGGGGAGGGAGGGAGAGAGAGGGGGAGAGAGGGGGAGAGAGAGAGGGGGGGAGAGAGAGAGAGAGAGGGAGAGAGAGAGGGAAAGTGAGAGAGAGCGAGAGAGAGAGACAGAGAGAGAGGAGAGAGAGAGGAGAGAGAGAAGGAGAGAGAGGGGGGAGAGAGGGAGAAAGAGATAGAGAGAGAAAGATGGGTGAGAGAGAGGGAGAGAGAAGGAGAGAAGGAGGGGAGAGGGAGGGAGAGAGAGGGAGAGAGAGGGAGGGGAAGGGAGGGAGAGAGAGAGAGAAGGAGAGGGAGAGAGAGAGGGATAAATAGAGAGAGAAGGAGAGAGAAAGAGGGGGAGAGGGGGAGAGGGAGAGAAGGAGAGGGAGAGAGAGGGAGAGAGAGAGGGCAGAGAGAGGGCAGAGAGAGAGGGGAGAGGGGGAGAGGGGGAGAAAGAGAGAGAGAGAAAGAAAGAGGGTTTTCCATCAATTAAATGATTCCGTGCTCTATATTTTTCGAGTTACATAATACCTACAATACGGTTCACTAAACGCATTACTTTCGAAAGCAACTGAAGTCAACAATACAGCGTGACTGTTAGTCGTTACCAATAAATCAATAAATCATTGATGATAATGTGAAAAATCGATAAATCGATAAGTCGATAAATCGCAGGTGCACGGCTACGACGAGCTGGGCGGACACGGCGGCAGCAGTCTGAACAACGTGGAGAAGAACGAGATGGGGGCTGTCAAGGTATGGAGGGACTCCCCCCCTCTCTCTCTCTCTGTCTCTCTCTCTCTTTCTCTCTTTCTCTCTATTTTCCTCTCTCTTTCTCTCTCTCTCCGTCTCTTTCTCTACATCTTTCATCTTCCTTTCTTATGGGTATCGATATGTTTCACGGATCATTGATCTGTCCTCTCCACATCAATATCCAATAAGGCTGTAGAAACACGAGTATAAAATATAAAGAAAAAAAGTGTCTATCACCCGTTCCGAGCATTTCAGGCCGACTCGACTCCGGCGACGGCCGTGAACCAGGAGTACCAGTCCAACTACGGCACCGGCACCTTTGCACCACTAGCACCAGCCGCACCAGTCAACAACACCAACCCGTTCGCCGGCGGCGCGTACGATCCACTCAATCCGCAGTGGTAGATCAGTGGATCTGATTTATACCTGCATTTTGTATGTGTGCCAAACCACTGTTTAGTCTAGTATCACTTACACTTGCCGACTCCCATAGAGCTATATGAACAGATCTCTCACTATCGACTGATTTCTGAATTTGCGTACTTAATTTATTGAGTTTCTCCCCGTGTGACGATGAAGAGGTTGTATTTGCTTGTGTGCGAAATATATTGCTGACGTTTTTGAAGGATGATGTGAAATAAAGTATCTTCTATTTGACCGTGTACCACGGATGATCAACACACAACACACACATTGACTGACTGTATTGTATTATGTATTTCGAAATCTGAATAAACCAATTTTAGGTTGAATGCCGGCCGAAATGGAGAGTATGGGAGTGAAAGCCGATAACGCGAGTTTTTGGTATGAGGTGAGTGCTATAGTGGATTTTCAAATGAAATCCACTCTTTTCACAACAAGAGACATGAGTTAGACAAAGATGAGAACCGTCCGATTATGAACATGTAACCACCTTCAAAAAAAGTTCGTAATGTCTTCTGTATTCCTTTACTAACAGAAATTCCGTACACAAACCCTATTTACGGTAAAGCAAATGGCAAATCAAAAAAAGAAATCTGCGCGCAATCTTCGTTGAGAATCAGCTAGGTGTCTGTGGCGGCGCGAATGCAATTCGTTAGTTAATTAAAGACACCGCACTCCCCTGGGGTCTCACCCCTTCTCCTTCTCCTCCTTCTCCCCTTTCCTAATGTCTAATTGCCTAGTCGTTAGAGAGAGGAGAGGTCCATGTATTCCGGCTAGTATTGTTTCCCCTTTCGATTTCGTGCGATGCCCCCATCACCCCTACCCCACTTCGACTAATTGACTTGTCTCCAACTCCTTCTCACAAACACAATGACGGTTCTCACGCGGTTGGGTTATTCGCTCGTGAATCTTGCGAGACCATGTGCCACTGGCTTACAGTTTACTCCCGTAGCACAGCTATCGCAGTTGAGAAGTGTGAAGAAGGTATGTAGCGTATTTATATTGTTTTGTATTGTATTAAGTATCATTTTAATATGATTTAGAAGCCTCTCCCGAAGCCGCCCGTTCCGGATTTGAACAAAACACTAGATCGGTAAGTGTGATTTGTTATTACTGCAACAACTAATTATCTGACTGTGTATTGCGGTTTATCAAAGATCATCGAAACAAACGGCATAAGATCAGTTTTTTAACACTCGATCGGTTTGGAAAGGGAAAAAGATTGTACTTTGTGTAACCACTGTTATCCATTTATTATAAGACTTGTGTAAGACGGTTTATAAAATAACGCTGAAACGTATAACATAATTAGTTCTTAGATGTGTTTAAGGAGTGAAGACAATTTGATTTTGATACGACCATTCCATTCAATAGTAAACTAGCGTATATCAAAACCCACTGGAACGTATAAGATATACATAATCGCTTCTCAGATATCTGGAATACGCGGCTGTAGTGGCAGCTGGACAGAAGAAGTCACTCCATGAAACACATGAGGCAGTGTTCAAGTTCCGGTCAGCACCCCCTTCCCCTCTCTTTTTTCTATCTCTTTCTTTATCTCTTTCTCTTTCTCTCTCCCTCCACCTCTCTCCCTCCACCTCTCTCTCTCTCTCTCTCTCTCTCTCTCTCTCTCTCTTTCTCTCTCTCTCTCTCTCTCTCTCTCTCTCTCTTTCTCTCACTCCCTCTCTCAGTCTCTCTCTCTCCCTCTCTCTCTCCCTTTCTCTCTCTCTCCCCCCCCTCTCTCTCTCCTTCCTCTCCAAGTGTTTTTTTTCCAGAGACGACGGCGAGCCGTTGCAAGAAGCGCTGAAAGAGTATGCGGAGAAACATCAGAACTGGGTAAATTACTATGGTTTTTAATGTTAGTTAATCGATTGCGTTTGCAATCAACTTTTTCAAAACTGACTTCGTTACATATACCGCCGATTAAAACTGATCCTAAATCACCTGATATCAAGCGTCTGCGATGCGTATTCAATATGTTGAGAAGTTCAGCCCGCATTACCTACAAATACAATGTAACAATGTGACGTTATTTTTCCAGGTCACCGACTTCTGGCTGTCTGAGATGTATATGCGAGTGCGCCTTCCCCTGCCAGTCAACTCCTCCCCAGCATATATCTTCCCCCATGTCAACTTTCACAATGACGAGCAGTTTTTGAGGTATCGATTACTTACCCCTATATCGATTACTTATCAAGTTATCGATTCCAGATACACGGCTCTTCTGATGCGCGGCATTTGCGAGTTCAAGGATAAGATCGATAGGTAATCAATTCATTCAATCTAATCAATCGATATCGATCGATGCAGGAAGGAGATCGCTCGTGAAGTGTCGACCGGTCGGGACAAGGTGCGAATGTGCATGCAACAATACGACAGTCTGCTAGGATGCTACAGGGAACCGGGGTGAGTACCGTATACCGTAATACCGTAATTATTGATGTTTTGAGGTTGATTTTCCTTGTGAAACGTACATTTTACAGGTTGGAAGAAGACGCTCAATTTCGTCGCGACAAGAAGCACATGGGCAATGAGCACGTTATTGTGATGAGCAGGAACCAGGTACACACACAAATGTTTTTTACAGGTGATTCAATGAAGTAAATATGTTTGTAAACAATCAGACAGCGCGAAAAGGGGAAGTTATTTTTTATTTCTAATATGTTTCACGGCCATACCTTATTGATGTCATAGTAATGCATGCTCAATGTTGAAATCTCACTGTGAAGATCGAACACAATAATATTCTCATTTCAGGCCTTTGTACTGCACACTCGTATCGATGGGCAAATGGTGTCAGCAAATGACATCATAGATCAGTTGACGGTATGTTTTGTTTCCTTACAAAGACTTTATGATCTGTTATTATCTGTAAAAAAGTGAAGTTTCATTAGATGTGGCATACCGTACTCACCCCGGTTCTCAACCCTTACAGAATCAATTTATCGATTCCAGGAAGTGCTGCGCATGTCAGCCAATCGATTCCACGCAGTTCCGATCGGAGGAGTGGGGGCGGGGGATAGGACGACCGCCGCCCGGTTCTGGGCAGACGCCAGCGAGGGTACGGGGTCTCTCTCTCTCTCTCTCTCTCTCTTTCTCTCTCTCTCTCTCCCGATCTCCCCCCTCTCCCTCTCTCTCTCTCTTTCTCTCCATTCTCTACCTCTCCTTCTCTCTGTCCTTCTCCGACTCTCTCTCCCTTTTTCTTTTCTTTTCTCTCCCTATATCGCTTCCTCTCTCTCTCTCTCTCTCTCTCTCTCTCTCTTTCTCTTTTCATTTTTCTCCTCTCTCTCCCTCTCTCCCTCTTTCTCTCTCTTCTGTCTCTCTCCCTTCCCCCCTCTCTCTCCTCCTCTTCCTCTCTCACTCTCTCCACTCCTCCTTTCAGTCCCTGAAAATGTCAAGTCTCTCACCTGGATGAAGGAGGCCATGTTCGTAGTGTGTCTGGACAGTGCCATCGAATTCGACTACCCAGAGAGGAGCGAGAAGGCAATGGTACAGAGGTGAGGTGGTCGAAACACGGTTTGTTAGCGCTCTTACGTTTCATACTATTGTTTTAGACGACTTGCCGTTTGAGTTTCAATTCAACAAACTTGTGAAGACAAAGTGTATGATTCACTATTGGTGATAAAACACATTTTCGTTTTGTATCAATCGCACATACGTTTCATGCGTGAGTTATAGGCAATTGGTAGTTTAAGTTATAATTTTATCATAATTTAGACTCGAAATGTGATCATGTTCTGAAAGAGTTTCTGGTTCACGCTAAAATCAAACACGTCTCATATACGTGTTTCAAGTGCAACTGATAGTGATAGTGTTAAGAATAATATTATCTAATTGAAATCCAAGCTTGAAACTTGAAATGTAATTCTGTCTATTTTCAGAGGAGAATACCTCTTACACGGATTCGGAAGCCAGAAATACGGACTAAACAGGTGGTACGACGCCACTATACAGGTATGATTTTGGGGAATGAGTAATACGTTTCATCATGCAAATAGAAGTGAAAACAGAGAAAATTTAATTTTCATGAAACACGAATTCATTCAGCTCACGCTCAACATTTATATCAGCAAAACATATGAACGCGCACATCAGCCTCATACAGTGACAGTTGTTTCACGATGTACATAGCTACTTATATCGAAACTACCGCCCTTGTCACCAGAGCGAAAGACTAGCACACGACCCCTCCTTCACGATTTATATGAATTTGAAAATACATTATAGCCTGCGCCAGAGAGTTGATTTACCTCGCTAGAAGTTCGAAATACGGTGCCATAACCATCTGCCTCTCTTGTTTTGCGCGCTATTACCGCTATTGCGAGCATAAAAGTATAGTTCCATATTGCAGTTGGTGAAACACAAACATACATCCTCCTCATTGAGTTATAATGATTTGATTAGATATTTTGTGAACCTTTTTTCCAGTTGGTCGTCTCCCGCTCGGGCGCGTCGGGGCTGTGCATCGAACACTCGACGGCAGAGGGAATAGTCATCGTCCAGATGGCAGAAGAAGCCATACGCAAGATGAGGGACACTGGAAGGATTGTGAGGGGGGAGAGGGAGAGAGAGGGGGGGGGGGAGGGGGAGAGAGAGAGGGAAAGAGAGAGAGAGAGAAGGAGGGAGGGAGAGAAAAAGAGGGAGAGAAAGAGAGGGAGAGAGAGCCAGAGGGAGAGAACAAGAGAGAGGGAGAAGGGAGAGGGAGAGAGGGGAGAGAGAGATGGAGAGAGGAAGAGAGAGAGAGAAAGAGAGAGAGAGAGAGAGAGAGAGAGAGAGAGAGAGAGAGAGAGACTCCCAGATTGCTCCGGAGCCTCGCGGCCTCCGCCCGAAACCTCTCTCCTGGAAGATCAGCAACAGAGGACAGCAGCTGTTGAAGCAGCAAATCGAAACGTTTGATGAGTGAGTATGAGTACGTTTCACATCATTTATATATGCAGAAAACTAATGGTAAAATTCAATCTCGCCGTACTGTATGTGCTTTTAACCAGCCTCACATTCCATTTCAGACCGGATTTCGAGTCTTTATAGATCTCTGACACATGTTTTTTTTTTGCCAAAAGTGCATCAACTTCAAAATTCAAAGTCTCTCAAGAAAGGTATCAAAAAGTTCCATTGCAGACTGGCCTCCGAGATGCAATTGGAAGTATTCACGTATCTCAAGTACGGAAAGGAACAAATCAAGAAGTGGAGAGTGAGTCCCGATGGATTCTGTCAACTCGCACTGCAGCTGGCACACTTCCGGTACGCACCCCCCCCCCCTCTCTCTCTCTCTCTCCCTCTCTCCCTCCCCTCTCTCTCCCTCCCCCTCTCTCCCTCCCCCCTCTCCCTCTCTCCCTCTCTCTCTCTCTCTCTCTCTCTCTCTCTATCTCTCTCTCTACCCTCCCTCTCAGCCTCCACGACTGTCTGGTATCTACCTACGAGTCTGCTTCGATCCGCCGTTTCGGTGGCGGCAGAGTCGACAACATTCGGGCGAATACACAGGAGGCACTAGAGTGGTGTACGAGCACGAGAGATGAACATATTGGCAAGGTGGGCATCTCTTGCACTATAAGTTGTAACATACATTATGCATTGTAAAACGTAGAGATGATCTCATTGGAAAAGTAGGCAAGTTATAAAATATATCACAAGATGGGTAGCAGATTAACAATGAATCAATCAACACATTGGGAAGGTGGACTTTGGTTTTGGTAACTTTCAGAAAAAAACTGCACGACATATTAAATACTCTCAGATTGTTCTCATATATATAGTACAGTGTGAAACGTATACTTTTCATGCATTCAGGAGCGTAGTCATAAATAATATAAACAATCGTTATCATTCTTACACAATCGTTGTTTTTTCATACGGGAAAGGTGACCTTTGAGAAGATCCATAATAATACTTTGACAATATGTTTTGTTGTATCATCTTTTTTCACGTTTTATTAACTGTGAAAATTTGAAATTAAATTTAATAAAGAAATACAACATGATTGAATTGAAAGCGCAAGGCGCAATAATTTATATAATTTATGAATACAGTGTGAAACATATGCATGTGACGTATTCAGGAGAAGCGCCTGGAACTGTTCCGAAAGGCGGCTGCAAAGCAAGCACTGGTCACACATGAGGTGAGAGAGAGAGGGAGAGAGAGGGAGAGAGAGGGAGAGAGAGAAAGAGGAAGTGTACATGTTCCTTACAGAACATCACTGGAGATGGCATCGACAACCATTTGTGCGCACTCTCGGTGCTGGCGCGACAACAGTGCAAGGTTCAGAAGGTTTCCGCATTACAATCATGTCAGACATCTAAACAAAATAATGTTCAATATCAACTTATGTATACAAGTGACCACTCTTGCATTTCAACATCGGTTCATCGCGAAAAAAAGTTTAACAACACATTAGCCTACTAATACATACGAACACTGATAATTGATTTTTTTATGTGTATTGTCGTAATAGTTGCTCTGTGAAACGTACCTCATGTTATTGTTCCAGTCGCTCCCAGCTCTCTTCACCGATCCTCTGTGGAATGAGCTGATGCGATTCCCACTCAGCACCAGTCAGGTGGGCGAGGTGTTTACTTGTTTGTTACTGGCCCTGCACTGATCAGCGTGGACTAATGCGATATTGTTCTTTCGCATCTATCATGTGTCTGCACGATGATGTGTCCAAGTGAAGAATTAGCTTCTTCTCGTGAACACTCTATGAATTGTCAAGTTCAGGTGACAACATCTCCAGACATCGCCGACTGCTATCTCTGCTATGGAGCTGTAGTCAGGGATGGGTGGGTTCATGGATTCATTCTTCTTTCATTGATATTACCAGCTGAAAACAACCACTGATTACGTAATATCGCATGAGCGCAAACATAAAAAAATATCAAAACATTAAGGACATCCCCCCGTTTCATCGTACGGCAATATCGGAGACTCGCTAGACAGACGATAATTTTATGCAAATTTGGCCCCATATATATGTGAAATTATGTCTGGAAAACAATCAGCGAAATGACTGGCGTACGATGAACGGAAGAAATGCCCTTCAAAGGAACGTACCACTCTAAATTTCGAGTGTAAACTACGACTACCGCGTGAAAGAACGTGAAATACTTTTCATAAAGGGTATTCTTAGATGCACTTTTACCCTGAACTATCGTTCGGGTTGGTCCAAAGAAAGTCCAAACAAGCCCCGAACAGCCTTGTTTTCAATGGGGAACTGTTGGCCCAAACACCTCCTATTGATGTCAAACTTTGCCCGAACACGTCCGAACATCGCTCGGCAGCCCTAAACAACCCTGAACTATCCACCCAAAACAATGAAAGGAGAGAGAATTGCTTGGAACTCTCTGGGTCCCGAAACGAGTGACCTTTTATGTGAGGATAGAGTGTGATAGCATGACATCATGCCAGCCTGCGCGACCGCTCGGTCGAAACAGCTGATCGTATTTCTCGCTACGAAATACACACCTTCGCGAGGCGTTTTCTACATGTTATGTTCATTTTTAGCATATAGATTATTTATGAAAAGTGATTTTATTTTCACGTTCTTTCACGTAGCAGACGTAGTTTACACACGAAATTTAGAGTGGTACGTTCCTTTAGGTACGTACGTATTTGTTTGTAGTAATTACATATGTTATATGTACTTGGCTATTTTTCAGGTACGGTTGCGCGTACAACATTCAATCCGACAACATACTCTTCGCTCCTTCCACCTTCCGGTATGGACCAATCGATGTTATTGATTTATTTATCGATTGATTCCAGTTCCAACCCACGCACCGATCTTCCCGCTTTCAAGCGAGCCATTGCCGAGGCACTCGATTATATGAAAGGAATGCTCGACGCCAGTGACGTCATCACAAAATGACTTCATATATTTTAATAATTGACTATTTATTGTGTGAGTAGATTTACGTAGCTAATAAGTACTTGTGATGTTTTACGATCTCTTTTACAGCAGCTAGTCTGTGTAAAAGCTATTCCACTAGATTGTGCCAAAAGCCAAAACACGTAGAGAACGATCAATCAATTTCAATAAATTATTTATTTAACATCTATAATTAACAAACAATGCAATAGTAATCGAGAACAGACATCAGATTGCGGGCGGTCCACTGGTGAGTCTGTTGCCCCACCAGAAGACATCGACGTAGACGTTGCCAGTGGAGACAGTGCGTTCGTCGATCATTCGAGTAGTGCCAGTCTGAGTATACACGGTCACTGAGAGAGGACCGAGCGAGCCGCACCAACTGAAACCACAACAGTCATTTTCTGTCTGTCTCTCTGTCTCTCTGTCTCTCTTTCTCCACTCTCACTCATGTGATTCGATTGTGATGTGGGCAAAAATGAAGAGATTGCGTGAAAGGAAAACAAAGAAACGTACGTTTCCTCCCACAGCCGGGGCATTGTAGTATCGATAGGCGGAGGGGAGGAGAAATCCATCGCCAACAAAATCGGAAGCAGAATCAGGATACTTATGTATCTCGAATCAAGATTCTGCCACTGCCACCGACGATACATGCAAGTCTCTATTTATACCCACACTAACATTGCAAAATATCACTGATATCGTGATACGGATTGCAAAATGCGTTCGTGTTGACAACAATTGAGTGTAATGATTGAGAAATGAATTTGTTTGTTTTTGTCATTAATCAAGAACGAAAAGTAAAGAATAAAACATATGTGAAGTAAATGATGTGTTATCATAAATCACTCTGACGTGTGATGATATCAGCTTATCTGGGGAATCTGGTATAATCAATGGGTCCAGTGAACTCCCGTCGTTTACACAGCTGTTCGTGAACGCACTCAAAATTCTAAAATAAATTCGCTGGCATTTTCAATATTTCGCCTGTCGTCTCGATGATTCTATTCGTGTTCGCTCTGTTTCTGTCTGTCAACTGTAATGTGATCATTGTCGATCTTAATGGTAGGTGATCAAACTACAAAATGAAAGGTCGTTCCATCTTCCTTTTAGCTCGCGCCGCGTCGATTCCCTATTTCGTATTCGAGGAGTCGTCTCTTCTGATATTGTGGTGCAAATCGAACACGAATGCAACCTGGCAGTTCGTTGGAGAGAAATCTGTCAGCATCGGTGACTTGAACCCGCAAAGGTGAGGTCGATTCATTTTCAAACCGCCATACTTTTAGCTCTGTCGATGGCGCTCAAAAAGTGTCGCTCCTCAACTTTTCCCTGGAAAAGAACTCTCACGAGGGACTATACATCTGTTCCAATGGAGTGCAGGTAACAAAAAAAAAAGAATTTTCAAACTACAGTACCTTTAGGAAAACACTGTTCGCATCGAGATCCGGTACAAGCTGCGTCCTGGTGAGTGACATTTCCCCCACAACGTGGTGTCGCACAACGTGGCACAACGTGGCATCGCAGGTGACGTGGGGTGCGACGACGCGTTCTGCCACAATCAGGGCCGATGTCTGGAGGCCGGGAAGATCGCCGATGGAAAGAAGTGCATGTGAGTTGCAGATTATAAATCGTAATACGTTTCACTTCTCAAATAAAACCAATAAAAACATATTTTAACAATATCGATAGTAAGAAAGTTGGAAAACAATTCAATCTATAGAACACGTGTAATGCGTCAGTAAGTGACGCGCATGCTCTCTCTATATACCTTGGTCGGAGTCAGTGTTCTGGAATGATAGAAGAGCGCACACTCTCCATTGACAACAAGGTTGAAGTATAAACCAATGTATTGCAGTTGTGATCGCGGCTATTCTGGCGCAGAGTGCACCGATCCCTCCGAGCTGTGGATGAAGATGAGAATGATGGGACGAGCGGCGCTGCCACTACACTGACCAGCTAACTGCTAACCAAGAACCAAAATTCCATAATCATCATAAATTTATCCGACATGTTTATGTTCCATTTTCGATAATTATCACAACCTAGAGTAAGGATCGATTTAACCTATACAAACGTTTATCAGAATATCGGAAATGCTTGAACAGCTTGTACAACACAACCCTCTTTCTTTTCTCTCTCTCTCTCTCTCTCTCTCTCTCTCTCTCTCTCTCCCTCCCCTCCATCTCTACGTGCTCTTGGCTTGCTGCCCGCTGATCTCCTCCTGTGTCTTCTTCTCCTTGCTCGCCTTGTTGCGACCCGACGGACAGCGCTTCTTCACAGACGCCTGGAAGCTCCGCCCATTCAAGCCACGCCCCCACCACCCCCTCACCTTTACGTCTCCGCTCTTCTCTTCCCGTGTATGAGTCTTCAACTGGAAAAAAAGTTTGGTAATTTCAGTTGTAAAAAAGGCTATTTCGACAAAAAGTGCGCTGACAAAAAATCAATTGTAATACAGTAGTGTTGCTACCGTAACCAGCGATACCGTAGCTCTAATTCAATCTACCGTATCCCCGTACCGTATCCTCCTTGCCGCCGTCGGATATGACGAGCATACTCGAGCCCTCCTTGCCGTGGATCGAGACGCGCTTCGGTGATTCGGCTACCACCGGCTTGATCGGATCTGGAAAGAAGGCGGGGTCTGATGGGGCGGGGTCTAATTCTAACTTGTCGCGCCAACTCCGAGAGTGCGCACAGGTGTGACCGGTGTTTAGGTACGGTTTGAGTACAGTTGTGACTCATGAGCATGATATTGGTATTGATTCGAAGCAAATTTACAAATCTACAAAAATTGAAGCGTACCTCTCTTGAGGTCTTCCGGCTTGACGCTGACGGGCCTTGCCGATTTCTCCATCTCGGACCTTTTCGACACCTCGTTGCTCTTCTTGTTCCCGCAGAGGAGGAGGGGGAGTGGAAGGGCGGAAAGGAGCTGGAGAAAGGGAGGAGGTAGCGAGACGGAGAGAGAGAGAGAGAGAGAGAGAGAGAGAGAGAGAGAGAGAGAGAGAGAGTCTCACCAGCATCAGCACGTCTCCCAGCAACGCCATCTCTCACATGCGACCAACCGCCGCCCGCCCAACGATAAGAAATGAACGCCTTCCAACAAATTAATTTAAATCAAATGAAATCAAACGTTTATCCAGATACGCTTCTTCATGTACATATTGCATTCATGAGAGATGATTTGGTCAGCGCGGTCGTTGATTACTGTCTTTTCCATTCTTTGCGAGCAAGTGTCCTCGGTGGATAAGAGACCATTTTCGAAACATTTCATTTTATTTTACCACCGTTTAAGCATACTTAATCACCAACCAATCAATCACACCATTTATCCGACAGGCCATAGTACGAGAGAAACGGGAGGCGGGTTCACTGGGGGCGGGGTCACTTTCTACAGTACACCAGCAACACAAAGCACACGATGATACCGACGAAAAATGCCCCGACCACCAGTCAGTAGCCATGACCGTCGGGCGACGCGTCAGTCTGCGCAGGCGCAGCGGACGACGCAGTGACGGGCGCAGCTGCGTCAGCGTCACTGCCGTCGGAGCGCTTGGTGAGGTCGAAGTCGTCTTGCTGCTCGTCCAGGGACGGCGAGTCGTGGGCGATTCCTTGCGCCGCCGAGGCAAAGTTCGATGCAGTGTTCTCCACATGAGAGGCGACGTTGGAAGCGGCGGAGGCCACGGCAGACTGGGCAGAGTCGATGGCGGATGAGGCGGCGTTGACCGCGTTGCTCGCGTAGTCTGCAATACCAGTTACAGTAACACTGTCCATTGGATTAGTCGTCATCATTAGTGGCTCTCTCATGAGTCATGTGGTGGTTGGGATGTGAACTGGTCTCCTTTTGTAATCGTTTGACTGAATTGTGCGTCACGTTGTGCAGTGCATTGCGAGAGTGAGAACCCAAAAACACAAAGTGCCGGACAAAACAGTGTATGCAAGTGCACCATTCAATAGGTGAACATGTACGAGTTGAACTGTCCCATGTTCTCGCCCATGTTCTCGCGCGGTCGCTCCACCAGCTCCACTTCCCTATGCGTGCTCGGTGGCTGCTCACTTTTCAGGGACGACGGGGTCGTCATGTCCACCACTCCTGTAGCGGCCAGAGATGGAGTGGTCGATAGGTTGCCTGAAAAAAGATGTTAATGACGTACTCGGTTTTTTTAAAACAATCACTAACCACTCGCAATTTGCGATTGAGCATCTTCTTGACTCGTTTACGAGTTGCGTGTTACAATGAGGCAATGAGCAGCACAAATTGGTTGAACAATAGTTTTAAATACTAGATCACTGTTACGTTTCACAAACGAAATAAATCACGAATTTCCATTGGTTAAACAATAAATACTCGATTTCGACATGTATTTTTTTCAGGTTTCACACAACCAACGTACTCCCGGCGCTATCACCTTGAAAGTTAAACACTTTAGCATACGAATGCGAGTCCGGAGAAATGATTTGATTTAATATGATTTGATAAGACGCACCGGCGGGAGTGACTACGGTTCCGCACGGGTCCTCTTTCGTAGCCGGAGTGGAGAGGTTCACCTGTGAGAAATGTTCGTACTGTTCGTATGTACTCTTCGTACGCCCACGTACCGTCATCGCGTACTCCGAGCCCACGTACGACTCGAGAATGTCGTAGCGGGAAGCGAGGCATTTCTGACATGTCACGAATTTATATATATTTTTTGTTTTTTTTTCTCTGGAAACAGAGGTATGCAATAATGTAATAGTAAAACGTTTGAGAAATCGATGTTATGCAACAAGTGCAACGTACGGTCGGAATGTTCAATTGGCAAACGAGAATAGTGAAATGAAGAGAGGAATGGGAAAGAGACAGAAAAATTGAGAGAGAGAGAAAGAAAGAGAGAGAGAGAGAGAGAGAGAGAGAGAGAGAGAGATGCCCACCTGCTCCCTGCAGTAGTGCTCGATGACCACGTAGGGAGTGATGGTGCTGAACTCGTCGTCTTGCCCGTATAGGTACACCTATGTAAGTACAGTTTTTGTCTTTTGTATTTTCTTTTTTGTTTGGAATCAACCCACCGGCATGTCGGACGATGACGTCACTTTCGTCGAGTTGAGGCTGTCATCTTTGACTGCAAAAGGGCCAACGTGAATCGTACCAAATCGGGGCATTACTCGATCTTCCTCGCTTGAAACTCGAAGTGCGTACGAAACTCTAACCATCTGTCTCTGTTATTTTTTGAATAGATGATACGATATTCACATGTGATACCATGATAACATTTCGATAAACAATATACCAAAGTGAAACGTACACCAATCCTTCTCGTGCAGCACCACAGTGGCATTGTGGTAGTCCTCTCCATTACAGATCAGCTTCTCCAGCACCACAGTAATGTTCTGCAGTTTGGCAGCGGCCAAGGAAACGAGCAGGAGGCATACGGTAGCCCTCAGTGCCAACATAATTGGCACACGAATACACAGTGAAAACTCGACAGGTCGGTGGGCGGCGCACTTTTATACGGGAGGCGAACCTGTTTGTGATTAGCCATAGTATTGTTTTCGAGCCGTGTGTGGAGGGATATGGGTAGATTGGGGAGAGATTACTCGAAAATTCGAGCGCGTTGATCATGGGAACACTGATTGGGTACGATCGACTAAATGTTAGAACAATAAATCATCCGTATAATGTTGGGGTTAAAAAAACGCTACCGGAAAGTTTCGAAACTGGAGTTTTCGACATACATTTTTCCGGATTCATGGTTCACAATTACATAGTTATTAGATGTTGCTAGCGTTAGTTTGAACATCATCTAAGAAGTTCACTTTATGTAATGATCATATTAGGAGAGTCTACCATCACATAATTATGTTTGTGGTTGAGTTCATAAAAAAAACATTCCCAGTTCTGGATGATTCCCTGACACGGGGTGTGTTATTTGGGTCAAAATCCTGTGAACGATGCGAAAAGCGAATGGGAGCATACTTCGAGAATATAGAAAGTGTGTGTGCGAGAGAGAGAGAGAGAGAGAGAGAGAGAGAGAGAGAGAGAGAAAGAAAGGGGAGAGAGACAGAGAGGAGCGGATATTGCGCAGGCAGTTTTCTCCCCACTCTCATTTTCCGACCTACGCTCACCGCCGACCGACTTTCACTTTTCTCTTTTGTTCTTTTAGTAATCACTGGCCACTATGCATTGCACAATCGAGTTTATATTGCATTACCTACTATACCTGAAACGTATTCGTCAGATGCACATAAAACTGTCACTCGTTCCTGGTTGCTCGTCATGCGCATAGTCGTTTAGCCTATCTATGAGCCATGACTTGACAAACAACGCGACTTTTTTCAAATATTTTAGTTATACTCCGCTACTAATATACTAACCTGCCTTTCACAGTTACATTGTCTGATTTGCTTCTATCGATGGATAATCTGTACGTGGAGGGAAATCCAAGGTCACCTCAACTCTCCCTTACTCTTCCACTGTCTGGGCGCCCTGTCCATCACCCTATCCACCCTGACCACCCTGTATCCACACTGTACCTTTCTATTTCAGGACTGCTATTCCATTGACCGTTTCGCTTCTTTCGCAAAAAACATACCGTAAAGTATAATGACGATAACTCAAATTCAGTGGCTAACAACATTACGCAATAGATTTTCTGTACGTGGAGGGAAATCCAAGGTCACCTTAACTCTGTCTTTGCAGCCCATGCTATTCCACTGCCTTGGCGCACTCTCGATCACCCTATCCACCCTGTCGATCCTGGGTCAGCTGGCATACATGCCTGTGGTCGTCCGGAGGACCGAGGGGGCACGGGAGATGGTGGATGAGAGGCTCGGCGGGTTCAGGGTGAGTGCGGGGTCCTCTCTCTCTCTCTCTCCCTCTCTCTCTCTCTCTCTCTCGCTCTCTTCCTAACCACTATTTCTTTCTCTTTCTCTCTTTCTCTCTTTCTCTCTCTTTTTTTTCTCTCTCTCTTTCGCTCTTTCCTATTTCTTTTCTTTACTCAAGTTGCTATTAGCGGAAAAATCATTGAGATTGATCACTGTTTTATATCAAGGCAAAAACACACATCGCCTTTTTATTTTGAATCATCGAATCGAAGCAATGGTTTTCGAGAACACTCAGTTTGTAATTTCACGTTTCATCGTTTTAAACTTAAACAGCAGGAATTTCGAATCCCAAGCCACTTGGCTGTTGTTCAATCTTGAAAGCACTAGACAGAAATGTTTGAAATGGCGTACGCGTAACGCAACTGTGAACATATAGTATTTTACTACAGTATTTTACTACAATAGTATTTTACTACAGTGCACAATATGAGCTACCGTATCCCTACATAATAGCAGACGCAAGTGCGCGAGATCGGAATTCACCTAGATAAATGCATACACGAAACAAATCGAATCGAAACAAACGAAGTATCTAACATGAAACAAACTAAGTATCTAACTACAGTACACCACATAGGGTACCGTATACTGTATTTCAGGCGCAAGAGCGCGAGATCGGAATCCACCTGGACATGCTGCCACTGCAGCTGGAGAAGCGATCGGTGGAGGGGGTGTGCAGACCGGGACTGCCGGGACCGCCCGGTATGGAGACACGTTCTCATTTTAGTCTTACAATTAGTTACGTAGTGTCCTACCTTCTACAAAGTCACTAAGGGGTTCGATTTCAAACAAGCTTTTCAACCTATAAGTTGACCTCTTGGACCTATCTAGAATCTAGATGCGGGTTAGTGCGCACTCATGCACATGCACTCATCAAAATTAAAACAACGGTATTCGAATTCTAACCATGAAAGCGTGTTACCCCCGGAAATGTAGTGTGAAGTTTCTTTACACGTATATACAAAATCATTTTCTGTGTACGTTTCACAGACCATGTATGTAACAGTGCAATCGTGATTGACAATGTCTTGCATCTTGCATCCCAGCATAGAAACCTTTACCAACAATGATATGTTACAGTAATAAAGTAAATATGTAATTATGAAATAGTAATTATTGAATGTACAAAATACAAATATATCACAGGTCCCTCGGGAGAGGACGGTTCCGAGGGCTCTCCCGGGGCGGATGGAATGCGGGGAGTCGACGCGCGAACGATGCTCATGGAAGAGGAGCAGAAGTGCATCATCTGTCCACAGGGTGGGTCCGCAGCTCTCTCTCTCTCTCTCTCTCTCTCTCTCTCTCTCCCTCTCTCTCTCTGTTTGTGTCCGCAGGGTGGGTCTCTTGTACATATTCATCATCGCGATTTTTTTTCTTTCATGACAATCAGTATACGCGCGTGGCGATCCGCGGACCAAGTTCCGTCGTTTTTCCAGTTCAAATATCCTCGCACTATTCGCGCGCAAATAAGAATGCACGGAAGCGATCAGTGTGATCAGATATCGATACCCTGGCCATTCGACATGATTCAAATATCATGAAATACGTGCCACCTATGAAACGTGTTTGCGCACAAGTTCTGCTCCTGGACAAATGGAGAGGACTTCAATAAGTTTGCTCTTTATGTGCGTTCGAATCAGATCCCATGCGTTCCCCTTTTATTCACATGGCACATTAAATGTGTTGCAATCTGGGAAATGACTCGAAAGTAGATAATGCGATGTAGTATCCGGGATTTGCGAGAGATTAGGGTTTAGCAATGGTTTTGCTTTATCTTAAAATGGTATAAGTCGCATTTTATATGAGATTTGCATAAAGGATAAAAATAACATAAATACCACCTTTACTCATCGCATAAGTCATTGATTTAATACAAGTAAGTGATGGTTAGGCTATCGTATCAGACACTTTATCAAATCACAGCAATAAATCAGCACTAAGGCACATGTAATAATCACAATAACAAAAAATGTAATGTTTTTGTCTATACATATCGTTGTTGACTATCGCTATACCGTAATCTTCTAATCATCATTATTTAGGAGCGCGTGGTCCGGTGGGCCCGCCGGGTCCGCAGGGTGAGATGGGAGACCGCGGCGACAAGGGAGTCCCGGGAGTGCCCAGCATCGACGGGGTATCGATTGACTATTGATTATCGATTTATCGATTGATTGCAGATCGACGGAGACACGGGTCCGGAGGGAGACGTGGGACCGATCGGAGCCACTGGAAGGACCGGAGCGCAAGGTTAGTTTTTTTTTCTATTTGTCTATCTCGGATTCAAATGATCATTCTCAATATCATACAAATGAATTCATGTTAGATTTCTAAATCAACTAGTTGAAAATTTTAATTTAAAAGACTAGAATCAATTATGATTCCGGTATTAATCACCTACAAATCTAATACATTTAAAACAACCTCATCTCCTAATTTGATACAAAATATAACACAACCTATTTGCCTATTTTGAGTTTACTGCGTTTTTGCTCGAATTTCAAACGTTCATTGATATTATGTGTTCGGTTTTCAGAATTATTTTCACCACACTTTTTTTGCACGATACCCATAATCACCTTGTGAAAATCTCAAAACCGCGTGAAAGCTGATTCACACAGCAAGTAGTTCCTCGACACACTTTTTGTTGCTATTTTGGTAACAAACCAAATCGAAACTCTCAACAATAAAAAAACACATCAACTACTCAACCATGAATAAAAACACCTAACTCTACGTTATCTGCCAACCAAGAACAACACACACACACACACACATGATTTCTCAACCATTGTCTCTCCAGGTGCACATGGCCGCTCCGCACCCGGGGGCACTGGCCTGCCCGGTCCGAAGGGAGCGCGCGGGGCAGAGGGACGGGCCGGGCCACAGGGAGCGAGGGGAAAGAGGAACTACGTGTATGGGCCACAGGTGGGGGGGGGGGGGAGAGGGAGAGAGGAGGGGGAGAGAGGGAGGGAGAGAGAGGGAGAGAGAGAGGGAGAGGGAGGGAGAAAGAAGGGGGAAACAAGTACGTGTATGAACCGCAGGCGATCACGGATATTCTTCTTACGTTTCAACCATACTATAAACACAGCGAGGTTTGTAGAACGAACAATAGGGGTGTACGAGCGATAAAGACAGCTTGAGAGAGAGAGAGAGAGAGAGAGAGAGAGAGAGAGAGAGAGATAGAGAGCTCTCTTGCAGGGTCCAGTGGGCAAGCAGGGTTCGCGCGGCATGGACGGTCTCAACGGCGCATTCGGAGAAAGGGGAACCAAGGGTACGTTTCACATGTAAAATGAAATTGATATTAGTTTTGTGAGAGAGAGAAAGGAGAGAGAGAAAGAGAGAGAGAGAGAGATTGAGAGAGAGCTCTCTTTCAGGTGACATGGGCGAGCGGGGGGCGGACGCCAAGTTCTGCCCGTGTCCCCTGGAGCTGCAGCTGCTCAGTCAGGGAGAACACGCCAGTATCCGGAATACAAAGGTACGGAAGACTCTCTCTCTCTCTCTCTCTCTCTCTCTCTTTCTCTCTCTCTCTTCCTCTCTCTTTCTATATCCTTCCCTTTCTCTCCCTTCCTCCCTCTCCCTCTCTCTCTCTCTCTCTCTCTCTCTCTCTCTCTCTTTCCCTTTCTCTTTCTCTCTCATCTCCCTCTCTCTCTATCAGTTTGTCTGTCTGTATCTTTTCCTCCCTGCCCCTCTCCTTTTTCTCGTGTCATTTAGGTGTGTACTTCTTGAAACGTACACGGTATCCGTTTCCAGATGACCATCCAGCGCCCCTCTCCCGCTCCCCGCCCCATGCACATCACCCCCGAGATACTCAGAGAGCGTGAGTGTTTTGTGTTATTCACTTTGTATTATTTATTTTATGTTAAGATGGTAGGTTCAATGTTTTGTTGAATGTCTCTACACTCTTCTCTCATATCTCTTTTAGAAAACACTACTCATATGTTATGCTATAGTACAAGTGACCATGCCAGATGCCAAGTGTACAGTGCGTTTACAGCGTGAAAGCGGCGATATACATATAAACGGGTTGCAGACGATTTGTAAACGTTGTTCAGCGTCTGCATTTCGTTCTGCCAGCCAGTTGCACGGTTTGTGTATGTGAAACACTATAATTGCTGTGCGAACGGCCTGCAGACACATCTGCAAACCGCTGTTCGTCCACTCATTTCGAACCGCAGGGATCCCGAAATTGTTAGTTGAACGCAGCGTAAGAACTATTTACAGTGTTTGTGTGCACTAAGTAGCCTACTCACTCGTGTTTCTCACATGGGCACCCGGGTGTCAATTTGAATGATGAAAATGAGATTTAAATATGCTTTCCGGACAAATCATGCATGCTGAATTTATTGGTGTTATTGGTTTGTTTTTAGTTCGATCAGATAACGAGATATAATCAATGTCACGCTATGTCACGGCCCGGGCCGGGACGTCACAGCCGAATGGTCAAAGCTTGTGATCGGGACAGTACGCCCCCAGCTTTTTCCGACAGTGACTCACATTTGAGGACATGATAAGTTTACGTGGCAAGAATATGCGAGTACTATAAGCATTCATGAGTGTTTTTTTTTCTGGCAAGTGATGTACACAACTCATAAAAGCGATGCGAGAGGTGATGAAAGGGTGTTGAAATATTCGTCGTATAATTATGTAGATTACACGAGATAGATATCCGAATGATAACTTTCTCAAAAATACAAAAAGGATATCCGACTGGGAAAAGGAATGAAAAGCTCTTGCTTAAAAAACGAACCACAATTGAGCGAAGCGAATGATTGTTCAAGTATCCCTCACAGTATTTGTCTCAATGTTGTAATGATGTTTTAAATGCACTTCTATCAAAAAGCTTTCAAAAAGATAATGAGATTGCAAAATGACAAATTCTCACATCATTGTTGGTGTGAGAAGATTATACTTTCTTGTACTTTTAGACATAGATATTTAAGAATTTGAGTGTATTGCAATGCACAATTTTAATATTCAAGCGGTTTTTGAATTCCGTTCTTTCTTCGATTTATAAACAAAGAGTGCAAGGAGAATAAACAAAAAAAGAAGCTTCAAAGATCTCTCTCCTATATCAAAGATACAGGGGCCTATTCGATTTCCCCTGCTCGCTGTTCGGCCTTTTGCCAACGGCACATGCGCGAGAGTGCGAGAGAGCACGCGAAGAGAAGAGAGCGCAGAGTGGCGGGATAAGGAAAACATTCGTTCAGAGCGGTCTGCTGATCGCTTTTGATCACCGCGCGCATGTAGAACTTTCGTTCAACCTGTAATTGAATAACCGTTTCATGACGCATAAACGATCAAAAATCGTCAGAAATAGGCCCTTGTGTAGCAGAAATTTTTTTTTTTATCTCACACAAATATTGTATATTGTCTGAGTTTTGTACTCGGTTTCCTTTGCTATATTTACTCCTCATACAAAAAAATATTTATATTCTGTTTTTGGCGCTCAAAAAACTACAAAACTTATCAAATTAAACAAAAAAAATCTTTTCAACGCTCCCCATTTCATATCAACACCCTGTTTATCCTTGCATGTCATCTCGTGAATGCAAGTGCATTTCCTGCCAATGAAATCCGAGTCGAAATGTAAAACAATATAGAACGATGGTAATAACAATGCTCCACAAAACTCTTCTCTCTTCAATCCCTTTTGCACTTTATGTTTTTTTTAGAACACCACAAATCATAAAAAAAATACAACAGACAGTTTGTGTGTCTGTCCGTCTCTCTGCTTGGAACATTTCTCAGACCATAGTAGGGGGAAGAGCTAGAGAATTGGTGTGATGTAACCCCACGCAAAAAAGTGTGATGTAAATGAAACACGACGGATATGTTTCAGAATCTCTCATGGACGTTCCGGCGGCTCTTCGTGGCCCGGCGATGCCGCCCTCTCCTTCTCATCCTCCCAGTTCGTCTTCCACCGCACATGTCGCACCTCCCGCACCGTCAGTTCTCACATTTCATTTCATTTATGTTATTAAAGTGGCCAAATCAAAATCATTTCAACTTACGGTTCACCATTTACAGAAATCTTATATCAGACAGTTCCCGTTCAGACTTTTTATTAGTGTCTGTAAACTTTAATGAAATAATGATACACATTACCTTAATGACGAGTATTGAACTGCAGTTCAGATAGAATCCCAGTGTTTTCGAGAGTATTTTAGCAATTTTAGCCTATAGGCATTTATAATTAATGAGAAACTCTTTAAAACAGCACTGAAGGATTATGTACATGGCGAAATTGAATCTTGTTGTTCATTATAAAGTAGTACTATTCATCATCGTTGAATTAATTTTTTAATGATCCAATCAATACCCAATCTTTAACTGTGTTGTGATTCCCAGGGGGAGGAGGGCAAATACGACGTGGTTGACTATGAATTCAAACATGCGGTAGCATCTAGAAAATGATTATCTCTCTTCCCTCTTTTGCGTCACTCATTGAGAACCCGCAACAGTTTGTGAATAAGAATTCTACATAACTGTAAAAGCTTCTACCGTAATCGGATTATCTAGCACACATCTTATTATTGAATCAGAGAGCGAAGAGAGAAAGAAGAAGAAAGAGAAGAAGAATGGGAGTGTGAACGAGGAGAGTTTCCATGCTACTACACCTCAACTACGCACATGAATTCATGAATATGTTATGAAAGAATCTACGAGAAAAAAGAGAGTCTAGTGAAATTGAATAATGTAACACGTTGCATTTGAATTTTGCATATTCGAGAAAAAAAACTTAATCCTGTATACTTTATCTTGTTGTGTTCTAGCACAGAACAAGCAATTGCGAATGCTGGTGCGCTCTCTTTAATACAACATAGCTCTCTTTAACTCTGAAAAAGGTTCAATTCGTTTTATCGAATCAAAGTTAATCAGATCATGCGTTCAAATGATCGAAGATGATGCTTCTTCATGAAGCTTTCAAACATTATCTATGACTTAGATATTCATATGTCTATGCTCTATGCAACCGAATTCAACTTGTTCCAGTGTCTCGTCTCTGCTTTTTGGAAGCAGTCTCGTCTCGGATAAGGACATTCTCGCGTCGGTCGAGTCCGCGGACGTCGACCTTCCCAACACGTGGATGATGCCGGAGCTAGAGGAGGTGGGTGGTAGCGCTCTAGCGTTATAACGCCCTAACGTTATAAAGCCCATTGTATATGTAACGCTCTAGCACCTGACGTCATATTGTTGCAGCGCTATGACTCTCTAATGCATACCTCTCTAGCGCCCTAATGCTAACGCCTTTCTTTTTCAGGCAACCACCACCGAGCCGACCACCAAATTCTCATCCAGCGAAGACAACACAGCCACAGAGCCGATGATAGTGGCGGAGGCTCAGGCCGACGTTGCTGTGGATGTTCCCACGTTGGAGCAGAGGCAGCAGGAGGAGCAGGAGCAGCCGACGTCGCTGCCATCTGAGGAGGTGGAGTACGATTCGGAAGAGACGAGCGAGGCGACGACGCCGGCGAGACGAAGGGTCGTCTACGTCACGAAGCGCCCGAGGAGACAGGACTGATCACACATGTATGGGGTATGAATAAACTCGTGCGAACCACCGACGACCTTTCTGGTTCTGTCTAGACTTGTATACATAACAAATGACACTGACTGTAGCTACTGTTGTAAGCCTGTGATTGTATTCCCAGTTTGCAGGCGGCCACTGTTTATCCCTCTTTATGTTTATGAGGTTGTGTTGTTGTGTACTTGGAAGTCATTCTGTCTCCCTTTGCACACATAACAACTTTGCGAAATATGCGTACACATGGCAATTTTTATGCGTATTCGAACAATGCTGTTTACATCTTTACATGATCACAAAGATGTATTTTTCACACGCGAATGACGTGCAAAAACAGTTTCAACAATTTCGGCGAGACCTTCGAAACACGTGAACAGCTAATCATTGGTTGGCGTTTTTCGACCTCTCAACTCTTGAACCTTCCGCCTGCAATTTTCTGATTAGTTGCAGGTTTCCAGAGGTCCACGGAAATTTCTGCGTTTCTGCTTTGCTCGCTAGTTTTTTTTTGTGTTTTCTTCTATCATTCTTCGAATAGGTAAATTTCTAACGCTTAACGTTTTATTGTCGAGCACGAATATAGAATCGTACAGTAGGAGTAGGAAGTAGGATTATGTATAACATATAAGTGTGATGTGTTCACTCCTCTCCCCATGTCTGTCCACTCCACATTGATAGTGTATAGAGATGATGGGTATTTCCAATCTAAAATGGCAGCATTCGATGTTTGAGTAGCGCAGAACAATGTGTATCAGTAGCATCAGTTCTCGTTCCGTGATGACGTTACGTGCATTAATAAATAAAGCTGACCGGAAGTGTTTTATGAAAACGTACATGCGTTGTCTTCAAAACCAATAGGCAATGACGACTACTCGATAGTGTCGCAATTACGACAATTGCGTACAGCGAATTTGAAACAATCACGGTTTCTTCTCAGAATCACAGAATCTTACAATTCTGTGGCCTGTGCCACGCGGAACAAGCTTGTTGACGCGTCCGGGTTTTTACTCCTCTCTCTCTCTCTCCCACTCACAAATTGCGCTTCATCCTATTGTTCAGCCAAGTTCATGGATAACATCATTTTCCTGAGAGAGAGAGAGAGAGAGAGAGAGAGAGAAAAGGAGAGAAGGAGATTATCAGTATGCCCACCCAGCACATGTCCCATTTGCATAGGCTGTAATGGACCGCGTTGTTCAAGTTCTTGAAATATTCATGTCAGTGCGACTACTAGACATAGACAATCAGACTACTTCAATTCCCCTGTCTATTCGAGACGCCTGCGTCTCACCCTCATTTCGAAAGTGAATCGTTTTTCAGTGGAAAAATGTCGACTGTGATACTTGTCATTAGTGTATACTGCGTTTTTGTTCTATCTACGCTGTTATAGTGACTGAAAAAAATGTCGCTCCGATTTTGCATTCTCTCTGTCTTCCTCTCTCCCTATATGTTGTGTCAATACAATTCATGAAGAGTAGCGAAAAAAACATGAACAACACGCCGGTGGCAGGAGCGACGACGCTACAGCGGCAGTGTGAGACATCATTCCGGATCCTCACGTCTGTGAACTGAATGCCAGTGTTTATATCGTGCAATACGAGCCACCTCGTCCCCCCCCCTCTCTCTCTCTCTCTCTATCTCTATCTCTCTCATTTTCACGCGTTCTCCTGCATCTCACCACCTCTTTTCAAAATTTCGCGGGGGATCCCCTGTAATTATGAAAAGTGTCTTCTAGTACACAAAATATAAAAAAGGTGTATGTTTATCTCTATCCGTCTGCAAATTTGGACCAAAAAAACATTGCGCTCGCGCTTTGAATTGGCGACCACCCTGCCACGTCTCACAGTCCTCGCGAATTCACATTCTTGGTTTTCTAGAACCACAACAATAGTACTGCAGCCCTCTTATCCCAAAGGCACTATGTCTGGCACATCGTTGTGGATTGGAGACAGTGAATATGTTATGAGATGTGACACATTCTCCCTTTCTTCAGCTTTCTTTCTCTCTTGTTATCGTTCTTTCTCTTTGAATATATCTCTTTTTCCAACTATTTCTACTCCTCATTCTGTTCTCATCACTAAAAGTGCGTTTTTATTTTCGCTATATCTCATTTCCTTCGTTTGTGAATAATATGTCATAACAATTCCCTTCCTCTCCTCTCAATGCATCTGAAATGGACAGAAGATGCCACGATTCGACAAGCCACGCCCACTCGGCATGGCAGTGCGAGCAGGAGTTCCATCTCCCTCCCTCTCACTCACTCTCACTCACTCGCTACCGCTACTGTAAGGGCTAACAAGTGAGAAGAGGAGCAAAAATCATTCGTTTGTACAACCATGTAATTCTATATGTGTTTTTTTCTCGATAATAAGCCTCGGCGCTATTCAATAGGTGGCACTGTTACTTTTCCAACGTCGTCATCTTTCTGTAAGAAAAGGGTCGCATCCCAAGCTAGTATATGATTGATTCTCTTGCTGTTTCGCTCCTACTACATACACTACTACTTTTCTTCGCGTTGTGTATGTAGTATCATGTCTAACTCATGCGATCGTTCATCTTTCCTTCTCTTCTCAATCTAAAAACGTCTGTCGTCGCTCATTTCATTTCATCAAATGCGTAGATTGTGAATGTGTGTATTTTTTTCTCGAATTCATTTTGTTTCATCGGATTCGGTTAAACACAGGAATAGCAATCACACCGCTTTCAACATGTTTTTCTCAAAGACCGTGCGAATGCGAATAGTGATTCACTTCGTTAAGCCAATCATTTATTCAAACATGTGCTCCATTCATTATATTCGTGTTCCATCTAATAAGTGCTTGACATGATTTTGCTCAATAACTTCCTAACACGCTCTCTAAAACCCCGATTATCACATGCCTAGCCCTCTTGGGAATTTTCCACAGCCTCTGTTGTACTATTATAAATAAATCAGTAGAATGATGTGATTAGAGCGGTAAGTAATTAATGATTGTTCTGTCACATTTACTTCTCACTTTTTCGTAGGTGAGAATGGCCCGCCCCTTCTCTCTCTCTCTCTCTCTCTCTCTCTCTCTCTCTCTCTCTCTCTCTCTCTCTTTCGCTCTTCACCCTTCCTCTCTCTCTCGCTCTTCGCTCTTCCTCTTTTGCCTCTCAAGAATACATACTCGATACTACACTGGATTTTTTTTTGCACCATTGACTGTTCTCTCATTTCTTTTCATCTCTAATCCCATTCAGGTGCGCGCAGATTCGATCGCATGTTTGTTCGTCATATGCATTTCGCGAGGCTATAAACCTGTAAAGGTCTCCCTATTAATATCGTGTCGAACGGCTTACGAGTGTTTTTTTGTTTAGATGTTGTATAATCAAAATGCGACCGGAGTGGAGGAGGAGGAAGATGACCCGCTGGTCAACATGATGTCTATGCTGTGCAATCGACAGAGCAACGAGGTACGCCACTCTCTCTCCTCTCTCTCTCTCTCTCTCTCTCTCTCCCCCCCCCCCTCTCTCTCTCTCTCTCTCTCTCTCTCTCTCTCTCTCTCTTCCCCCCTCTCTCTATCCTGCTCATTCCACGTTGTTTGACGTATTTATGTGTCTCTCCTACGCGCGGCAATGCCCCATTGCGGTTCCGAGATATCTCAAAAATACAAAAAAAACAGCAGACGCCGAAGAAACACACCTGCGGAAGAAAGTTCTGAGAAAGTTCGGTTTTGCCGTCACACCCCCTATAAAGACGGCTCAATGGAAAAAAAGGGCTCAGTCGGTTCCCCGATTTCAGGCTATCATTCACCGACTGTTACGGGAATGCTGCAGAATCAGATGATTCACTAGTCACTGACCAAAAACCCTAGAGTGACGAGCATGCCTGTAGGGCGGATGAGCGATAGCCACGGTCCGCCATTCAAGGGTGAGCGATGAGCGCGGACTTTCCCGGTCGGCTAGCCATGCATTCGCAAGGCCGAGACACGAAAAAACCGCGCAATCAGCTTCATTGTCAAGGAACACTGGGTTTTTCCCTCATTACGAAAGCGATGCGTTTTTCTTCTTGTTATGAGTGTCGCAACAGCGAGAGACACGCATACATGAGCACACATGATTTGATAAGATTAGGGTTGATAAAGTGAGTAGCGAAGTGGCTGCGAAAACATGTGACCAACACATCACATGTCGCCATTTCACAGTGCGTGAATTTTCGCATGGCGACGAGAATACTACGCGCTTTGATTAGCTAATCAGCTTAGGATTACTTCCCGTGGGATATGGTTATAGCAAAATGGCGGGTTTGAAAATGGAGTATGAGTCTATGAGTCACGTTCTCATCACCAACTCGCATCATACGCTACATAACTGGTACGACCAATGTGAAGAAGAGCGATCCTTCTTATTAGTATGTCCGATTATAGAAATTCTTCATTTTATGTAGCATTTTAATTGTATTCTCGAAAACGCCCTTTCAAAGACGTAGTTCTATTTTCCCGCTTTCCTTTCTCTGCTAGCGCGCGGTCGCGTGCCTTCCCCTGTTATTCCCCCGACCCCTGAACAATGCTGTGCGGCGGAGGACACTAACCGGACTGGTACTCGATTTTGCTACTCTCTACATCTACGGCGTTGAGATTGGAGAGGAATCCTCGAAGACGATGAAACTCTCGGAGACGTCTCTTCGCGATCGATTGTTGAAGCCCGGATCTTCCGCCGCCGAGATCTAAACTTCCCCAGAAGCCGCAAGCAGGGGATGACAAGCACCACCAATAGCACGTACGCATCCACGGGACCACCGAAATCCGTGTTATTGGGACTCGCAGTAGGCGTTGCATTACTGTTTTTTACCGTAACCTTGCCGTAATTTGCAAAATTGTAATGTGTTATTTGATTCGAGATAAATATTCTGATTCAAAGACAAAGAGCAAATAGAGAGAAAGAGAACCCTACTCGCGGTGGCAACAACTTCAATGCCGAATGTCATCGTTCCAAAAAAAAATTCAGGCTAAAACACAAAATTATGCATCCGGATTCCATTTCATTCACTCTAACCCACTCATTCCCTCATCTCCTTATCTGTATGTATCGTGCTCACGGAAACGGCTACACATCCATAGCGGAATCCTGTGAGAATTCTTGTGGGCTGCACAAAACATCTCGAAATAGATTACTATTAGAGTTCTGCAGACAAGATCTATCAGAATACATATACATGTATTGATTGATAAATTAATTACATGGTTTGCTGTAATGATAAGCTAATTGGTAAATTGACAACAGGGTTCATTGTAATGATAAACTGTTTGATAAACTGCATTCAGGGTTCACTCGCATGCGAGCAGCGTCCTCTGCAAACGCTTCTCATGGGCTATGGTTTCCTGGTGATCTTCTGTCTCGCCATCGTCGAAAACTGCCTCAATCTACTCATCTACAACTCGGATCAAATCAAGCACTACATTGCTATACGCATGCTCTGCACCAAGCTCGTGAGTTTTACTTAGCGTTCAGTATCTTCAAACGATTTCGAATCACCTTCAAACTCTCGATATGCCTTGCGATATACTTTTCGATTTGCCTTTGGATCACTACGGATATGTTTTCGAAGAGAGTGACCGCGCCTTTATACATTTCTACGTGTATTCATGTCTAAGTGAGTAGTGTCTAATCTACAGTAGCTACTGATTATATTATATACCAGCTCCATAACTATTTTACTGTTTCCATTAAAGGGAGTGTACCCTCTGGTTTTCGAAGTTGAGTTAGCATCGGAATACATCAAAAATGATACACTTTTGTCAATTAGACCATATGCCGCAAATGGCGGGAAGTTGGAGAAACCATCATCGACAGTGCACGTTTGTGCACATTTCTGCACACTTTTCTCTAGAAAGAGCGTATTCGAGCGCAAATTACACAAACTTCAAGGCAACTTGAGCATAACTTTTCAATGAGAAAGTACGTATTTATGACATATTTCAACATCATGATGCTAATACAACTTCGCAAATCAGAGGGTACACTCCCTTTAAGCTCCAGTGTCCTTATTCATCCGTCTAAAGAAAGAGGAGCATAGTCAGCCTCAGTCTTTTTCATCTTATTATTCATAACATGCATTACGCATTTTGTCTTTTGTTCAGTCTCTGAATACGACAATAGACGGTGGTCTAACGAGTTGCAAACAATATCTGACTGAACTAGAAATAGACAAAGCCACCATACAGGCATCATTGTTCAGTGAATATCGCACTGATGTCAATTGGAGTAAGTAGCAGAAGTAGCACAATAATCTCCCGCTCATCTCTCTCTCTCTCTCTCTCTCTCTCTCTCTCTCGTTCTGTTAAAATGGCATGAATAGCGTCGTGCCAATGTCTCCAATTCACATAATTGCGTGTTACAACATGTGGAAAACACACACACACACACACACATCTGTGTTGATCGATTCACTACAAGAGGAAGAGTGTTTCTTGTACCCTTTCTCTCCCACCACACAAATAGAATGCATGCGTGCTTACGATTGCCTCAGGCATCATACCTACCGCAGTGTGCGGAGGAGGGATGCTTCAGATTACGTGTCTAAAAATGGCTTTCTCCCCCGAATAATAAGTGTATACCCATTTCATCAGTAATCAGTTTTTTTGCGGGCCCATTGTGTTGGGTAACTAGATAAAAGGAACACAATAGTAGTTAACACACACAAGTCTTTATCGCATAGAATGGGCCACGCAACAAGGCGTGAGGGGCTTAAATACGATAGAATAAGGGCCGGGGCAAAGAGTTGATGGATGAAGTGCAGATGGCACCGGATGCGAGACACAACCTCGGTGCCATGCTGTTCTTCAAGGGCAACGACATACACCACTTGGTTGTTTCAACATAGATCTTTGTTTACAACAAAAAATTCAAAGTATGGTATGGTCATTTTTCAGTTCAGGACATTTCCATACCACCTACATGCATGGTTGTTTCGCGAAACAAAGATTTTTGTGTGCAAAAAAAACCATTCAAAGTAATGTATGGTTTTCAGTTGATGAACACACTGACGATGCTTCTCTTTCTGCCGCAGGCACTCAGAATAGTCAAAAACTTGTTTTAAATTTTTTTAAAAAATGTACTTTCCCCCTATTATCAAATGTTAAACGTAAACAACACAGTACTATAGCCAATCACGCGGCATATGAAGCAAAGTGTCAACATAGTATTCTACACGGGGGAATTCTGAGAGTCCTTTGTTCAGGAATCTACTTTGAGGAGGGACCTCATACGCACACCCTGGGAACGCAAAAACAACTGTCAAATCCATGCGTTGTAGTATCTGATGATACGCAACGCTACTTCCGCGGAACTTACGAGATTTAGGCGTGAGAGCCATCATCTCAAATGGAGCTGTTCTACTGTCGGATGTGGCCCTACCAGGTCTACTTTGCCAACGTCTTCGGATTCTGCGCAATGTGGTGAGCGGCCTTGGAAGCGTAGCAATTTATTCAAACCGGCATATGTAGAATGTGTATGGTAGTATGAAGTGTAAAACACATCGCGAAAGAAACTTAGTTCCGTTCCGCTATAATGCAATCCCGTGGAATTGGCTTAATGCGGAAATGCTTCTTACTTAACTACGTTTTTATTCTCGAGATCATCATCAGCATTGGGCTTGCCTAGGTTTTGACGCCTTTTTAGAGCCTTCCCTTTCTCCGACGCTTGTTAAAGGAACAGTGGCGACTTATTTTAGACTCGTAGTATTATTAAAAATTATATTAACCTAACACATTTTCAATTTTCGCGAAAGAACGACGATTCTGCGTTACTTTCGAATCTGCCAATGCCACGGATGCAGACGAAAAGTTGAATTACCCGCCAACGCTTCAATACTGCACGTTGGGGTCGGAGACATAAGCGCAAATGAACGACGCTACTTCACTGGCTTCATGGCTCAGTGCATGTGCGCTGCGTTGTGGCCCCCGACTATCGCGGGTTCGATTTTGCTCGTGTGAAAATGAGGAGTTGTGGCAGGTTGTGGCAGAAATAAGTCGCCACGGTTCCTTTAAAGTGACAATAATTTCACTTAAAAATGATATTATACTGATGAAAAGTTAATGGAAACAACAAATAACATCTAATAAGCCTGAAAACTAGAACTTTTTTCATGATTTTAAACTATCTTTTGCCCCAAAAAATAGTTGATTTTGAATGCTTTGTGGGTAATAAGTGAGGTTACATCACAGTTGAGCGTCTAAAACGTCTTGAATGACGGGAACTTCAAAATAAAGTTTTGAGATTGAATTCAGTTTTTAGCATAAACTCAAGTCGTGGAAGCCGATGTGATACGCATCTCGTGTTCGATAGTTATAGCCAGAATTTGCAAAGCGCGCTAATTCAAAATTCAAAAATTTTCCGATTGCGGATCAATAAAATTGTCACTTTAATAGCCCCACGAAATATCTAATCAAGGGCCATTGAAAGGAGGCAAGGAGGGAGAGAATCTGAGCACCAAATAACAATCGTACTTCCTCGTACATATGTACGAGGAAGTACATATGTACGTACATATGTTCATATATATGAACCCGCTCCTGCTCACGTAATTACTTCATTAACATATTTTCTCTCTCTCTCTCTCTCTCTCTCTCTCTCTCCCCTCCCTCCCTTTTTCTCATTCGGGTTGAGCTGCACATAATGCCCCGCCGACTTCTTCCCGAAATCGAGATAGCGCGCGATGAGTAATTCGTAATCCCCATTTTATGAGAGTGTCTCCCTCTGGTCTTTCTAAGCCCTGAAGGGTAATTGGAGTTGGAGAGGGCTCGAAGAAAGACCCGCGCGTTTAAGACTCTTCCGTGAACCAAACGGTCAAACGCGGGCGCAACCAGAATCAGAAACCATAAACCATTCATTAGAACCTAAGGTGGTCTCGGATAAGAACTGATTATGCCAATTAGCCTCTCTGTTTCAGGCTGACTATTCTGATGACGGGCGAGTGTTACCTGCATGTGTTCTTCCCCAGTCACTCCAAGACGCTGGCGACTAGGCGGAATCTCACAAGGAGCTATGTATTCATGGGTGGGTAGTTCGAATTAGAATCGAATTGAGTCATACATATTACACGTTAGGTGAGCCTTTGAAAATCAAATAATTCGAAAACATGAACCGGACTCGCTATTATACGATGGGTGAGCCTTTGAAAATCGAATCAAATCATTAACACAAATTATCCGCCCTAGCGTCATATAATTGGTGAGCTCTTGAAAATCAGATGGAATCAAATTATCCGCCCTCGCATCATATAATTGGTGAGCCTTTGCCTCTCTTAACACACAGACACTGCAGAGTGGCTATTATTGTAGTGCATCCTGTAATTGTAATCACAGACAGTTTGCAGTTTATATAACTTTTTATAACTGCGTATCTCGTCACTGTGAGGTTATGCATACAACGACTGATCAGCGATTAATCCCCTCGCAGACACAACAACGGCCGAATGCCCGAATGTTCTCTTCTCTTTTCCTTCACTTCTCATTTTCCCGTCCCCGCGAGCGGTTGCCCCTTCCCGCGCTCCCTCGAATGACCACCCGACGACAATGAAAGTCACCGCCGCCGCCGCTCGGAGATGAGTTTCTGTGGAGTATCAACTGATTCTCGAATTGAGGCCGTTCACTGTGAGACGATAAGGCGACGCCGATTAAGCCTGTTGGGAGTGCACTAGTAGGGCGAAGCGCGGATTCTCGATTGGAGGAAAAGAAGGTACAAAGCGAAATCGAACTGAAGGGCGACGGCGGCACCCGCGACCGGAAGAGAAGTACGTCACTGTTATCGATCGATGTCCGGAGCCGTTCACTGTGAGACGATAAGGAGGAGCCGAATAAGCCTGTTGGGAGTGCACTAGTGGGTAACTCACGGATTTCTTGGATTTCGCAACGTGATAATGACGAATGGATCAACCGTAAGCAAGTATGCAAATGGTCGAGAGAAGTTCGAGAACGTTCGACGTTAGAGGCAACGTGGTCCATATGGCTCACGCGTTCGAAGACGAATCAAGGCCGCATACTCTATATGGAAGAAAGAAGAAGATTCTCGAAAGTTGCTACCCACCGGATGAGGCTTTGCTATAGGGAGCAATACCCTCCAAGGACCCATCCGGGGACTAAACACTAAACCTTTGTACATTCCGCACCAGTTTGTATTTCGTGTTTTGTGTTTTGTCTGCGCCTATGGATAAACCATTATTATTAATGTGACGCGAGTACTCGTGATATTCCCATTGTTGTTCACATGATCACAGAAATACATACCATTTTTTTTCTCTCACGCGAATAACGGGCACTTGGGAAATGACACCAGTCACCATGACACCAGACACCAGACACCACGACACCACGACCCTCTGATGTCGACACCACGACACCATGGTGTCAACACCACGACACCACGGTGTCGACACCACGACACCACGACACCACTTTACAAAACGAAAAATTCTGCATCTTTTTCAGTTGTATAGACGAGAAGTCGTAGTGCAGTTGTGTTTTGTGAAGTGGTGTCGTGGTGTCGACACCATGGTGTCGTGGTGTCGTGGTGTCTGGTGTCATTTCCTAATTACCCGAATAACGTGCAAAAAACAGTTTCAACAATGCCGGTGAGACCTTCCAAGCACGTGAGCTGCGAAGTTTCCTAATCATTGTTTGGCCGTTTCGGGGTTTTTCGACTTCTTCACTCTTGAACCTTCCACCTGCAGTTGCCTAATAAGCTGCAATTGTGTAAGCGTTCATAGGAATTTCTGTGTTCCTGCTTTGCTCGCTAGTTCCCCATATAATCTCTTTTTTGCAGTTTGCTCACGATGCTCTCGTTCACCGTATCATTCCACGAATAGGCGAATTTCTAACGCCTAATTTTACACTACTTTCCAGCACGAATTTAGCATCGTATAGTTTATAGTTGTACAGTAGGATGAATAGGAAGTATTATTATGCATACCACGTGATTCTGAAGTGTTCACTCCGCTCCACATTCTTGCTCACTAATATATAGATCATAGATATTTCCATAATGGCAGAGCAGCATTCGAGTTTTTGGGAGATAAATGTGTATCTCTAAATGTGTATCACTCATCACGTGGATTGATAAATAAATCCGGCCGGAAGTGTATGATGCTATTATGAAACAGAGCAACGCACAGAGCATGCTTCAAAGCGGTGCAAACGTACCTGCCAATTACGACTACTGACTACTCGCTAGTCGCTAGTGTCGCAATTACGACAATTGTATACGGCGAATTTCAACAATCACGGTTTCTTCTCAGAATCACAGAATCTTACAATCATTTGTTACGCGGAACAAGCTTGTTGACGCGTCTGGGTTTTTACTCCTCTCTCTCTCTCTAATCTTTTCTCTCTCTCTCTCTCCCACTCACAAATTGCGCTTCATTCTATTGTTCAGCCAAGTTCATGGATAACATCATTTTCCTGAGAGAGAGAGAGAGAGAGAGAGAGAGAGAGAGAGAGAGAGAGAAAAAGAAAGAGAAGGTTAAAATATGTCTGCCCACCCAGCCACCCAGCACATATCCTATTTGGCCATTTGCATAGGCCGTAAAGGAGCGCGTTGTTCAACGTCTTGAAATATTCATGTCTGTGCGACAAATAGACAAACTAGACTTTTTCGAATCCCATGTCTATTTGAGCTCGAGACACCTGCTTCTCCCCCTTCATCTCGAATACGGCTCGCTTTTAGAGGGCAAAAAGTTCAACAACGCATACAGAATCTGTGAATTTCATCATTAACACGCGTTTCGTCAATTTCGTCAAGTAACAAGTTTCCTCTAGGCTTTCTCCGCGTCTTCGCTTGAGCCGAAAGATGTCGCCCCGAATCTGCATTCTCTTCCATTTTCTCTCCCCCTATATGTTTTATTGATGCAATTCATGAAGCGTAGCGAAGAAATATGTAGATAAACAACACGAGAGAACGAGCTACAGCGGCAGTGGCAGATAACCCAGACATGTCTACAATCTACATACATCATTCCTGCGCCCGCCACGTCCGAGATGAATGCTGAATGTCAGTATTTTCATCATGCAATACGAGCCGCCCTTCTCTCTCTCTCTCTCTCTCCTTCTCTCTTTTTTGAGATTTCGCGAGGGATCCCCTGTAATTATCAAAAGTGTCTTCTAGTACATAAAATACAAAAAAGGTTTACGTCTCTATTCCCCGGACCACTCTTGTATCACAGACACAGACAGGCACATCCTTGTGGTGAATTGAAGATTTATGAGATGTGGCACTTTCTCCCTTTCTTCACTTTTCTTTCTCCGTTAGCTTGTAATCATTCGCTTTGTGTATCTCGGCTAAATTCTATTTATGTTAATTTTGTCTCCCGTCCTCATGTCCTCATAAGTAGAAGTTCGTTGTTTTTTTCGGGATATTTATATATATATATATATATATATATATATATATATATATATATATATATATATATATATATAAATATATATATATATATATATATATATATATCATTTCTTCCAAGTGTGAATAATATGTCATAACAATTCCCTAGCCGCTTCGCTGCATGCATCTGAAAAGGACAGAAGATGCGAGATGCCACCGGCTCCGCCCCCTCGCCTCGCAGTCTGAGCTCCCTTCTTTCTCACTGTCTCACTCACTCACTCTCCCACTCACTCACTACTGTAATAGATAACAAGTAGGAGATGGGCAAACATTATTGTACAACCATGTATTTCCATATGTGCCATTCTCAATAACAAGCTTCGGCGCTATTCAATTATTAGCACTGTTATTTTTCAAACCTCGTCATTTATCTCTTTCTATGAGGAATGGGTCGCATCCCACAGCTATAGATATATATATATATATATATATATATATATATATATATATATATATATATATATATATATATATATATATATATATATATATATATATATATATATATATATATATATATAGAGAGAGAGAGAGAGAGAGAGAGAGAGAGAGAGAGTTGTTTTTGCTTCTATTCTCTTTCCGCTCGTATCTAACTCATACGATCGTTCGTCTTTCATTCTCTTCTCAATAAGAAACCTCTGCTCGTTTTCATCAAACTGTGATTGTGTGTGTGTATTTTTCTCACGATTTCATTTAGTTTCAAGATAGGATTATCAACATCACCGCTTCATGTTTTCTCAGCGATCCTATTTCACTTAGCTTTCATCAAACATTCATTCGACCATGTGCTTTATTCATTATATTTGCGTTCCTTGTATTAAGTGCTTGACATGATTTCCCTTGATAACTTCCCAACACGCCATTCAAAAATCGTGTATCACACGGCTTGCCCTCGGGACTCCACCTCTGTTGTACTATCATTAATGAATCAGTATCGGGATGCGATTATAGTGATCAGTAATTAATGATTAATCTGTCACTTCTCACTTTTTTGAGACCGCGTGGCGAATAGAATGGCCCGTCCTCTCTCTCTCTCTCTCTCTCTCTCTCTCTCTCTCTCTCTCTCTCTCTCTCCCTCTCTCTCTCTCTCTCTCTCTCTCTCTCTCTCTCTCTCTTTCCTCCCCCCCCTCTCTCCCTCCCATACCCTCTCTCTCTCCTCTCTCTCTCTCTCTCTCTCTCTCTCTCTCTCTCTCTCTCTTTTTTCACGCGTTCTCCTTTCTTTCACCACCTCTTTTCGAGATTTCGCGGGGGATCCCTGTAATTATGAAAAGTGTCTTCTAGTACACAAAATATAAAAAAGTGTATCTCTATCCGTCTGCAAATGTGGACCAAAAAACATGGAGGTCGCGCTTTCGATTGGCGACCACCCTGTCACGTCTCACAGTTCACAGTCTTCGCGAATTCACATTCTTGGGTTTCTAGAACCACAACAATAGTACTGCAGCCCTCTTATCTCAAAGGCACTATGTCTGGCACATCGTTGTGGAATGGAGACAGTGAATATGTTATGAGATGTGACACATTCTCCCTTTCTTCAGCTCTCTTTCGCCCTTGTTATCGTTCTTTCTCTTTGTATATCTCTGTTTCCAACAGTTTCTACTCCTCATTCTGTTCTCATCACTAAATTGCGTTTTTATTTTCGCTATATCTCATTTCCTTCGTTTGTGAATAATATGTCATAACAATTCCCTTCCTCTCCTCTCAATGCATCTGAAAAGGACAGAAGATGCCACGACTCGACAAGCCACGCCCACTCGGTATGGCAGTGCGAGCAGGAGTTCCATCTCCCTCCCTCTCACTCACTCTCCTACTCACTCGCTACCGCTACTGTAATGGCTAATAAGTGAGAAGAGGAGCAAAAATCATTCGTATGTACAACCATGTATTTCTATATGTGTTTTTTTCTCGATAATAAGCCTCGGCGCTATTCAATAGGTGGCACTGTTACTTTTCCAACCTCGTCATCTTTCTGTAAGAAAGGGTCGCATCCCAAGCTGGTATATAATTAATTTTCTTGCTGTTTTCGCTCTACTACATACACTACTACTTTTCTTCGCGTTGTGTATGTAGTATCATGCATCTTCCCTTCGTTCATCATCCCTTCTCTTCTCAAGCTAAAAACGTCTGTCGCCGCTCATTTCATTTCATCAAATGCGTAGATTGTGAATGTGTGTATTTTTTCTCGTTTCATTTAAACACAGGAGTAGCAAACATACCGCTTTCAACATGTTTTTCTCAAAGACCGTGCGAATGCGAATAGTGATTCACTTCGTTAAGCCAATCATTTATTCAAACATGTGCTCCATTCATTAGATTTGTGTTCCATATAATAAGTGCTTGACATGATTTTGCTCAATAACTTCCTAACACGCTCTCTAAAACCCCGATTATCACATGCCTAGCCCTCTTGGGAATTTTCCACAGCCGCTGTTGTACTATTGTAAATGAATCAGTAGAATGATGTGATTAGAGCGGTAAGTAATTAATGATTGATCTGTCACATTTACTTCTCACTTTTTCGTAGGTGAGACCGCGTGGCAAATAGAATGGCCCGCCCCTCTCTCTCTCTCTCTCTCTCTCTCTCTCTCTCTCTCTCTCTCTCTCTCTCTCTCTCTCTCTCTTTCTCGCTCTTCACTCTTCCTCTTCTGCCTCTCAAGAATACATACTCGATACTACACTGTATTTTTTTGCACCATTAACTGTTCTCTCATTTCTTTTCATCTCTAATCCCATTCGATGCGCGCCGATTCGATCGCATGTTTGTTCGTCATATGTATTTCGCGAGGCTATAAACCTGTAGACGTCTCCCTATTATTATCGTGTCGAACGGCTTACGATTGTTTATTTGTTCAGATTTAGATGTTGTATAATCAAAACGCGAGCGGAGTGGAGGAGGAAGAGGATGACCCGCTGGTCAACATGATGTCCATGCTGTGCAATCGACAGAGCAACGAGGTACGCCACTCTCTCTCTCTCTCTCTCTCTCTCTCTCTCTCTCTCTCTCTCCCTCCCTCCCTCTCTCTCTCTCTCTCTCTCTCTCTCTCTCTCTCTCTTCTGCTCATTCCACGTTGTTTGACGTATTTATGTGTCTCTCCTACGCGCGGCAACGCCCCATCGCGGTTCCGAGATATATGCATAAAAAGCAGCAGCAGACAAATCGCAGTAGCCGCATAAGAAATGCACACCTGCGGAAGTTCTGAGAAAGTTCGATTTTCCCGCTACACCCGCTATAAGGACGGCTCAACCGCCGAAAGCGGCTCCGTCGGCCCCCAATTCTAGGCTATTCCAAATAGCGGCGCTCACCAACTGTTACGGGAATGCTGCAAAATTACCCTGGTGATTCACTGATCAAAAACCCTTTCCGAATAAAGTGACGAGACTGCGTGTAGGGGAATGAGCGATGGCCACCGTCCCTCTATTCAAGGGGTGAGCGATGAGCGCGGACTTTCCATGCATTCGCAATGCCGAAACGCGCAAAGCACAACTCGCAATCAGCTTCATTTTCAGGGGACACTGAGCTTTTCCCCATAACGAAAGCTGCTTCTTCTTTTTGTTTTGAGTGTCGCAACAGCGAGACACACATGATAAGATGAGATTGGATTAGGGATAATAATGTGAGTAGTGGCTGCGAAAACATGTGACCAACGCATTACATGTCGCCATTTCGCAGTGCGTGAATTTTCGCTGGCGACAAGGATACTACGCGCTTTGATTAGCTCATCAGCGTATGATTACTTCCCGTGGGATATGAGAATAGCAAATGTGGCGGGTTCGAAAATGGAGTATGAGTCTATGAGTCACGTCCTCATCACCTACTCGCAGCATACGCTACATAACTTAGTATGTCCAAATATAGAATTTTTTTGTATTTAGCATTGTTTCCTTGTTTACTCGAAAACGCCTACTCGAAGACGAAGAGCATTAGAGGAAAAGAGAAAACCTACTCGCGTTGGCAACAACGTCATCGTTCCAGGAGTTTCACAGGCTAAAACACAAAGTTATGCATCTGGTTTCCGTTTCGTTTTTCTAACTCACTCATTTCCTCATCTCCTTTTCTGTATGTAACGTGTTGGCTACACATTCATAGCGGAACCCTGTGAGAATTCTCGCGGGCTGCACAAAACATCTCAAAACAGATTACTAATAGAGTTCTGCAGACATGATCTATCAGAATGCATATACATGTAATGATAACGATAAACTAATAGGTAAATTGACAACAGGGTTCACTGTAATGACAAACTGTTTGATGAATTGCATTGAGGGTTCACTCGCATGCGAGCAGCGTCCTCTCCACACCCTACTGATGGGCTATGGGTTCCTGGTGATCTTCTGTCTTGCCATCGTCGGAAACTGCCTCAATCTGCTCATCTACAACTCGGATCAGATCAAGCACTACATCGCTATTCGCATGCTCTGCGCCAAGCTTGTGAGTCGTTTACCATTTTCATTAGTTATACGTTCCTTTGTATGTTAATATTCAGGGTGAATAATATCTACACAACAGTAGCTACTGAATAGAAATTAGATTTTTCAGTGTCTGTCATATGACTTATATACCAGCTCCATAACTATTTTACTACGCTCCGAATTTCCCGCTGTTTCCATTAGGCTTCAGTATCCTTATTCATCCGTCTAAAGAAAGAAGAGCATAGTATTGTCCCCCTACTTGTTCTTTTCATCTTATCAATTCTAAAATGCACTACACATTTTGTCTTTTGTTCATGTTATGAATACGACAATGGTCTAACGAGTTGCAACAATCTCTAACTAAACTAGACATTCGCCCCAACCTCACACAAACGGCATGGTTCCCCGCAAATATCGCACTGATGTCCAACGGAGTAAGTATCACAATAATATCCCGCTCATCACTCTTTGTTCATTTATCTCTATATCCGTCTTTCCCCCTCTCTCTCTCTCTCTCTTTCCCCCTCTCTCTTTCTCTCTTTCGTTCTGTTAAAATGACATGAATAGCGACGAGCCAGTGTCTCTAATTCACATAATTGCGTGTTACAACATGTTGAAAACACACACACACATCTGTGTTGTTATATTCACTACTTACGAAAGAGAACGGCTCGAGAGTTCATTGTCCTTCTTTCTTCCCCCCCCACACAAAGAGAGTGTATGCGTGCTTACGATTGCCTCCGGCATCATACCTACCGCAGTGTTCGGACGAGGGGAGGGATGCCTGGGTAGCAGATTACGTATACACCGGCTGCAAAAAGCGTTCTCTCCCCCCGATAAATAAGCGTATACCCATTTCATCAGTAATCAGGTTTTTGTGCGCGTTGCTTGCTCCACGGGCCGCGCAACATCGCCTTCATTAGCACATCATCACTCTTCCTCTATCGCCCCCTTTGCCACTTGAATAGGCAATGTTCTTGGAAGTAAAAGTAGGGTGAAAGTAGGGCGAGGATATTATACACCGAGCATCGGGTAATGAGACCCACAGACGTGCTGGAAGGGTATACTGAGAACCGGCATAACTCTATACATATACCACGTACAAAGTTGTTTCACGAAACAAAGGTCTTTTTGTGCAAAACCAGAAGTGAATTTAGAAGTGAAAAATAAAGTTTGTTTATCAGCAGAATCAAGTTATACAACCGTCGACCAAGCCAATAAGGGGACTGACCTAAGGCTCTCGAGTACGAGTCGCTAGCTGCTTACAAGGGGTCCATCGATGAATGTGATGCATTTGGATCAGATGACGTCACAGACTTTTGACTAGTAATGTATGGTTTTCAGTTGATGAACACACTGACGATGCTTCTCTTTCTGCTGCAGGCACTCAGAATCGTGCGGGTCAGTCATTGACATATTTATTTAGAAATGTCACCCCTGATTAAAAGTTAAATGTTAGTAACACAGTCAAGTTCGCAGATACTTTAGCCAATCACGCGATACATGAATAAACATCTAGTATTTTGCTTTAGAGGAGGGTTGAATTGAAACTCATGCACACACCCTCGGAAAGCATAAACAACTGTCATGGACACACAACATGACGCAGAGACACAGCATTACTTCCGGAACAATGAAACTTATGAGTTTTAGGCGTGGGAGCCATCGTCACAAATGGAGATGTTCTACTGGCGCATGTGGCCCTACCAGGTCTACTTTGCCAACGTATTCGGATTCTGCGCAATGTGGTGAGCGGCATTTGGAAGCGTAGCAATTTATTCGAAACCGGCACACGGCACTTGTGGAATGTGTATGGTAGTATGAAGTGTAAAACACATCGCGAAAGAAACTCAATTCCGTTCCGCCATAATGCAATCGCGTGGGATTGGCTTAATGCGGAAATGCTTCTTAACTACGTTTTTATTCTCGAGATCATCATCAGCATTGGGCTTGCCTAGGTTTTGACGCCTTTTTCGAGCGTTCCCTTTCTCCGGCGCCTGTTAATAGCCCCACGAATTATCTAATCAAGGGCCATTGAAAGGGAAAGAGAGAGAATCTGAGGACCTAATAACAATCGTACTTCCTCGTACATATAAACCTAGTCATGCTCACGTACGTAGTTCATTAACATATTTTTTTCTCTTCTCTCTCCTCCTTCCCCCTCTCTCTCCCTCCCTCCCTCTCCCTCTCCCTCCCTCTCATTCGGGTTGAGCTGCAAATAATGCGGCGCCGACTTGCCGAAATCGAGATAGCGCGCGATGAGTAATTAATCCCCATTTTATGAGAGTGTTCTCCCACTGGTCTTCCTAAGCCCTGAGTGTAATTGGAATTGGTGTGGAAGAAAGAGGGCTGGAAGAAAGACCGGCGCGAATCTTCCGTGAACCAAACGCGGCTGCAACCAGAATCGGAAACCAAAAACCATTCATTACAAGGTGGTCTCGGATAAGAACTGATTATGCAAATTAGCCTCTCTGTTTCAGGCTGACTATTCTGATGACGGGCGAGTGTTATCTGCATGTGTTCTTCCCCAGTCACTCCAAGACACTCGCCACTCGACGCAACCTCACCAGGAGCTATGTCTTCATGGGTGAGCCTTTCCTAATCAATGCAGAATTAATGATCCGGACTCGCATCATATGCTAATCTCCCAAGGCCGCATCATTCACCCCACCCTTACGGTAGCATGAACATTCTTTTATTTGTGTTTCGTGCATTTAGTGCTCCTATGTATCACAAGCAGCATCACACACAAGCTTTTAAAACAAAACAAAAAAACCTAAAAAGGCCTAGATCTCGCTCCACATTGCATGGACGTTCATATCCATCGATAGAGATCAGCTAATACATCCAGAAATACAATACAGCTAATACTAACATAAATGCAGCTAACACTAATATAAATACAATACAGCTAATACAGCTATGACAGCTAATACATCCATAAGTACACATCCATAAATGAGGCGTTTGCAGCCGTGTCCGGCATGCTGCTCTTCCTCACCTACGCCCTCAACCGCACGCCGGTCATCAACGTCGACATGTGTGGACGGCAGACCGTCAACATTGTCAGTAGCCCCGGTGGGTTGCACTTCTTTTCTCAACATCTCAATGAAAAAATGATTGGTTTGAACTGTATCTGATTTGTTTTACGTTCGGTGTGAAGCGTACTTATGACTGGATTTCAGTGCCGGCGATTGTGCTTTTGGATCGCATCCAAGCTGCTGGCAATCTTCTCTGTGCGATTGTCGTACCACTACTACTACTCGTATTCATGACAGGTATCGATTTATTGATTGATTGCTTGATTGATCCATGTCAACTCACAGGTTCCATTGTCTACCGTCTGCTCTTTCATCACGTCGAATCGCTCTCGTCGAACCAACACTTTTCGTGAGTGTGTAGTTACGCAGGCTACTCGCGGCGGGACCAATTAATCATTTCGAATAACTAATTACAGTGCCGAGAAGCGAACCGTGACGCGAATCACTCTAATTACAACGACACTGCAGGTGAGAAATTGGTGCATTTTGAATAATGTTCACTACAAAAACTACAAATGTCTGGAATCTATTTGTGTATTGTGGTTTGAGACACTAATTTCAGCTGGTTTCCGAGACTCCTACCGTGCCGGTTCTACTCTATGCCACATTCGCGGGACCACAGGTAGAAAAAGGCCCCTGGAAATTGCACCTTTTGGCGCCGCCATTGTCTATTCCATTACCAGCACATTGCTGTTCCGTTGAGGGCTCGAGGGAAACAAAAACACAGCAACCAGGGTGGTCTCTCTCTCTCTCTCTCTCTCTCTCTCTCTCTCCTCGCAAACACCCTAAATGAGAAGCGAAACTTTTGGCGATTGTGTATTGTGTGCTGGCGTTGGAGGGAAGGAGTTTCATTTCGTATGTAAATGTGATGGGAATCCTCTGGTTTAATGGGAAATGAGATGCTAACAGTCTCGGAATGAAAGGAAGAAAGAAAGAGAGGGGGAAAACACTCATAAATAAACAACTATGTGTAGTGAAGAAATGTCATACACCTGCACTCAAAGTATATAGTTGAGTATTCACTTTTGTGACGGAAATGTATAATGATATTACAGAGTACAATAATATTGCATACATTCAAAGACATGATGTACTTTTTGTTATTTGTAAAGTAAACTCCAAAAAATTACATACAAAAGCCTACTTTCTAGGTGGTTCACTCTTCTGGAGTGTGTGAGGCTCACACGATAGGGCTATTCCTCGGGCTATGCAACATATCACTCTCATTCTTCGTCTACATCGCCTTCTCGAGCAGATTCAGAAACATGATGGCAAGGTAAGGGGAGAGAGAGAGTGAGAGAGAGAGAGAGAGAGAAAGAGAGGGGGGGGGGGAGAGAGAGAGGGGGGGGAGAAAGAGAGTGAGAGAAAAGAGAGAGAAAGAGAGGAGAGAGAGAGAGGGAGGGGAGCGAGAGTGAGAGAAAAGAGAGAGAGAGAGAGAGAGAGAGAGAGGGGAGGGGGAGAGAGGGTGAGAGAAAAAAAGAGAGAGGGGGGAGAGAGAGGAGGAGAGAGAAAGAGAGAGAGGAGAGAGAGAGAGGAGAGAGGAGAGAGAGAGAGAGTACATTCCAGTCGCCTGCGCAGTCTGCTCTCACAAGTCTTCCCCTCCACTCTAACAATATCCAAGAGCCGAACCTACATTACGGTAGGTGTTAGGATCTAAGAATGTGCATATCTATGTGATATTCATAGGGCAACGAGCGAACGTCTCGAACGATTATCATGCCGTCTCCTCCATCCAAACAACAAGAGTGTAAGTTATTATACTACTTTGTTTTTGTTTTATTTGAATGGTTCGCTCTTCAACTCTAGCTCATCACATTCTGAACTTACACTTTTTTATATTGCTCGCCGCACTGTAGTGTACGGTATTCTTTTATCTTACAGTGTAGTCATATAGCTCGCACTGTAGTCAAAAGTAGACTTCCACCCCACTCGTATATGTTGCTCGCACTGTAGCATACAGTACCCTTGTCTCCATCCTACCGTACTCCTTCTAGTGCAACATCTTTCCCTCAGTGAACTAGAGACGACCCGTTCGTCAGGTAATCGCCACCAATCGATAATCGATAGATTGCGTGGTGTTCTGAGTTCCCTTCACAAACCTAATCGGCTTTGTGTTTCGTTCTTCTCTCAACTCACGGCTTGCTTTTTTTTGCACTCTTCAAATGCATGGCACGCACTTTTTTTACTTCTGTAACTTTAGGCAAGCTTCAATAATAATTTGTATACTTTTCAGATGAGTGCATGCTGGCGGAAAACGTAATGTTCGACGAAGCGGACGCGTTTCTTTGAAAAAGATCTTCTTCTTCTTCATCTTTTTGTTCTTCTTCCATCGATCAAAAAGCATCATTCTTACTTCGAAACATTGATCTCTCTGCCGCAGGGTACGTGTTGGACACATGTTGCGACGCTATTTTTCCGCTCTCTCCCCTTTTTAATAAAATACGAGGTACTACGTCTGTACTTGTACTTTATATCTGAGTATTTTTCGATGAAAAAAAAAATCGTTTTTGAGAGTTTGCACGTTTCAAAATGGTTGACAGGCATGGAATGTGTATCTATGTAGTAGAAAAAAACTAACTCTGAACCATACAAAGGGGAAACAAATCAGTAACATCGTTCTACACAGGCATGATATGTGTATCTGTATCTAGTCGCACGTAATATTCTTTTTTTGTCATTCTAGAAGAGGGGAGGATGAGTAAGTGAGTGTTTGGAGTAGACTATAGAGACGTAACCCGGAAGATATTCAGACATTCAGAGAATCGAAGATCACATTAAGTATGCAGTGCCAGAGAAGAAGAAAACTAATAATGAATCATACAAAAAGGAAACGAATCGGTTACATCATTTCACACACCAGAGACCACGCATGCATGAAATCGGATAACGGAATAACAATACATGCGTTTCCGGTTGAAAATGAGGTATAGAAACATTTTTTTAAGAAATCTATGAGCTTAGGCATTTTTGTTTATGTTTTTTTGAATGTTAGTGAAGAATGAAAACACTGTTTACCTATGTGTATTATAGACTTGCTGCATATTTCTAGACATCACTTGAATCGTGGCGGTAGCACAGTGGATGTGTGCGCGGATCTCGATCGCAGAAAACCTAGGCTGGTTGAGACCGCTACTAAGTTTTTTGAATCAAGTGAACAAGATAAATCTTCAAAAAAAGCTTCTCTACTTTTGCTACAACTGATGACTGATTACTAATAGTTTCGAATTTATCAGGAAGATGCCCCGATATTGTCTGAAGAGAATCGTTTCTCAACATCTCAAAATAGTATTTCGTTTATACAGTAAGGAAGAATCATAGTAAGAAACCAAACAATCATAATAATCTCAGTTTGCCCTCGTCCATAGATAAGTCGTGTACCGTTAAATATTTTTTTTTATAAAACCTCATAGTCATGGCGTCATTGTGTATCCCTAATTTATCACGTTAAATTAAATCGAATCAAATCGTATAATTAAAAATGTATTTATCCAGAATCACATTTTCATGTACATAACATGAAAGATGAAGGTGCGCTTCTCGTCCACTGCGGCAGTCCAGTGATTGAGGCACTGCAAGAGTTGCGGTTCCGTCGATCGTCTGGAGACGAACCCGAACTGCTCAGCAGGGACGATGGAGCGGGCGGCAATGTGATGCAGCAAAGACTCCTTGAAGATGCGCTAACATACACGGCAGGAGAAGTACGTGTTCGAGATTGGCCGGTACTTGATTGGATCGGAGGCGCCCTTCTCCTTCGGAATCGGAGTGACTATACAGGCCTTCCAGAGAGAAGGAACAACCCCTGTAGACATGCTGGCATTGTAGAATGTGATACTGGGAGAGTGGTTCAGCGACTGCGATAGGAACAACATGGGAATGCTTGGCTGATTCCTTCACGACAGAGCGAGCGTCGCTGTCTCGACGAATGAACGCAGTCGGGCGAGAAGAGAGGCGGCTGCTGCGGGCGATGACACGCTCGACAGGACGCGTGTACTTGGCGATCAGTCGTTTGCACTTGGCGTCGCACTCGTTGAACTTGTCCTTTCGAGTGGTGGTTGCAAGAGCCAGCCACTCTTGGAACAGCTGCTCGCGGTGGAAGGTGATGTTGGCGAGGTAGGCGGGCACTCGAACGCCATTCGGAAAAGCTCTCTTCATGGGGACGAGGCGATTGATTGCTCGGTGGATGACGTCGACAAAGGTGGAGTATATCTCGTCGGCTGACGGCGTGGCGCGGAAGAGATCCGCCCACGGGACGGCGACTAGACAGCGGTAGATGCAGTCGTAGTCGGCGGACTCGTAGTCTCTCCTCCAGGCGGTCGGGAGAGTGACGCGCGGAATAGATGTGGTGAGAGTGATTCTAAAGTGGTCGGAAGTGGCGAGCGGAGCAGTGATAGACCATGCGGTGACGCAGTCGTTGAAGTAGACCAGGTCGAGGATGTTGCCGTGGCGATGAGTGGGCTTGTCGATGTGCTGCTTCAGCTCGAACTGCGAGAAGATGTCGAGAAACGGTTGACTAGTGGGAGTGGCGTGGGATGGGTTCGGCCAGTCCAGGTCGGGCAGGTTGATGTCTCCAAGAATGATTATAGGTGTATCGGTGTCCAGGTGATCTCCAAGAATTGAGACCAGGTCGGCAGTGTTGGCGGTGCTACAGCTAGGGGCGGGGTAGACCGCACATATGCGAATCGAGGAACTACAGAAGTTGACTTCGACTATGAGTTCATAGGCAGGCGGTTACAGAGTGCGAGAGTTCGACGGAAGAGACGAGAGGCGCCTTGGTGAGAATAGCGACTCCTTCTCCCTTCCTGCGAGGGCGGTCGCAGCGAGAGATAGCATAGGAGGGAAGAACAGCAGTGAGTGAGGCGTCCGTGTGTTTACTCTTGAGCCATGTCTCAGAGAGAACACATATATTGGGAGAAGTGAGACAGAGGGCGTTGGTGAGGTCCGTGAATGTTGTGTTCGCTGTGGTGGCTCCTGTTGCCACCGTAGTGCTGGCTGTGTCTTTTGCTGGTGGAGAGTGTCCTTGCTGGAGTCGTCGAGGCAGATGATCTTTCCGTCCCTGATCGTCACCCGCTCTCCCTTGCGGCGGCGCTCGTTCCGCTCACAGAGGAGGTCGAATCCTGCCTTGCTCTCCTCAGCCGTCTGCGATGGCCGGATAAAGATGTTCTTGTTGTAAGTGCGCAGCCAGGGTGCGCGGTTGACGGCGATTTCGGCGGCCACGGAGTAGGGGAACACCACCTTGACAAGGCGGGTGGTATCCGAGCGGAGGGCCGGAGGGATCCGATGCCATAGATGGAGACCGGAATGCACTCGACGTCGATGAACGATAACGATGCTCCGGAGCCTCTCCTTCTCCTCGATCAGCTGTTTGATGTGAGTGGTCGGGTCGGCGATCAGCTGTTGCGAGAGAGCGGCGAGACGGCGAGACAGATCGGAGAACAGGCGAGAGAGATCATCTATCTGTGCCCTGTGAGCACTGACCTGGGCAGACACCTGCAAGGTATCTGGCCATTAGGACATTAGGTTTTTTTACCTCTTTCTGTTTTTCTGTTATCAGACAAAATCGTTGATGTGACACACACTGATCGATGTTGATCGTTTACCTATTCGCTTGGCAATAAACAAGATCATTTCCACCGCTGCGCACAATGAAACTGGCCGAGCTGGGAGGGAGGGTGGAGGACATGCTATCCACAGTGAGAGAGAGAGAGAGGAAGAGAGAGAGAGAGAGAGAAAGGGGGGGGGAGAGAAAGAGAAAGAGGGAGACGGAGAGAGAGAGAGAGAGAGATCCTTTGCTCTCTAGATCCGTCAGTCGTACGCCCTGCTTCCTCTGTCCACCGACCCGCCCTCCGAGCACACTGTCAAGGTTGGCACCATCGACGACAAAACGGTATGGTAGATTACGGTAGACTAGGTATACGGTAGACTACAGTAACCAGGATATACATTAAATATAGTAACAGTCAAACTATGTAGGGGTAGACTGAATTCATCATTTTCAAAACCACTGTCGGAATGACTGCTGTAAACTAGGTATACGGTCATTACAGTATTCTTCTGTATTCAAGACCACTGGGGAAATGGGCACTGTAGACTAGGTATACAGTAACTACAGAATATATTAAACAGGACACCGTAGACTATACGGTATCCGGTACAAAGTACAGTAGAGTACTTTCAGTTCTCCCCGCTGCACGAGCAGCCGCTTCCCGTCGGGGTGCGAGTGATCTTCTACGACGAGTCCACGCTGAGGGACGTGCCGTCGGATCGGACGGATGCGAGCGAGAAGAGCCTCTCCGAGAGCGCGCTCACTCCCAGTAACACCAGTGTGTAGACTGATCAGTATATTCGATAGTCCTATCCTCCCTAGCATGCGATAAACTGTATTGTTGATATGATTGAAATTTTATTTGAGATCGGAAACGCGAACATGGATAAACACTTGATTCCTATGTAACCTCCAACTAATGCGAGACATTTTTTCGACGCTAAAATTAGTTTATTCAAGACGGTGAGGTAAAACGTTGAGAGCATGTCTAGAACCTGAAGTGTAGCAGTGTATGGTGTGACAACACATTTTTTTAGAGTCGAATAACGCGATAATGTTTCACAAAATGTGCACAGTGTGGATAGCATGTCTAGAACCTGGTGTCCACTTGTAGTATATTGGTGTAGCAGTGTGTCGTCTGTCTTTTGCTCGTGGGTGGTGCGAGGGTGACGGGCTCAGCCGAGTGCAGCTGGTCCATCCGCCTGCTCATCTCCCGCCGCAGACAGCCGTTCATCAGCACCATCAACACACTGCAATCAGGTTTCTTCACTGTCTATAACTCCAAAACCGCCTGCTTTCAAACCGCATTCGATGTGTTTTGACCACACCTTGCTGGAAGTACATTATGAAAGAGACGCGCATTGACTTCTCACAGAAATCGAAGTAGCAAACTCGAAAGCACCGGAAAGCGCACAGTGAATATGATACTATGCTATACCGAAAATAGCGTGCTGGTCGATGGTCAGTCGTACTGTTTTGACTTTTCTTGTTTGCAGGTAAATCGTTTTTGTTTTTGTTTTTGTTTTGCAGTACACGGTTACGAACATCGATAGTCGCGGTGAATATGCATCCACACGCATGATGATGCAAAGTTGCTACGATGATGTGAAGTATAGTGAAGTTGCTTTGCTTGTTTAGTCTCTGACTCGATGTTCTTTCCAAGTACATATTTGATATCTCACCTCTGTCCGCTCTGATTGAGCAGCCACACGTAGGTTGTCAGCAGGAACTTCCACTCTCTCCTCTCCGTCAGTTCGCTCAGGTTGAAGCACACCTGCGTCGAGATGAACAGCAGCGTCGACAGACACGTCTGAACGAAGTCTGGCGCCACTTTCACATTTTACTTTCTTAAGGTATGTATGTATTTATGTTTCCCTCCATTAATTTAAAGATGATTTACGTTTTAATTATGTACCTTGAAATAATGACGTTACTCACCAACACGAAGAACTTCTTCACGCTCGACTTGCGTTGCGCTTTGAGCTTGAGACGAATCTGAACAAAGATATTATTTCATATCAAAAATCGTAGTGATGACGTCATACCTTTTTCGAAGTAATCACGAGTAATGTGTAGGCGTCCATTATGAGAATGAAAGTAAGTAGGCCTACTATGAAGACTAGGTCCATCCAGAACTGGAATGTCATCATCAATCATAAATCAATCAATAATCAATCAATAATTCGATATACCTGCAGCGTCCTTCCACACGGTTGATCGTCGAATCGGAACACTTGCAGAAAGGGATCGTAACCAAAATGGCAACCATCTTAAATTTAAATTCAAACGTCATAAAAATCAAATTATTGTTCATCAACCACCTCTTCATTAAGACATCACTTGTATTTAAAAATAACTTTTTTTCACCAACGAAACTCAACCAGACTATTTTGCACCTGTTATAACAATGTGATGCTGAAAAAACAACTTTGGGTTCTTTGGGTATAACAAACTATATACAAAAGTCTGGTTTAAAATTCTGATATCCAATTTTTTTTAATATAAAAAAACTGATATACCGAGAACAGTCGACGCGGTTATGGTGAAAGCAACGAGAATCGCCACTGATATCATTATCGTACAATTGGCCTGGAATCAAATCTCTCTCTTTCTTTATTTCTCTCTCTCTCTCTCTCTCTCTCTCTCTTTCTCTCTCCCACCTTACTGAATATCGCATTGTACTTGTTCGGTCGAGTGACGGCGATCATACGATTCGCAGACAGAATCAGACTCATATACAAACTGCTATACTGTACCTAGACACCAATTGGATCAGTTTTGGTCTATTGTTTGAAGGCAAACCGAAATTGACAGGTATCCCAGGTGGGCGGAAAGTGTGGTAGATGGATTCAGTAATCTGAAAAAGACAGTGTGGTAAAAAAAATATTATATTGTTTTTAGTAATACTAGCTTCTTCACTGAGACTGTTCTTCACTAGCCATGTGAACGCTAGTACATCGAACTGGATCTTGTTATTGAAAACTAAATACTATTTCCGGGAATGTGTACAATTCCCATACTCATCCCTCTTTTCTTCCCCATGAGAAGTTCGCATTTTTGATGATATCCCTAGACATCATAGTTGAATACGAGTAAGAGTTGCTTATTTCCTTTCACTCTGAAGTTATTTTGAAACAATAAAAGCACGAGATGAAAAGGTTTAGTTGTTTCATGCAATCTGGCAAACCCGAGAAAACTGTTTGTGTTTGAACAACGACTATCACATGAAAGAATATCAAAATACAATAACTTGCATAAACATTATGCTAAAAATGAACTGAACATGTACTTAGAGAACAATCCGCGAATTTTTCATTTCGTAGTGGGAAATAACAATAAGTTTAACCCTATGAGCCGAGTTGGGAATTCTCACTACGAAATCAAAAAATTGCGATTAGTTTTCTACTACGAAATTCTCATCATTTTTTAGCATATGGCGCAATAGTGTAAAGTTGTTGTATTCAGTTTTTTTTTCAAGTGGCAATCGTAGTTGCATGCAATTTAAAGTGGGGTGTTTCTTTAAAGTATAGCGTGCAAGAAACTTTAGGTTTTTGATGAGTTAATGTGGGATTGTAAGTACTCTATTCATGTGAACGTACTATGAACGTACTGAAATGAAAACTAATTTTCATTTAGGTCGTTTTTTTTAGATCGTAACATTTATGTACATAGTTTCCATTGTTCATGTGGGAAAAAAACTTGCAATAGTGTGCTGGGCGCTACCCAAGCCGCGAAAATGAAGAGAAGAATGCCTTCCAAAACGAGGTGCACCTGAAAGTATTGGTTTTTTCTGTGATTCGGAATTGCGGGAATGCGGGAATGCATGTTTAATTCATAAACACGTCTAGATATTTTTCGCGAAGATATTAATAAAACCTTGGCGATGAGTCCGAATGCATTGTTGAACATCTTTAACCGATTCATAGACGAGACTACGAATGCAGTCAGTAGCATCCCCACCACTGCTGTCTGAAAATATTGTGTTTGTTAACATTCATGATTGTTATTTATCAATTAATTAGTTTGTCGCTAGTTACATGAGTTAACCTCATTCAAAAAAAAATCATTGATAACTCATTTACATTCTGCAGATTTTGTAATAAATATTGACGTTTTTGCAAAGCGAGTTTGGTTCACTAGCTACATACATATTACGTATATGCTAAAACACAATGTTTACATGACGCTATAAGTATACCTAAATAACCGAAACTCACAACAAAAACCATAGCAGCAGGCACTATCCTATCCATTAGAACAAGTTTTTGAAATCCGATAAATCTGAAAAAATGAAGTACTCTAAGAAATACTGCTGTCTGAAAAAACTCTAAGATATCATAAAACCAGAAAATGACTTAAAATGAAAAAGTCATTTGCAAAAACGCAATCTTGCGGAAAAACTTTCAGCGTGCTTGGAATAGAATGTAAACGATAATGAACATTCATTCTGCACAAAACGTCATTTTGCGAGAGAGATTGTGAGTGAAAGACATACTTATGAAAAAAATGAGCGGAGTTTGGATGAACTAACGGGAACTCTTGTCAATTTCAGCGATCGTTGTCACGTTGTAACAATAGAGTCACACGACACATGCTTCAATAGGCTTATCCTATACAGCATAATGTCAAAGAGCGCAAGAATCAAATATTTTTCTGTGAATGTGAACATAACAACGTGAATATATAAGTGGCTACGTAACTGCAACGTGGTAGGATTTACTTATTTTGATTGGTCAACGCGCCAAGCAGCTGCCAATTCACTTTTTTGAAACATCAAACTGTACTAACAACTTTTTTTGCATTTCCTCACGACATATCACTGCACCTTTACGTCCCGACTACAGCTTCTGTATTGCCTTGCTCTAGGGTCGTCGCGCAGGATCAGTTAGTGCAACTTATCACTCAGAACGTAGAACAAGACGTAGGTGATAGTTAGCGATGATGAAATGTAGTCGTCTGGCTTCTCTTCTTGACGCTACCTCTTCATAAGGATTAAGTCAGGTATTGTCTGTTGATACCCTTAGATTGATGATTGATCATTGGCTCATCGAGATTTTTTCCTACTTATGTGACGAGTACGAGAAATATTGTCTTATAGTTAGTTGGCAATACTACTTATTTGAGTTCTTATCCGTGAATGACCTTTAAATAGTATCTGTTTATGTGTGATTTACTTTGGCTCGTCGCCGTTGACGCTTCGTTACCAAAGACCAGGAATGCCAGGACTCAAAGATAACAAGCGTTTGAGAAGGAATCAAGAACACGTGCAGATAATATCACTTATATACTTATTGTTCATGTTTCAAAAGTAGCGAGTTCAGATTTATAGATACCGTATTGTAGTACGCTCAACATTCGCACAAATGTGTATGTACAATACAATGAGAATGAAACTTCTACACATATTCTAGATTGTGCGATTGCTGGGTGACCGACCATATGTGTTTAGTTACGTTCCGAAAATTCTAACGAGGGAGGTGTTATAGGTCCTCCTCTCGGATTTACTTCATAAGGCAGAAATTAAAATCCCTTAACCTACGGTTTAACATATCAAAAAATCAGCTGCCCTCGTTTCGGTTTAGGCATACTTTTCATAGAAAGTAACAGTCAAAAATTTCAAAGTCCAGACACTCGCTGGAGGCAGTCATCGTCGTTTTTGACCATAACTCGGCTCTAAATCGATGAAATCTTTTTTTTTATGAAAGCTATAGTCTTCTATAACTATTAGGGACCCACTCCGATAAGAGTAGTGCAACAAACGTTTCACAAAATACAGTAATCTGGTATCAACTTCAAACGAAAATTACGGTACTTTAATGGACACGAGGGCAGTTGAACTTTTCATAGGTTGTTAAGGAGATCAAGAGCTTTCAAATGGTGCCTTCAGATTGTAAATCCGAGTGGAAGACCTATAACACCTCCCTCGTAAGTAATTTGAAGACAAGCTGTTTGCCGCATTAGAGAGGGCGCGCAGCGCCCTCTCTTTTGGCTTAGGATAGGGCTCGCGCCAGAATTTTCAAGAAGCTATATCCAAAAATCATGTTAGCCGGAATGTGAACTCATCCAATTCATGTTAGTTAGATTCGCACGGTTCCGTAGGCCAGATCACTAATTGATGGCATCTTTGTATCTTTTCTCTGAAAGAAGTTATGAGCGATCTCGCGCACCCATGAGGTGAGAGGCCAGCGTGTGGGTGGGTGGGTGGGTGGGTGGGTGGAAGTCGTGTCCGGTAACGCTGACTCTCTCCCGAAAGCGTACTCTCTCGGCGTTTTCTGCCCGTGTTCTCCAACTCGCACTTTGAGTGTAGTTCGCCCCGCCGCCGCCAGCGCCTAATTCGCGCCGGGTTTGCGTTGTTTTGGGTCCGCCAACTATAACCAGGAGAAAGAGCGCAGTAGGCGCGACTCCGAACGGTAGTGAGAAAATATGTGGGGAAAAACGTTTTTGTGAAATGTAACGGCGATCCGAAACGTAACGTGTGATCTGTGGTACATGAGAGTAAGAAGAGAGAGAACGGCCGAGAGTTTGTGTTAGTATTTGTCAACGTTGATAGAAGAGCAGAAAATATAAAGAGACAGAGAGAGAGAAGGGCAGAAAGTGAGAGAGTGAAAGAGTGAGAGAGAGAACAGTGTGAGAGAAAGAGAGAGAACAGTGTGAGAGAAAGAGAGAGAGAGAGAGAGAGAGAGAGAGAGAGAGAGAAGGAACAGTGAAAGAGAGAGAAGGGACAAAGAGAAGGAGAGAACAGAGTGAGTGAGAGATAGTAGTTTTTGATAAAATCCATATGAATAGTCATAATTCAGCACATATTCAAAATTTCTATGAAATTTAACAAAAGGACATATATTTTCTTTAAAAAGTACTTGCGTAAACAAATGAACTTTGTCTTGTCCCAATGCAGCAAAAGCACATGCATAAAGCGTTTACAAATACTAACACAAACCTGCGCATAACGGACAGTGGACATTAACCGATGAAATATAACAATACAAATGAATAACGCCATACGTCCATATTAGAGAGAGAGAAGACAGAGAGAGAGGAGAGAGAGAGAGAGAAAGAGAAAGAGAAAGAGAAAGAGAGAGAGAGAGAGAGAGAGAGAAGAGAGAGGCGCAGGTTTGTGTTAGTATTTGTAAACGCTTTATGCATGTGCTTTTGCTGCATTGGGACAAGACAAAGTTCATTTGTTTACGCAAGTACTTTTTAAAGAAAATCGTCTGTTTTGATTGGTTCGGAACGAGCCGAGCTCGGCTCGCCCCACTGATCGCTCGCGGCTGTCACATGGCCGCCATTACAAAATGCAAAGTCAGTGCATGCCGCCTTTGAAGATTCGCACGCGGCGCGCGATTGTGACAAGCGATATAGGCGCGCTGCGTTGAGCGCACCGAGCCGCACGGCAATTCACAAGTGAACAAAAGCTGCATGATGACAAATCGTCTTAGAGCGGTTTTGTTTCGAGACGCATTCTACTGATTGAGACAGAGAGTGCGCGAGAGAACCCGCGATTTGAGAGACGGCAGACTTGCGCGAGCGTGGAAAAGAAACGAGAGTGCGCGAGAGTGAGTGGCAATTTGAGGTTTGATTCCTCGGCGGAACGCGCCGCGCGTCGACTTTTCTTTGTTCACTGTGAATTGCCGTGGAGCCGTGCCGAGGTGGTCTAGTGGTGGAAAGATGCAACGGCCCTGCCGATTGCTGAGGCTGCTAAAAATAATGTTCTTTGTAAACATAGCCTACTAGAGTTTTAGACATACCTAAAACGCAACATGGTATTCTCAAGAGCTGGTATTCTCAAAACATGGTATTCTCATAGTACCTGTCTGGTGTTCGTAACACAGTGACGTAGTGAGGATTATGGTGGATAGGATTGGACGAAGGCCAGTCAGTCATACTGCTGACAGATAAGGATAGAGATGAGTATGCAAGTTTATCTTTCTCTCTTCGAATAATTGGATAGTTCTATGCTCGCAAGAAGTTACGTCGTTATATCTGAATATGACAACACACCATTGAGTAACAGAGAAAAAGAAAGAGAGAGAGAGACTATAGTTATATGCTCGCAATAAGTTGCGCACGGTTGGGTAGATCAGAAGAAAGACATGGAGACAGCTCTCTATAATAGCGCGCAAAACAAGAGAGACGGTTATGGCACCGTATTTCGAACTGCAAGCGAGGTAGATCGAAAACTATCGCTCTGCCGCAGGCTATATTTATATTCATAAGTCGGTAAAGACGTCAGCTAATGGAAGCGGAAATGAAGAAAAACAGAAGCGAACAGGTAACACAATACCTGTTATGTCTTATGTTTGACTATACCTGAATTAATTATGTGTTTATCTAAAAGTTTCTTGTTCATTAAACCCAATACATAACAGTTACAGATGATCAAAATTAACCGCACGTCGCGTACTTCTGTGACCAGAAAAATATCGTTTAGCAAATCTATTTTGAGTTAATTTGAAGTGACATACACTTTAAGTTATGTCAGTACGCTAGCCATTCATTGAAAATATGGGTTGATTCATTGATATGATAGATAGCGCGAGAGATATTGAATGGAAATAAAGAAGCCAGAAGGGGAGGCTAAGCACAAGAGAGAGTGTGCGAGTGGGCGTAAAATACAAACACAGCCCCGTCTTCCAGGCGCAGATATCTCCTAACAAGCTGCGCACTCCAAATTAGTCGTATCCTTTCCCTCCCCCTATCTTCCTTCCAATAAAAATATTGATGAGCTTCGTTTCCAGCGTACAATTTGTTCTTCCTCTTGCAAGCAAAATGGAAATCTTTGCAAATGTTGGGTTCTTAGTAGCAAATGAGTGTGACGAAAGCAGAAATGTGTGGGATTGGAAGGAAAACGCTTCCGCTATCTCTCGCTTTATTAATGATTACTAAGTTGGGACTAGTAGATTTTTCCTGTCCCATTAATAATCGATCATCTCTGCTTAAAAAAAAGTTTTTTTCTTCATTAAGTTTTTGACAGAGAAATCAAAACCAGTTGTTCACTACACAGAACATTCGTGTTAGCTATGCCTGTTAGAAACGCGCCCCTAACTAGTCCCGCCCATGTAGGGTCCGTCTTCTCTCTCTCTCTCTCTCTCTCTCTCCTAACTGGAGAGGTACTCTAAGAAGAATCTACAAAAACTCGAAAAAAAGAAACATATCAAATATCATGCACCGGAAAGAAACATTTTATTCCAAACACTCGTGAGTGCCAAAAGTGATATCATTCAACTTAATATTAACTTACCAAATGTGTGAATTAAAATGTAGTTTAACTATGTAAGGTTGTAAGTAAGGTACAATATGAGATTAGGAGCATTTTTAGTTGTTACAAGTCGACGGATTGTTCACAGGCGGCTGGTATGTCGGATAGTGTCGATACTGCGGAGAATAGCCTTGTTGTCCCTCGAAGTAGCACGGGTGGGATGAGACTGCAAAGGAAAAGAAGGTGGTGAGTGAGCTGCCCAGTACTCATCTCATATTGGTCAACAGTGTACAGTCCCTCCCAGATTATCCATTCCAGCTCGTACTGAGTACTTGCAAACCCAGTTTGAAGAAGAACTCTGGGGAAAGAGTGAGTTGGGCTCGATGAGGTCAAAATATGTGCGCTCTATTCAATCCTTTGGCGCGGGTGAGCGAAAAGTAATCGATAGAAATCAACAAAAAACACGACACTGATTGGCCGTTTGAACCGGCGAAAGTGGGCGGAGCTACAGCTACCAGCTGAGGCCGCCCTTTTTTTGAATATTTCGTTTGCCACGCGGTCAACGAGCAGTTTTTGAAATGCTGACTTATCGACACAAAATCGCTACGATCTGTTTTATGCGTGGACAATTTAGAAGGAAATAAAGTAATCATCAAACATGTTATTTCTCGAATAATCATTTGTATACAATCTGATAGACACACAAAACAAGCGAAACCTGATAAGTGAAAGATATGAAAGAAAAACAACGTGAAAGAATTCCTCCCGGCAAGATAATCAAGTGCATTTCGAACTGTAGCCGGTCATAGTCAGAGTCAGTATTCCGATCCGAACCACCTGAGAATGATCATGTTTCATATTTTCGCTCTTCTCTCTCTCTCTCCCTCTCTCTCGCCCTCTCTCTCCCTCTCTCTCTCTCTCTCTCTCTCTCGCTCTCTCTCTCTCTCTCTCTCGCTCTCTCTCTCTCTCTCTACCTGAATGGTGCCCTGTCCCTGAAAAGGAAGTGGATGTTGACAGCCGACTCGAACAGCGAACGAACCATCCGCGTGGCCCTGACATTAAAACAAAATTGAAATTGGAACATTTACGGATGAACTGATATGATGTGAGCGACATGAATTGTATTGAATGCATTATCGTGGGAGAAGAGTTGCAGAAAGCCAAGAAGTTCGAGAGAGAGAGAGAGAGAGAGAGAGAGAGAGAGAGAGGCAGAGAGAGAAAAAGAGACAGACAGACTACGAGAGAGAGAGAGAGTGAGAGAGAGAGAGAGAGAGGGATAGAGAGAGAGCGAGAGAAAGAGAAGAGAGAGAGAGAGAGAGAAAAGAGAGAGAAGAGAGAGAGAGCGAGAGAGAGAGAGAGAGAGAGAGAGAGAGAGGGATAGAGAGAGAGCGAGAGAAAGAGAAGAGAGAAAGAGAGAGAGAGAAGTTCGAGAGAGAGAGAGAGAGAGAGGCAGAGAGAGAGGCAGAGAGAGAGAAAGAGACAGACAGACAGACAGACAACGAGAGAGAGAGAGAGAGAGAGAGAAAGGGAGAGAGAGGGAGACAGACAGACAGACAGACAGACGACGAGAGAGAGAGAGAGAGAGAGAGAGGGGGGGGGGAGGGAGAGAGAGGGAGACAGACAGACAGACGACGAGAGAGAGAGAGAGAGAGAGAGAGAGAGAGAGAGAGAGAGAGTAGAGATGCCAGTCACCACGTGGTCTCCTCAGCTGTCGTGTTGCGTAGACACGCGAAGAACTGCTGATCGGAAGCGCGGTACCTGAACGATAGGGGGTTCTCTCCTTTCCCTCTCTCTTCCTCTCTCCCTCCCTCCCTCTCTCCCTCCCTCCCTCTCTCCCTCTCTCCCTCCCTCCCTCCCTCTCTCTTTCTCTCTCTCCCCCTCTCTCTCTTCCTCCCTCCCTCCCTCCTCACCACTCTGTCCGCTCGCCCTGCTCGAAGTCGTTGAAGATTCGGTGGTAGAGTTCGTCATGTTCCGCGCAGCACTCGTTGAAGTCTGCATATATGCAATTGAACTCTTAGTTTTTCTTGTATTTCATTCCATCTTGATCTACATAGCTGCTAGCATAATAAGTATACGTAATGTACAGATAAACGTGTTATTATACATAGGTGTAACACCTTGACCTAGCGAAAGTGTATGTAATGAACAGTTAAAAGTATTAATATAGGAAATTGCTCACGTCTTTCATTGTGTTTGGGCACGATGGCGGCAGTGATGGAGTGGGTGAGGCGGCCGTTGCCGCAATGCCACGCCGACAGGCAGAGTGAGGGGAGAAAGAGGAGGAGGAGGAGGAGAGAGAAGGGGAGGGGGAAGGGAGACGACATCTGCAACACCCACACGATGTTCCAATTGACACACTTTGTTATCGGAAGTATGCAGGCATAAAAAGAGAGAGGACAACCATCATCGGCAACACTATGTGTTCCATGTTCTAACTGACACACTTTCTTCTAGGAAATCCGCAAGTCTGTGAGGAGTTTTAGAAATCACCATAGGAATATCATCTCATTGGACTACCTACATACACGAGTTAGAAATTTATCATCATGAATGTAGAAAATTTGTAGTTAAAGGCACAACGGCGGCTTAATTCTGCAACTAGCTCTCTTACACGCGTAGTACCACTCATGCAAAGCATTTGCCGTAGAGAGGACTCGAACCGGCGAGATCTGCGCCATAACGGAGCACACACGCCTTGAGCCACACAGTAAATGAACGGGTTTCTGTCATCTGCGGTTATGTCTTCTCTCGCAATTTCTGCAGTATTGAAGAGTTTAACGGAATGGAAGTCGTGGCGGGACCAGCTTTAAGTTTGAAATAAAATGTTGCAACAGCGATTTGCAACATTTTAAAGGAACGGATAATCGTTGTTCTTTCTCACAAATCGATTGAGATTTAGGTTAATATGATTCTTTCAAACATTCCGAGTCAAAAATAAGTCGCCAGTGTACCTTTAAAGTTCCCGCCATTTCTTCAGTTCCAAAATCCCCGCACCTTTCGAGCCAAGGCTGTTGGCAAGCAGCGCAATTTAGAATGCACTTATGCGATCAGTGATAAAATCTTTGACCGTTAGACATGATGCAGATCTCATAAAATATGCGCCACAGCGTATGTAACGTGCTTGCGCGCAAATTGTGCTCTTGGAGAATTGGAGAGGGCCATAGTTCAGAGGCACGAAAACCAAGAACCAAGACACGAGGAAAGAAACCGTCACTGACCAGTGAGTGTCTGGTGTGAAAAAAGGGTTTATACTGTTCAAAGAGCAACAGTGACACGAGATGTTTCAAAAGAAACGAGAGAGACGCGTGAAAAATACAATAGCCGATGATACCTCACGTCAGCAGCATCTCTCTAGCACATTAGTGCTATGTAAACATAGAAGAAGAAAGCCAGAGAGAGAGAGAGAGAGAGAGAGAGAGAGAGAGAGAGAGAGGGAGAGAGAGAGAGGCGAGTGAAGCATGATCATGATACTCAGACAATGAGTGTCGTTGTCGAGTGCTGTTCAAGTGGACCCGCCTGAAACCACGTTCCCCGAACCCTCATATACACATACATTCATACATAGCACATTGTGAGATCGCGTGGGCGTTGTTGCTTTATATGGATATCGAGAGAGATTTGTTTGTTAGTTTATCCGGTATTACACAGATGAGGGTGTGAATTCAACTCGGTAAAAATCATATCATCTCAAAAGCCGGCTGAAAGTCGAGGCTGTTTGATTATCCTAGTATATTATTTGAGAACCTGCACGCCACTCCTTCATGATAACATTCAAAGGCAAGGTTGAAGAGCGAACACTTTTAAAGTATTGCTAGAGTATTGCATGACAAGAGGATTTCAAACTATCCTTCAAAAGCAAAAATGAATCGAAACCGGGATGACCGTTGAACGGTTTCTCAAGCAATTGAATGACTTCCCAGTCTCTCGAAACGGAGACAGGTCCCTGTGGTGTGTGTTACAGATTAGATGGCTCTATTGAAAGATCTGCACCCGTAGAAGCCATGCCAACTCTATTGTCTCTCTCTCTCTCTTTTCTCTCTCTCTCTCTCTCTCTCTCTCTCTCTCTCGTATAAGAAGTGTATTATCCACAGACGCATCCCAACACCTCAGACAATGACCGGAATAAGGTGGTTTTAGCGGGAATACGAATTGTTGTGTCTAACGAAAGGATTAGCATCCAAAACGTCATCACCCGTGTGCCGTGTGTCTCGAACACCGCACCCTAGGTTCTTCTAATCTTCTTCCCTCCCACCTTTTCTCGAATTCTTTCTCTCTTTCCTTCCGTTTTCTACGCCAGCCCCACCCACTCTATACCACGCAACTCCAAATTGCGGCCCATATAGGGTGTCGCGTTGCTCATATCCGAATCTCTCTATCTTTCCCTTTCTCTCTCTCACTCACTCTCTTTCCTTCTCTCTCTCTCTCTCTCTCTCTCTCTCTCTCTCTCTCGCTCTCTCGCTCTCTCGCTCTCTCTCTCTCTCTCTCTCGCTCTCTCGCAAGAGAAGTTTATTTTTCCAGATACGTGTCTGGTAGAACATGTATTATTCATCTTTACACCACCACATCTCATCTGCTCACAGCTCACTCTGTAAAATCTGACAAGCATCATTTAAATCCCAAGTGCTGTTTGAAAGTTGAATCCTATCATCCTATCAATTTCTGCACAAGTTAGTGCTTAAGATATATGAGTGCTAAGGGTGAGTAGACCTTGGATAAGAAAGTGCAATGGGTAAATTACATTAGTACAACAATTTCATTGTCTTATTACTTCATGTAAACAAGCATTGTGTCCATCTCCTTTCTATTCACCATCCAATCCTGATTGGCGCTGTCAATTTGCTACATTCGAATCGGGACAATAACAATTTAGCGAGACAGCAACAACAGAAGAATCAAATCAGAATCAAACCAGGCCGCAGCTGTTTTCATTTGTTCGCCTGGTATTGTTTCGAGTAGATATATCTATAATAATCCCTCCAGATGTTTGAAGCGTCTCAAAAGTCAGCCGGCGCTCTTTTTATATAAGGAAAACCCCCGCTACAATTTGATCACGTCCCGCGGACGCACGGTTTCCAGTGTTGTAGTTGACTTGACAGTCAGCCGAACTGCGTCTCTCTCCGTTTTACTCCCATCGCCCTTCCTTGTTGTCTTCTCTTCCTCGCAGTTTCGGGTGGCAGTTAGTGTGTGGGTCCTTCAAGCACTCCGGTGGGAACCCTCAGGGCATCCACAGACGCTGCCTCGGGGCGATCTCCAGTTTCTGTTCACGGCCATTAGCCATATTATCATATTCGCATCACCCACCTCCGCCAAATCTCATGCAAATCTCTCGCTTCTTGTGTCAAGGAGAAAATCCGGATACCGACTTTTGTGCGGATTTTGATAATGGTGATGACATATCGGTTGAAAAGAGAGGCCGTCTTTCGTTCACTAGTATCTACATTATGTAGGTTGATATGTCATGTTCTCCTTTATTGATGCATCACATGCATATTATTAGCGCTCTTTGCGCAATGATCGTACCTAATTTCCTCAGGACCTTTTCATTTTTGATCCTTCTCCTCTACAATCTATTACGAGTGCGCAGTCTCTCAAAAAATGATCTATCCTCTCTCTCCCCTCTTCCCCTCTCTCTCTCTCTCTCTCTCTCTCTCTCTCTCTCTCTTTTGCTCTCTTCAAAACATTAAAAATCTCCTTTTCGCGCTGCATCCGATGCTGTGTTATTTGCTCACTACTAAAAAAATGCCCTTCAACGTCTGATATACGGAATGATTTATGGTTGTCTTTGTTCCTTTATATCCAATGCATTTTGAGAACATTCATTGTCTCTCAATCACGCAAATCCTTTCTTAATACATCAAGAAAAAGTCAAATGTCAAGCATTATGCGCATTCTTTTCCTAATTTTCGTACTCTTTTGTTCAAGTACAAAAACAAAATTATGCAGTAAGTAAAGAGAGGGAGAAACAACCTCGGAATCGAATTCGTCCCGGTAAGATTTCTCCGCTCTTTTTAATTACGTGCTCTTGCTTTCCCACACGCAAACCATGTACTTTATTCAACCTTCTCGCAATATCGTCCTATATTTTATAACATACCATATTAGTTTCGCATTGAATGGTGTGTACTTTTCTAAGGCGAATCTTACCGAAACGCGAAAGAACGCTAATATGTATGGATAGAGTGTGAGTCGCAAAGTTGAAGCGAAAATGTACTTAATCACAAATTAGAAATGTTTTGTGCAACTGCGATTGATCAAAAACGGTAGACTGCGGCTTGGACAAGACATTATTTTTGTCAGTTGCTCGTCGTTCTTGTTTTTAACCAGGAGAGACGCTTGTCAATTCGCCACTGATCCTATTTTTTTTCTTCCAGACTAATTTGGGCGTCATTCTCATTGCGCGTTTTTTTTACTGTTCGCAGAACTCGCTAGGAGATAGGATTCAGAATCAGAATCAGAATATTTATCTCGAATCAAGTAGCACACAATATCGATTACGTCCTCCGCCGCACAGCATTGTTCAGGGTTCGGGGAAATAACAGAGGAAGGCACGCGATCGCGCGCTGGCAGAGAAAGGAAAGGAATTTTCGGTGAGATAGGATTACGTTAGCGATATCCTGCAAAAGTTCACACGAAGAACCAGGCAGCCGCATATTATATCGCTGAAAGTTATCAAATAAAAAAAGTCGGAAATTTCTGAACTATGTGGTAGAAAAAGGCATAACTGGTAATATAACGAAACTACGACTTCGAAAAATGAATAGTACTCTCTTCCTTCATAGTGTTTTGGTGCATTCTTCATCTACTCACCCCCCTCTCTCCCCTCTCTCTCTCTCTCTCTCTCTCTCTCTCTCTCTCTCTCTCTCCCTCTCCCTCTCCCTCTCTCTCTCTCTCCCTCTCCCTCTCTTTCCACCTCTCTTTCACCCAGCGTTTTTAATTAAGCTTCATCCAGCGAGACTAATAATTTCAGTATTTCGGTGAACCGCTCGCAGTTTTCGTAGCAATAACAGAGATTCTCGATGGTTCACACTTACATCACCCATTCACTCTACGTATGCAGCGCGTTAGTGCGCTAATCTACTGTCGCAAGTCCCCCCCTCCCCCTTCTCTCTCTCCCTCCCTCTCTCCTCTCTCCTCTCTCCTCTCTCCTCTCTCCTCTCTCCTCTGCCCCTCCCACCAATTTACGCTTCCCACACGTTCGCTCTATCAAATGGTGTTTTTCAGTAATATGCGTGATATCCTCTACTTTGCTCAGCATCTTCCCCCTATCTTTCTCTTGAATATTAATTAGCACCCACTGTTGTTTACATGCATACAATGTACATTCGCGAGATTGTCGGTGTCTCGTCAAAGCACTCATTTCTCTAGTATGTCTGTTGAGTGATTGCCCGATTTCTGCTCGTGTCAGGGTGGCGTCAGTCTCATTGGAGGTTTTGTATGTATGCACTTCTCTTTATTCTTTGCCTTCTCTCTCTCCCTCCCTCTCTCCCTCTTTCTCTCTCTCTCTCTGCAATAGGATTCTGTTTGATTAGTGCTGTACCAGTTCTGCGCTTTGTTTGATCACTTTTCACACTAATTGATCTTTGAGGCACTCAATTAACTATGATGCGCAATAACCATGTTTTTATAAATGTATAGCTCTGTTGTTCCTATTGCTATTATCGTGCACTGCCTATTTTTGGGCGTACTACGCAACTACGCTGGTCAATTTGACACCGGCAAACATCAATCTCTCTTTCTAGTTCCCTCTCTTTTCCCCCCTTTCTCATGCTCTCGTCACGACTTTCGTACTTACCTAATAAGTCGAATACTCTCATATGTCTCCAATCTTCATGTTTGCCATGAACTTGTGTTCGATTCGACCATCAAAAATGTCAAAATCGTGTCTCATATCGCGAAAGTTCCGCTGACTGAATGTCAGTCCCTTGGAGCCACTGTATCCCGAGTTCTTATCATTCATCCATCATGCTTTATCAACACTTGGTCGCATTTGTGTTTTACAACACCCAAAGGTTTTTGTCATATTCGGATTCGGCGTGAAAATATGTGTACAGGTGTACAGTACAGGTGCACAACTGGTTGACCCGTGCCCTGCCGGACAGGTGTACTGCTTGCAGATGTGGTGGCGGATGATCGGCTGCTTACTGGACATGGGCGTGCTGCCAGGCATCTGCCTCGTCGGACTCGCACTGAACATCGCCTGCCTGCGAGTCTTCGTCCGCACGCAGAGACACCCTCTCGTACGTCTTTCCATACGTGGTTATCATGACACATAAAACTGTTCGTATTTGTCAGTATCTTTGTCTGTCTTTCCCAGTGGTCCATGACGATTCCGGCAATCGAATTCCACTTCCTTCTCCTTTTTTTCTCTCTGTCTTCATTTCTAGTGCTCTAATGACCCTCCGACCTCTGCGTTCCGTTCGCTTTCCCATCCCAATTTGCTTTGCTGCCGCTGCTCCCTCACTCCTTTCTCTCCTTTCTCTCCTTTCTCTCCTATCTCTCTCTATCTCTCTCTTTCTTTCTCTCTCTCTCTCTCTCTCTCTCTCTCTCTCTCTCTCTCTTGTCTCTTTGTCTTTCTTTGAATTATGACATGGTGTTGTTGTGGTAATAGAATTGAGGGGAAGATATGCAAGGTTTCACCTCTCTTACGCTTATTTGGAGAATCCCTCTTGCAAAAAAAGACATTGACGAAAACAACAAGTGCAAATCACATTGAGCAACGAAGATACTTAATCCTACCCATCAGTGATATAGGAGAGCACAGAGTGATGCGACCGCTGATTATAGTCAAATTTGCATATTTGCAGGTTCCAGCGCTGACGGTTCTCTCAATCTGTGACCTGCTGCAGCTGCTTCTCTCCTTATTCGTTCTCTTCCTCCCAGCACTACATGACTACGCGCAAATGCCGCCTTTCGGTGAGCGAATCGATACAAAACCAACCTTCATTTGTGACAAAATATGTGCAATAAGAAAAATCACGACTTGTGTTTGTGCGAAACTATGTATTATTAGACGTATTAATTAGAATTCTCTCATCTCTCTCACACCTAGGCCTAGGGGAAGGCTTGAAAGGGCACGCGACTCACTCACTCAAAGCCCCCTTTCCTTCTTTTCTTTTTCTTCCTCCTTTCTTCACTTGCATTTGTTAGCGGTGTGAAATGTGTACTCTATATGCGGAGACGGCCAATAATTCGCATCATGGGTGGAGGAAAGGGAGAGAAAGTCCTCATCTTACATTCTAATGAGCATCATTATATCACATGCTGTGTGTTGCGCAAAAGGGAAATCGAATAAATGCTGCAATGAATCACTAAATGCGATAAATCATGGTATGATTTTTCTTATTGCACAGATTTTGTCACTATATAATACGGAAGCCCTATTAACGATCATGAACAAAACAACACCGTATGCAAAGCAGATTCGAAATATATATAACAATATACCATACTTTTGCACGGATCACAGATGAGATCACTGATAAGATAATAAATGACATAAATGATAAATAACATAAAATACATCACATAATAAATGACATAAAAAAAACATCACACATAAATGATAACTGATAAAAGTGGTTTTTTGATAATGATTACTGAATACTGATTACTGAAAATACTGATAATATGATAAATGATAACTGATAAGAGTGATTTCCAGGCGCTCTCGGTCAGCTGGCTTACCTCTCCACGGGCCTTCTCTCACCCCTTCTTCTCGCATCGAACAGTGCTTCTATATGGACCATCTGCTACATTAGCATACAGAGGCACAAGGTGAGCTTGTGTTGTTTTTCTAGTGATCTGTGGGCAGTGAAATCTTTTAGTGAATAAGATTAGGGCAATGTTTCTAAAAAAAATCCCCTTAAGTCGATTAGTGGAACAAACACCGATAATCGGAACTTGAGAGGTATGTAGCTCGTGCGAACGAAACAGTGCATGGAATGCCTTTTTAGAATTAGAAACTGTACTTTCATCAGTTTTATCAGTTTCATTATAGGATCATGTGCAGGTTGTGGGTGACAAATAGTGAAAGTGAGAAAACAGTATATGTCTAATCGCTGATAGGATAATGAATTAGAGAGGGCGCGCAGCGCCCTCTCTTTTGGCTTAGGATAGGGCTCGCGCCAGAATTTTCAAGAAGCTCTATCCAAAAATCATGTTAGCAGGAATGTGAACTCATCCAATTCATGTTAGTTAGATTCGCACGGGTCCGTAGGCCAGATCACTAATTGATGGCATCTTTGTATATTTTCTCCAAAAGAAGTTATGAGCGATCTCGCGCACCCATGAGGTGAGAGGCCAGCGTGTGGGTGGGTGGGTGGATGTCGTGTCCGGTAACGCTGACTCTCTGCCGAAAGCGTACTCTCTCGGCGTTTTCTGCGCGTGTTCTCCAACTAGCACTTTGAGTGTAGTTCGCCTCGCCGCCGCCAGCGTCTAATTCGCGCCGGGTTTGCGTTGTTTTGGGTTCCCGTTACTCTGGCTAGCTCTCTCACGCAACATTGTGCGTCACATCATAAAATGTGTCACATAATAGTTCTATGCGTACTAATTAACGACAGAGCTTGGGAATCAGAAAGAGAAGAAATTTCTATGAAATTCAACAAAAGCACATAAATTATCTGTTAAAAAGTACTTGCGTAAAGATATTAAGTTTGTCTTGACCCAATTCAACAAAAGCGCATGCATAAAACGTTTACAAATACTAACACAAACCTGCGCATAACGGACAGTGAACACTAACAGATGAAATATAACAATACAAATGAATAACGTCATACGTCTAGAGAGAGAGAAGACGGAGAGAGAGGAGAGAGAGAGGGGGAAAGAGAGAGGCGCAGGTTTGTTTTAGTATTTGTAAACGTTTTATGCATGCGCTTTTGTTGAATTGGGTCAAGACAAACTTAATATCTTTACGCAAGTACTTTTTAACAGATAATCATTCTCGAGGATTTGAGGATTCTCGAGAATCCAGTTTTGCTTACTCGAGGTGCTAGCTCGAGACTACAAAAACAGGATTCCGGTCAAAATTATCAACGCCTATCATGATATAGAGATTGCACCGCTTATTTATTGCAACAAATCACAATAATGTGCTCAAAATGTGTAGAAAATTTCCAGATGCAGCATGCAAATATGCAAATTTTCATCTCTCTCACCCTTTTCACATATTCTGGACAGCGAAGTTCATGTTATTGACAATGAGATCACCATATTTGGTGTGTTACAAGATTTTGATGGTTGCAGGCGATTCTGCGTCCGCTGTCCTCGATGCGGACCCCTCCCTCGCACACTCTGCCTCTCCTGCTTATCACTCTAGCAGCACTGCTATTCAACGCAAGCAAGTGGAGCGAGTTCGACTGGGAGTGGATCCCACTTGCACGAATGAACGGGGTCAATACTTTACTTTTCTGATTTACTTTAGTTTAGTAAATGACATTAATTGTATTTTTGTGGAGAGTTCAGTAGATCCTTTCTTTTTTCAGTTATGTACGTCGAATCAGTTGCCAGTTGTGCACTTATGTAGAGGAACGATTGAGACGAATAGCCTTTTTGTTCGCAGTCGAATGCATCGCAATCAGTCAGAGTGTGTTTTGCATTGAATGCACTGTAATTATATATACTAGGCCAGGCAATTTCACTTCCTCACTAAAACCAGGGAAAGTGCGTTTGTCACACGCGGGAGAGAGTGGTTTCGAAACCACTAATCATATGCACTAATCAAGAATACGGTATGAGGTATGGGAGAAAAACGCTCTCTCGGCACTCCCACAGGGTAACTTTTAACTTGTGTAAGTATGGATATACATCGTTCGACATCGATACTATGATATAATATAAAAACAATTAATATTCAGAGTGCCACAAATAACATGGATCTAATGCATTGCTTTTTGCCTCGCAAATCGCCGATATCAGTGTTTTCCCTCATTTTGCAACACATTTCAATCACATTAATAGATGTCAGCGGAATCCGCGGGATTTCGGGATTACCATTACACAGAAATTCCTTCCCCCACCCCCGAAGACTGCAAAGAATCCCTTTTTGAAAACGTAGTGAATAAACTGACTAAAATACGAAAAAATCACATAGTAGATATAACAAAAAGAATTTTACACTTTACATTTCAAAACTACATTTTCAGTCGGATGAGGTGATTCCCTCGGACACGGGCGATTCTTCGGGGGGCTATTTTCTCTGGCATCAGCCCAGCGAGCTCGCTCACAACAAGCTGTACAGAAAAATCGTGGGTTTTTTTGATTTTGCCCTCCAGTACACTCCGACGAAATAGCGTGCTAACCCCGGAGAGCACAGACATTTTCTACGTAATCCCGAAATTTAATAATGCTACGCTGTTTGTATATGTCTGTGTGTGGGGTGGGTGAATGGGCGAAAGCAAATATCTTTTCCTCCCCCCCTCTCTCTCTTTCTCTCTCTCTCTCTCTTTCTCTCTCTCCCCTCCTCCTCTCCTGGTCTTAGAACTTAGACATATTCGAAATTGCGGGAACCGAACGAACCAGCGAAAAGATGAAACGTTCAATTTTTTGTGACGATTTATGAGCCTCGAAAACTAATTGTAGTTGTAGATGTAGTTCTCATAGCGCTCACATGTGCAGGATACAAAACCAAGACGTTTTTGTAAATGTAAATTAGGCGCCTCTTATTTTCCGGACGCGGAACCAACCATGTGTATCTCGCGCCTTTTTTTCGTATTTTAAATTGCGTGCAAATTACATGCGGCAATTTCGTTCCTCAAGACTCAAGACTATTCTTTCAGAGTGTCTGGCTCATCGCCTCTGTCTCTCTTTTTCTTCCTTTCCCTCTCTCTCCCTCTCTATCTCGCTATCTCTCTCTCTCCCTCCCTCCCTCCCTCTCTCCCTCTCTCCCTCTCTCCCCCCTCTCTTCCTCCCTCCATCTCTCTCCCTCCCTCTCTCTCTCTCTCTCTCTCTCTCTCTCTCTCTTTCTCTCGCTCTCTCTTCTGCTGACTAACACAGCCAATATCGTCGCAGCACACTGCGACCCTCGACAACTCGATTTCTCCTAATGATATCGTTTCGATTCGGGAAATCACAGAAACACGGAACTAACATATTCTCTCTCTACCCGAGCAAAAAACATTCCGCCGTCATAGGGTGATTGATAGAAACACGGGATCTGAACGTCACGTACCGACCGCAACTACCGAAGTATATAGTCCACGACGCTGGAGATACGGGATAGAAAGAACCCGGGATCTGGAAGTCCTACGTATTCTTCGTATCGCAAATGCCTTATAAGTTGGTACAGCCCACAACGTTAGAGATGCGGGATAAAAAAGAACAATTAATCAATAAATCGATAATCCCCTTTTTGCAGACGGAGAAGATCCTGTACCCCACGTTCGTCTACCTGATTCCTCTCTGCCTCCTGGCTGGACTCAACTTCCGCATTCTCACCTCCATTTCCATGCGACGCGTCAGCTGTGATCACAAGGTGGAGTGTTTTTTTTTGTTTACCTGTTGTTTATTTGTGCACTTTTAAAGAAAAATTTGCGTCACACAAAAGATCCTTTCATTATAAGAAGGAGAGTGTGAGTGAGAGAGAGAGGGAGAGAGGGGGGGGGAGAGAGAGAGAAGAAGGGAAGAAGACATGTTGTAAACCATCGGTTCAGAGTCGCTTAGCGCAGGAGAAGCGCAGTGTCACTCTACTCATCTCCATAGTTCTCCTATTTTTCTGCTGTCACACTGGTTCGTTTGACTTTTTAAACCTTTTTTTTGCCACCAATCAATCAATCAATCAATCGTTCATCATGGTGATATGAAGAATACGAGATAGTGAAAGCGATGATGCCTATGTGTGTTTTGTTTTGTTGTGTTTCCATTTCTCCCCTCCTCAATTCAGCCGCAGGCAATTTCTTTTGCGCCTATTTCGGGATTCGCTTATTATATCCGCGAGCTCTCACGATACTCATTAGTTCTTCTCCCTCTCTCTCTCTCTCTCTCTCTCTCCCTTTCTCTCTCTCTCTCTCTCTCTCTCTCTCTTCTTGGAGCCTGGTATACCAAATGAGCAATTGGGCGCGCTGGTTCAATAGTCGAGTGTGGATTAGGGTTTTGCGGAGTGAAAAGTGTGAATAGGCCTATAGACCAGTTCCTCTTTCAACTCATATCCACATGCTCTTTCCATCCCAAACATCACTCTTCCGGGGGGAGAGGCTTACTCACTGATTGGTAGACTGAGAGGGGGCGATGCTAATGACAGAGGATTGCGGAGGGAAAGAACAACCAAAAAGAACGAGAGTGAGGTCGGGTTTTGAAACATGGGGGATCAATGGTAGACGAGTTAAAAAGGGATGGAAATGGATTACGGTGCGGTCAGTCTCTTCGGTGTCTCGAAGGGATTGTTAGACATTCCGAAGATCCGAAGATCCGAAGATCCGAAGTGTTCGGGGGTAGTCGGGGGTTACGAAAGGAGAATGTTCGAGGGGATCGAAAAAGCCGAATATTGCGTTGAGTGTTCCAAAGGAGATCGAAAGTATTTTGAACATACTGACCACCGTAGGGTCGGGTTCTGAAGCATAGGATAGGGGATGAAACATGTGGTCAGAAGAAATTGAAATTGATAACCTCACCTCAGGCGGTCTGGCGATCCGCTTCATTGACCTGCGCTTCTACCAGGAGGAGGAGTGGTTCGTGTTTGTCAAGGACATCATCAACCTCCTCTTCAACATCAACTCCTTCGCCAATCCCATGGTACGTTTCAGTTGCACATGAATCATTCCACCATACGTTTCACCAGCATCCTAAACGCGTGGTGGAAAAACCATCGTCAATAGGTGTGACCATGTATGTGCACAAATAGTCTACCAATCAGTCAACCCTATCACAGCAGTAGACGTTCAAATCATCTAACGAGTGCTCCTCTATGCAAGCCTCGGTCTGCTTTCAGAGTGTGCAGAGAGTTCAGACCGTTCAGAGACACAAATGACTTACCAGTACCCCACTTCAGCTGTACTTCTTCTTCACTCGGCAGTTCCGCGACCTGCGACAGGCGGGCCGAGACCAGCAGCACACGCCCAACTCCACTGTGGGCGGTCATTCGCGACTCACCCCCAAGTCTGTCACCCCTGCCACTCTGTCTCTGTCTCTCTCTCGCACTCTTCACGCGACCGCATACAGTACAGTACATTAGTAATGTACGCTTACTGCATACAGTACAGTACAGTGATGTACACTTACTGTATGCATATAGTGCAGTAGTGTACATTATGCATACAGTACGCATACAGCATACTCTGTACAGCACCATGTACCGTATGCGGTCCGCCACCTTTTCAGTTGCACTGCCTAACGTTTCACTAACATGTTACTTTACCCGGCTGTGTTGTGTTTGTTCTGTTCACTGGGCCTATGTTGGGTGGGAGAATAGATATTCATGCGCGAGAAGCTAAACTAGGATGTCTCGCGGGGGATACGAAAAGAAAGAATAGACAGAGGGCAGAAATGTGATAGCGGCGGTTTGAAATGCGCATATCTTGCACGAACTTGCCGCTGAAACAGACATCCGAGGGACTGAAAACATACGTTTCACCTCAAACACTTATATTTCTTCGAAAGTGTTTCTATCAATATTGCGCTGTTGTGCTCACAAATATACTTTCAAATATTTTTAACCCAAAAATTCATAAATCAATAATCGCACTTTGCAGGGCATCCTACTCTATGAGGGACGTCGGCGATCACAACAGCCGCCGCCCAGTCCCCGGGAAAAGGAAGGTGCAGTAATCCTAGTACCGCTACCGTACAACTAATCTAATGTATACCTAATATACCGTATACCTGATCAACCGTTTGCCTAACCTACCGTATACCTAACCTACCGCTACCGTATACCTAATCTACCGTACCCCTAGACGAGCGAGCCCGTCGCGCTTCGGACATATACACGCGGCCGCCGCCACGCACCAGCTCTTCCCCGCAAATCCGCTCCAATCGTACGTTTGTTTACGTTGTTTACTTGTTTGTTTACATGTTTAGCAGTTTATCACACACACATAAGTTTCTCACACCCTATATACCTCAATGTAGAAAAGTTCCACAATAGTGACGAAATTTCGGTAATTAGGAAATAACACCACATGACACCACGACACCGCGATGATTGAATTGTTACTTACAGTTCACACTGTGCCACACACAAAATATGATGAAAATGGGGAAAAAAGAAAAAAAAAGAAAGAAAAACAAACAAAAATGCTTGATTCATCATAATTATCCCCATTCCAGTCTGCCCGCCAGTCACGGTCGCCGACTGACCGCTCCACGTCCAACTCGCTCGATCTGTCGTCTCTGGCCGAGGAACGAACGCTCTCCCCTCCGCCCTCCCCCCCACCCCTTGATGACACGCCAGACCATAAGAACTCCCTGTCCGTGCCCCTCTTGTAGCCTCCTCCCTCCCTCTCTCCGATCTCTTCATACGGGTTCCCATCAACGATCTCTCCCCACACATCTCTACCGCCATTTGTGATACATTGATATATAAATCGAGTTTAACCCATAGACACAGTACAACCAATCGACTGAGACCCACAATAGTAATCTAGGCAGACATCTAAACAACTATACAACGTATTGCATCGAAACGACATCGGTGTGAGACATTATTAGAGTTAGAGAGCCAACGCTCCTACAAACATACACGATCGAGAAAGAACGCTCCTGGTCCTGCTCCTCACTGCTCCATGAGAGAATCACTGCTCCTCACTGCTCCTGTTGCTGTTTCTTCTCCTGCTCCTTCTCCTTCTCCTCCTTCTCCTCACAGCTGCGCTCTCCTCCCGGGTAGCCGGGCTCCGATATACTCCCTCAACTGAGTACCGTGCTCCGCCACAACAAACACCAAGGCTGAAAAGAGGCAGGATGAGAGAGAGGGAGAGGGAGAGAGAGGGACGGGGAGAGAGAAAGAGAGAGAGAGAGAGAGAGAGAGAGAGAGGGAGAGAGGGAGAGAGGGAGAGAGGGAGAGAGGGAGAGAGGGAGAGAGGGAGAGACTGACATGCAGCCAGGGTAGCGATAGCCGCTGCGAGCTGAGTCCACTCGGAAGTCGAATCGTCGACGGTAAGGGTGTGAGTCGCGTTCACAGACTGTAAACAGTAAAGTATTTTAAAAACTAAACCAACAACAAATATACAAACAAACAAACAAATCCCTACCGTAGGATCGATGTTGGCATATTCGACATCGGTCCAGCTACGAACAAAGTCCACAATGCCAGTGAACGAGTGATTCCAACTGGAAAAAAAATGTTTTGGTTATAAAAGAGTTTTCATGCTCAACTTCTCGCCCCATTAATTAGCAAATTATCCTATGTAAAACTCTTAAAAAGGACAATACATGATTGACACAATCGTAGACAATCAAAGCACACGCGTGCAGATATCGCATGGTGGATGGTGGAATGATTAATGACAAATCACAATTTGACATTCACATCTCAACTAAATAAATAATTAAGCTTGCAATGCACTTTGAAATTATTCCAGTACCACCCCCGCTGTGAGATCACATTTAAAAAAAACTCATCCGCAATGTTGCACTATATCCATGCTGCAAAACAACTCAACATCCATATGGCGGTTTTGAACGTGTGATAAATGAATCATTTCGCGCTTGCATCCGTTCTGTTAGGTTTCTTCGTCAGTCTCTTCAAAACACACATTCGAACTTCCGGAACACTTCGGAATCGCCTTTCGAATGAGCCACAGATAACTTCCGGATTACCTTCGGAACACTACCGAACACATCGAGAAGTCTTGTAATTCGTTCGAAACACTTCGTACCAACTTCCTCAATCCATCCCTCCCTCCACCCACGTATGGGTTACAGTTACAGTCCTCGTCCACGAGAGGGAGAGGGAGAGAGAGGGAGGGAGGGGGGGGGGGGGGGGAGAGAGACCCATGGTATGGATGTAACAAATGAATCATTACCCACCCATCTTCGCCTTGTCAACTCCCCGAATACCCCCGCCCCTGTCCACCCACGTCTCGGTCCTCGTCTCCAGGCGCGCGATCGCCATTCCATTCCTCCACAGTAGAATCGAGGGAGTGCCCGTGATGCCGTAGCGAGAGTTGAACCGGAAACTGCAATCAAATAGTTCAATAGTACAAACAGTGCAAAAAAAATAATTCAAATAGATTCAAATAGCTCGAACAAATAGTTCAATCAAATATATATCTTCGAAACTTCTCAGAAAAAAAAACGTTACACAGAAGAGTCACATCTGCATGGAAGATTGTGATAGTAATAGAGAATATGGTTGAACATCAAATACCAAAATGATTTTTCAAAACAGAACAAAAAAAGAGAAATTCAAACCGACTTCTTGAACTCGTCGCCGCTAGCGTCCACCGCTACTACCTGAACAATCAATAAATCAATACCAACTATTATAGCTTTACAGTATCACAGTAAAATCTATACCGTATACCTTGAGCGGTTGCATAGTGAGAGGAAGGGCGTCGATGAATTCGAAGACACGGGCGGAGAAGTGACAGGAGGGAGAGTAGAAGATGCTGGAATACACACTCTACACAGTTCACTACATGACACCACGCACTACAAGTCACTAATCAATACAACTGTCACAATAAACAATAATTTTGCAATTCTAATCAATAATCAAAAATCAATAAATGTCTACTGACGTGATCATGCACCAGGGTCGGCCGATCGAGTCCCTCTGTTTGGTGAAGTGGAGCAGCTCCGAGGTGGACATCACATCGACGGAAGAGAGGGAGGAGGGAGAGAGGAAGTCTGAGAGAGAATCGGAATCTATCTCGAATCAAGTAGCACACAATGACACATTAGAGTGAAAAAAGTGAGGGAGAGTAATATGGATATTCTTCATAAGGGTTTAGATCGATCTAATTTCGAGCAGCGTATTACAACTGATAATGAATTTAAAAAAAATAGTATAAATCAACGTACCTACATGCGAGCAGTGCACTCGATCGCGCCGGTTATACAGCTCGGGACGTTCACACTGCGAGAGAGAACAATAAAAAGAAGACTCTCAAACAAAACCCTATCTTTTAAATCAGTCGTTTTGAAAATGCTTTCCTATGTGGTTTGTAGGGGTCCTCGCCATCTCATGAAGATATTTCAGTATACCGTATGCCCACACACCCACGCACCATTTCATCATATTCCACCGGACAGGTCGCTCCGAGTATGTGCCTGGAGAAGTCGTGGCCGGAGGGGTTCGGACAGCGGGCGGGAGAAGAGGAGAGAGGAGGGGAGGAGGGAGAAGGCTGGAAATGAGGATATCATATTACTAGTATCATTATTGAGTATCGATGAGACATATTGCACATTGCTAGAACACATGGGATGGAGAGAGCTGAGGATATCATACATTACCAGTCTCACTATTGAGATAGACTTTTTACTGTACATTACATTCAATTTTTTTGCACATATCCGATACAGAATCAGGATGAACGAATACGATTACACACATTACTGTTCATTATAAGAACAGTAATGTTAACGAATAGAATTCTTTGATTTCGTAGACACTTTTCCATTACCAATTAAATCTGACGTTATCCTTGAAACCAAGGCGAAACATATACTTTGACACATTCTAATTTCTATTTTTTTTTCGTGAAAAATAACACCACTCGAGTAATAAGCTACAACGCTACAACAGGAATACAGGAAATTAATCAGCGTTCACGCATGAAGTTTTCCCAGAGCTATTATATATTTTTCAACTAGCATTATTAATATAATAACTATTAAAACAGTTTTCTCACCTTAATTTCCGCTCCAATCATATGCGTGAGTGACACGAGAAGAGCACATGATAACCTCATTCTAAACGCCTTACCAGTAATATCAAAGTAATAACATTATTGATCAAAGCAGATAAATCCGTCGGAAACAACAACCGTATCACTCACACCCACGACACTCTAGAATTGATCACACAATCATTTATTATCAACGTATCAAAGTACCAATCACTGGTAACAACATCCAATCAAACCACATTTAATCATATTTCCGGTATATTCAAATCAAGAATCGCTCAATAATCAAAGAAAGTAATGAAACGTCTTTCAGTCTGTGGAAGTAATTTGATCGCCTCTGTACAAAAAAAGGTCACTTCCAAAATAGTACAAAACAGTGGGACTAGAATCGAATATCCGACTAGAGAATAACATCGAACACTGGGGCAAGAGAGAGATGGACAAAAGTAGGCGAAAGTGAAGAGTCGTGTTGGTTCAGTCTGCGCGGAGCAGTGTGCTGCTATAGTATGGTGCACTTGCTGGGATAGTTGGGCACGTAGCAGAGGTGTTGATTACCGTACACCCAGAACACTCCCTTGTGGCTGCCGAGAGAGAAGTGCACCTTGACGATCGGGATGGCGATCAGCGCGTGGCGTTGCTGCAATAATCCATTGCAAATAGTGCATTATAATTGTTGTCTCGAACACTTCGGCTTATTCCAGACAGTTTACACAATTCACTATTTTGTTTTGAGTGGACCGCGATGATCAGGAATTGGCAAAAATTACTCAGCTCACAGACAAAAAGCCACTGAAAGATATGCCTGGTCGTAGAAATGTAGAAGATATACAGCCCCCTTCTCTATGTCAGTACTTCTCAAAGTCCGAGATCAACAAACGCAACGTAAGTGATCAGACCCTCCCACCTGAATGACCCTTGCCTGCGCGATGCACTTGTTCCAGTGCTGGGCGCACATCAGCCGACTCTGCTCGTTCACCTCCTTCACCTCATACGACGTGATCGGCAGCACCTGGAATCATGTGGATTATAGTATAGATTAATTCGATAATATAAAACAACTATCTAAATATCTCATAGAAAAGAAGCGAGTTGCGAGTTGCACTATTCACACGTTTCACAGTCAGTTCAATCGTGACGCTGGAAACACAATGCCAATTGGAGATATCTCATAATCTTATGATTTTATCACATGTGTTCAGAGCTCACAACTCACATGTTCCCTCTGCTCGCTGAATATGTCCTTGCCCTCTGCCCGAGACAGCAGACGCTCCGGCACCTCCGCGTCCGAGAAGAAGTCACTCCGCTCCACTTTACTGCAACAACAGACATTGTCATAGGTCAACCCATTTCTGTCGCTTTGACCTAAACTTGAAAGAAGTCACTACGCTCCACTTTACTGCAAACAATCCATTAATTAATTAATTTATTGCAGAATGATATCCGCGTCACACAAAAACATGAGCAATCAAAGAAAACATTCAGATCAAATCATGTCATTCATTCAGAATCGTCGTGAATATGGCATTTGCAACATCTTACGGCGCTGATACCACTGCAATCGCCACCAAAGGAAAAAAACACATTGTCAATTTCTCTCGTTAAGTTTATATAAATAAAATAAAAATCAGAAACTCACAAGTAGACCTTGAGCTTGGTGAAGCTGCGAACCGAGCCGCTGCCGTTGCAGGCTGAAAAGGATACTCTCTACCTCTCTCCCTCCCTCCCTACTCTCTCTCTCTCCCTCCCTCTCCCCCCTCCCTCTCACCATTGCACGGCTTCTTTCCCCCTCCCTTGCAGTGATGACACTCCTTCACTCCCCTCCCGTGACACATATAGCACAGATCGTGCGTGCCTGAAATAAGAATAATTCTCGGTCTAACTTCGTGAATCCAGAGATTCTTGTTGCTAGTAAAGTAGTGATCAGTCTATTCAAACTATGTAATCTCGAAATGCCTTCCAATCTCCGAATAGCAATAGCCTCTTACCACTTACGACTACTTCGAAAACAGTGTTTTTTTTTCGGAGACTGATGACTGACCACACCTTGAACACCAGTTCCATCACAAACACGTTTCAGCTCGCCACTAAAGCTACACAAACTGTTGATCGGTAATTTATGATTCATTCGATCTTAACAATTTCAAAGATCATCCACGCCCCCAAAAAGCTCTTGCTTGCTGATATTCCTGCTCAATTTTATACCCACACCCCCATACACCATGAATTTTCTCACACGTTGTCCCATGGCCATGCAGTCACCCTCGCAGTCTAGTGATCATGGATCATCAATAATGATAATGCCGTGTCTCGTTCGACCCCCCTCCCTCCCAATTTCAATAATGTCAAAGATGGTATAACGATTCCGGATAACCATAGATTGATTGTCAAAGATCATCCACGCACCCATGCCGGGCGGTGGTATGCCGGTCTTCTTCATGAAGTGCATCGGGGTGCCCACCCCGTACACACTGCCCGCCCCGCCGATCATGGCTGTCGACGAAGATGAGTAGCCGCGGGACAGGTCCGCCTGGGAAATACAGCAATACACATCTAGTTATTATAATTATTAAACTAACAGGGTAAGAAGAACAGTCATCGTCGAAATCCATGATTGTACCATGTTCATGATATATTTCCGAATCATATTATATCATTCTAACGCAAGCCTACTTATAATTTCGAAACCTAATAATCCAAGAGACTCCAAGATCATCCGATGTCATCGCTCTTTCCACAACACAACAACTTGATAATATAACTCTCCCAATTTTAGCGCTCTTCTAACCCCTCTCAAGCACACTACTTATTTTTGCATATTCAACACCCCAAATCCACTAAATCCCTCGATGGACTACCGGAACAGCGCCTCAAACTAAATTAATTTGCAATATTCGACATGGGTTGTTTCCAGGAGCGAACTGCAACTGTAACGAAACCTAATTTAATTTGTTTTCTGATTTTCACATAACCTAATTCACCGTTACTACTTTTTTGATTTCCCAGCAGCGTAGAGTTTAAAATTCAGAAACCACGCGAGAGATAATCTCTTGACGCATCCAGTTTCTAATCCCATAGTGACGGTCACTTTCAGGTGGCTGAACTAATTTGCCACTGAATGAACGCTACAGCGGGCATGTGGCAGCAATGATAGTGATTAGTACATGTAAAAAAGGTAGCCCCCCATTCAAGAGACTCATGAGGGGGTCGAAGAGTATGGCACGACACCATAGCCCAGCGATTTTCCAACGACAGCTCACGCCTATTTTCGCCATAATGCGCCCGTGGGTGGCTGATTAGTGATAGTGATTAGTGATGATCAAATTGTCAACTCGTCGCGGTCGCCTACTGACATGAGGGAATCAAATAGTGATGATCAAATAATCAAATGTCAAATCTCATATACCCACATGAGGGAACGTAGCCACAGCGGGGTGGGTGTAGACTGCCGGATGGGCGACGCCAGACTTCATACCGGTGCCCCTGGAAGAAAAATGTGTGATCAATCAAACCATCAAACTACCACCTTCATACACACAAATCGTGCGCAAACCTATTTTTTCATCTTTCATAATCCTCTTGACATCTCGATTATCTAGCATCTTCGGCACAACTGTACGCTTCCTATCTTCATGATTGTGTTGTAATTTGTAAAATTCAGATATATCGATTCTGGATAAATGAATGATTTATATTTATATTACGAAGATTCTTTCACCACCATTTCCTTGTTCTTGTTGCTAATATCTTTGATATCACTAATTCATCCCCAGCAGAACCCCGCAGACTCAACACTGGAATGCAGATGAATACATTGCCTGAGTGAGTTTCTATCCAAACAACGTCGCGTCTACACGTCAACCCGCATCATTTATGTATTCCCCCCTTCCCTCATCTCTTTCTCTCTCTTTCTCTCTCTTTCTCTCTCTCTCTCGAACTGTCTCTTCCTCTCGTTCTCATCGAATGCAAACACTCACATCATGTCAGACATCATGTCATGCCAATTAATCAAAATGTCAAACACTACCAACCACCAGTCATCTGAAAACTCAAACATCACTGTTTCACTCTCACATGGAGGATTAGGAGAACACCCCTCGTTCATCAGGAACGCTATCACATCTGGAATCAAGGAAGAGGAAGAGAGAAAGAGAGAGAGAGAGAGAGAGAGAGAGAGAGAGAGGGATTACACAAATGCCGCTTCCGGGAGACATTCGTTTTCACACGCCCTGCCAGTCGCACTCAATGTCGAATAGACGGGCCGTGGAGAACGAACGCTCACATACGATTGTCATCCCTCATTCTCTCTCTCTCTCTCTCTCTCTTTCCCTTTCTCTCTCTCTCTCTCTCCCTCCCTCTCTCTCATCAACTAACCACGGACCGCGCGCATATCAATCAACATATCACAGCGCGTTTCAGTTATTCCCCCGCGGAATTTCATGAGAAATTCCGCTCTGAATAGGAAGGAGAGAAGGGCACACATAGTTCTTGTTCCGGATCACAAGCTCACAAAACTCATTCTATTTTACCATTCCACACATTGGAAATGTCACGTTACAAACCACCTGTCCCGGCTCAAGAGCTCCTTTCAACAAATCAGAGTACTACTCCGGCGAAAATGTCGTAAACACATTCAATTAGACATTTCGACAACGGAGCAGACATTTCAAGAGCACTCGTAACAGTCACAACACAAAGCCTGTTCTGACACTAACGAACGCTTAGCATGTTCAGCTTCGTCTCCTCTCTGTGGTAGACGAGTGTTATTGTCACATGCCCTTTCTCCCCGGTAATGAATTCATTATCCTTCTTCGGAATAATCCTATTATCCTATTGTCGTGCACTTTGAATCAAATGAAAATAAGAGGTCGGAAAGCAAAAACATGTTAAAGATAGCTAGCCCCGGTTTGTCGGTAATCGGAATCCATTAAGGTGGTACACTATGAATAACCATTGAAAGGTGATATCACCGGCAGTGAGTGCAATGCGTTCCGGATGCGGAAGCAACGCTAATGTATCACTCGGAACTTTCCCTCCCTTTTTCGAACCTCTCACTCTGACTCACACATTAACAACTTACACAACCCACATACTTATTATAGTTACTTTACTACGATAGGTACGTATAGTTACTATTGTAGCTACTTTATAGTAACCAATACGAGTAGCTGACCACTTGCACTGGTCAGCCTAGGGTTAGCCTTGTTTATCCACATATTTTTTCATGCTTGCTTTTTATCGTTATTTACTTCTCCCTTGCCGTGGAAATGAACACTTCAATATAATACCACTTCCTACACTGCACAACACAATACATATTATTATGAGAAATGACGAAAAAAGTTCAGAGCACGTTTTCCGGCCTTTTCTTAGAAGGTGAAGGATAAAACTCAAGTCTCAAGGAAAATTCAGAGAATGATAAAAAAATACACACAGATACCCGTTTTTGCGGAACACCTTCTTTACTCGAGGACAGACCAAGCAGAGACTGAGCGGCAGAAGTTTTTCCCGAACACCTTATTTACTCGAGGACATAAGGCAAATGTACTGACCGGCAGAAGTTGCACTTGTCGGTTCCGTTGCCGCGGCAGTGGAAGCAGTGGCTGGTGCCGGACGAGTCACACGTCGAGCAGGCGTTCAGACGCGATGTCCCCGCCATCTCCAGCACTCGCGTCTGAAAAGGAGACACGTCGAGAAGGTACATGGCACACACACAGACACTATTCGAATTCATGGTTTCGTGATGGTTTCCATAGCCATGACTCGCGTCTGCAAGGGAAAGAGAAGGCGTCGAGAAGATACACATGACATACACACTGTTCTGGATTCTAGATTTCTATCTCCATCTCCATCACTCGCGTCTGCAACGCAACAATCCGTACACATGACACTCACGTCACGAGGGAGGGTCCTCCGCTCAGATTTACAATCTGAAGGCACCATTCGAAAGCTCTTGATCTACTTTACAACATATCAAAAATTCAGCTGCCCTCGTGTCCATTAAAGTACCGTAATCTTTGGTTGAAGTTGATAAGTTGAGACACGTCAAGAAGGTACACATGACACACGTGCTACTCGTGGTACGTGTACAATAGAACACTACATAAATGTTTCACAACTCAACTATTCTTGCAACTATTCTTGGTTTATAACACTACTTATATGTTTCACGATCGCCTTTTGTTCCTTGCGAATTTCATACGTTAATAACTCATCGTATAGAAATGTAAACGTTTCACCAATCGTACATATCAACATTATGAAAACAGAAATTGCCTTCTTCCTATTCTATTCCGGATAAAAATCAATACTACAGACCAAAACACAAACACCAAACTCCATTCTCACCTGATCGACGAACATATCAGCCGGCAGCACCTCGTAGTCCCACGGGTTGTCGAACCGGCCCATGCCCTAGAATAACAATCGATAATCAAAATCAATCAATACAATCGATAAATCGATACCTTCTCCTCGTGGTCGAGCATCTGTCCGAGCGTGTACGCCTCCACCGATTCCACTGTAGAGCGAGCCTCCGTGAACGATTCCAGGGTGTACTGCGAAACAATCTGTCTGTCTATCTCTCTCTCTCTCTCTCTCTCTCTCTCTCTCTCCCTCCCTCCCTCCCTCTCTTTTACGTTTCAAGAATCAAGTAATGAATCAAGATGCCGAATTGAGCCCCACTTGATTTCCAGTAAATGTACCAATAGTGAAACATAAAAGCCACTGTTTCATTTCTCTTCCTCTCTCTCTCCTCTCACCTGCAGACAACTGGTCTGCTCGAGCTTCTCGAACTCCATTTTCTTGACGGCGGCGGCTTTCCATGCCTTGTGCTTCTTCGCCTCCCTCAAACAATGTTCCATATATACATGTCTCCCAGCGCTTAGCCCTTGTGGTCTAGGTGTACCGTATGCACTTGTTGTATAGTAGATAAATGATTGACCACAAAAATAATGTTTCATACAGCCTGGGGTGAGGGCAGAACGATAATTGCTGCTTTGAAAAAATTATGTTTGTTACAATTACTGTGGTTCTTATTTCTCCTGGCAGATGGAGATTATTCTTATGTACTATCATATTCCCGCTAACTGACAACAGATTTCGCCCAGTTTCCCTATACAATAGATTCATTTCACGGAGTTTTCGAGACCTAGACACTGAAACAATAACGCCCGAAACACTTTGTACATAACTCTATTCTCTATAGTCCTCACTCGAAGACCTCTGAACAGTGACAAGCACCAAAGACCCAGAAGAGGTGTAGAGGACAGGCAATTGCTTTAGGAGTGTTCTTCTCTCATTTTCCCCTATTTCTTCCCTTGCCTAACGACCAAAGATGAGCATTTAATCCAGCAATCACGAAAATGAAGTGGAGAAAAACGTTCGGAGAGAGAGAGAGAGAGAGAGAGAGAGGGAGGGAGAGAGAGAGAGAGAGAGAGAGAGAGACGAACGGACGAACCTCAGGAGTGCCTCTCGAATCTCCTCCTCTCCAATGCGGCGGCACTCGTCAAAGTAGCGCTTCTGAGTCGTCGCAACTGAAAGAAGACGTTCAGAAAAGTACAACTACCAAATCAAAGTGGTCAAACTGTCAAACCTTCCAAGATCTGTTCCAGCAACCGCATCGCTACAATGACTGCTACTTTACTGATTCACAGAACTGTCGCGCAAACTTTCTCCATCTCTCTCTCTTGCTCCCATCGCTCCGTTAACCCCCTAGTTCACGCTCGAACGGCGTGTGCACTTCTATTCAGCTACTCTATACAATCACCACTTGCTCTCGCCAGTCTCTCTCTCTCTCTCTCTCTTTCTCTCTTTCTCTCTCTCTCTCTCTCTCTCTCTTTCTCTCTCTCTCCCTCTCTCTCCCGTCCTCTTCGCTCTCTCGACACAATTTCCTCATTATGTCGCCGACGCGTCTTCGACTTTCCACGTCCGTGGCACGTTGCACGGCCCACGCACAAAATGCCGCCAGCACCCTCTCTCTCTCTCTCTCTCTCTCACACCCCCCCCTTCTCGCCTCTTCATTCTCAAAATGCCGAGAAGAACGTAGCATATACAATATACAGATGCGCGTTCAGAAAACACACGTTCAAAGTACGGAAAACCAAGTGCGAGTTTTTTTTCTTCTGTCGCTTCCGCCTGTCTCCCCTATCCTATACTAATAATACGGATGTCCTATACGGATGTCGGTGGCCGCGAGAGATAATCTCATGATTAAAGTTTCTCTTCCCGTACGCAACAGCGCTATTTCTAGCACAAGCACATGTTCTCCTACTCTTTGACCAGGAGAGAGAGAGAGAGAGAGAGAGAGAGAGAGAGATTGCCCTCAGGGAATGCACACTGCCACTAATCATCCCCGAAATGTCGTCACTCCTGTGGATACGCGCTTAGAAATGCAAACCCCTCACCTGACGCCTTTTTGTGTTTTTCCGTGTCCTCAATGGGCGGTGGAAGGGCGTTGAAGCCGTCGGCCATCAGTCGACTGCGACTGAAACAATACACATTATAAATAGTGCAAGTTAAACAGTTTGTACTTTATGTTCATGAAACGCGATTCTGGATAAACCTTTGACTTGACTTGACTTTGACAAGTTAAACACGCATGCACATCCTACAAATCATGTTTTGTCTGATTGCCGGGCATGTAAATGTACACGTGTGTCATAGTCGATAGTAGCACTTGTGACAAAACTCGTTGTTGTTGCTGCGAGAGTTTGCACACGATTTGAGAGGAGGAGAAGCTGTTGAGGCATAAAATGCGGCATAAAACGGCGATCGTGAGAGAAAGAGTGTATATTCGTAGCCGCTCGCACTCTGTTCTCATTAAAACCGACGCCAGTCCCAGTCGCATAAACACAGAAAGAGCAGCCGTCATAAAAATATAGCAACATCGGAAATTGAACGAAAGTTGCGAGGAATGTGTCACATTGTCATGTGCAAAAACTGAGTGCGTTCAGACAACTTTAGAGCATTTTAGGATTTCAGGAATAGAACAGACACAAGCACACACCACTATACAAGCATGTCGTGTCAGAATGGAAGCTCGGTGGAATCTCGTGAAATGTTGTGGGCATGTGACACCGGCCCCTAGAGGCATACATTGGAAGGCAGGCTAGACATGTTGTTCCTTATTTTTCCGATTTCTTCTAATTCCCTAGTAGTGCATTTGTCATGGACTAGCCACGACGCTCACTGCATTATTCAAAATTCTACCGTTGTGGTTGTGACATAAAATAATAACTAGCTACAGTGATGCATTATAGATTGGGTTAGGTGGTTTGTTTATCTCACTGGAAGTAATTTCAAGGAAGGGGGAGAGCACAATTTGTACGCATAGGAGAGACCATTCGGAATGTATACGGAAAACATGGTTGGTGGAGTAAATTATGCGAGAAGTGGGGATTGAGATTGAGGCGACACTAGCCTCTGCTACCTACCTTCTCGTGAGTCACGCAAGCAAACAACACTGGAAAAGATCGTGGCGTATCAGATTGCCTCGGATTCTATTCGCAGAGACGCCGACGACGTATTCCAAAACAACGCAATGCAATAAGAGGACATGCACCCTGGAGACAAACGCATAGAATTCGATTTAGACTTACCCCATGCTGGCGAGTGGAAGAATGCGTTTGCGTTTTGAGAGCAAGTGAGTGAGGGTTGATTTCCGGCGGGAGTGAGGGACGGAACAATGTGTATGTGTTTCGAGTTTCGAGATGGGTGTGTAACAGTGAGGAGAGGAGGTGGGATATGAGAGGGGCGGGGCTAGCTGAGAGGAAACACGAACACATGCGACGCACCACCACTGATCACACAGGTGATAGACGAGCATGAGAAGCTCTCTGCAGATAGATATTCATCTTACTGCAGTAGCAAAGTTGTTGGCAGACGAATTGACGAAGCGACGACAAATAGCCAATTTGTGGGGGTGCGAGGTGCGATGCGCATATCAAAAGAACGGACAAATTGGAAGATGCATAGAATGCATATTCGGAAGAGCGTACCTCGGGTGGGGGAATTCAGGAGGGAATGCGCAGCGCGAGTCGATATCGGAAGGCGGCTCCCCTTGCCGCGCGGCCACCACACACCATTATATTGCTCCCCTGAAACCACGCACTCGTGCACTCTATCACTCCCACCACACGTGCTCACAGCCAGACACAAACACATCACAACGCACCCACAGTGATATAAACAAACACCATCAAGAGAAAACGTAAACAAGGCGAAACGAAGACGATCAATCTATCTGAGCTCTCACTGAGATAGATAATGCGAATTTATACTTCTGGTACTTGATTGTATCATATGGAAGAAAAGTGGGGTGTATATGCACAATATGAAACACATATATACATTTTATAAAATTGATAAACAAAAAATTGCCCAAAACAGCTGATCTAAATATTCCTTCTTGTCTGATCAGTTTCCTTCAAATTTGAATCAAAAGTGTTCAGACTGAAGGGAATTTTGCGCGCGCGAATCGAATTTTCGTAAAATTTCAAGTTTTTGTTGTACTGATTTCTGATTTTTGCCCATCTCAGTGAGTTACTATTGTAAAATGTGTGTTATATCACCGTGGACACATTGATTCAATTTTTCAATTGCAGACCGCATCTGCACATGGCGGCCGCGTGTAACTACGTGGTGTCGGCGCAGCGGCCGACGCTGGTCGCCGAGGCTGTCGTCGGACACTTCACCGCAGACGACCACCTCAACCTCCTCCTCAACAAGACCAACAGAATCGAGGTGCGTTCAATGTTCAACTATTCTGTCCACTATACGAAGCATTATGTTATTTATTGATGCGCTTGTTCTTTGTTCGTTGTGATGTGGTTGGATGTGACTCCTCATGTTTAGGTCATGCTCGTCACTTCGGAGGGTCTGAAGCCTGTCAAAGAGATCCCCGTGTTTGGTCGTATCACCGCTACTAAGCTGTTCCGCGTCGAGGGAGAGGTACCGTAGCGTGTGATGTGATTACTGTAGCTTGATATTTGTGTTACGATATCCAGATCCTACATTGTTTTATTGCAGACACGCGACAGTCTGCTCATTCTCACAGCCAAGTATCATCTCGCGATTCTCGCCTGGGACCCGGAAACGGGCGAGGTGAGTTACTGTACTTGTATTTGTGTGTTACCGTATCCTTGCGGGGGAATGAGTTACTGTACTTGATGAGTTACCGTACCCTTGCAGGTGATTACTCGCGCGTCGGGCCACGTTGCGGAGCGAGTGGGCCGTCCCTCCGACACTGGCGTCATTGCTTGCATCCACGCCTCCGGGGTAAGAATCACTGTTCCTGAACCTTCTGAAACTTGTAGTATATGTAAATGACCTGCACGAGTGGCTAATATACATTGCACTATCGTATCCGTGTTCAGTTGATTGCGCTGCGCATCTACGACGGCATGCTGAAGGTGATCGAGTGGTCGGAGGGCAAGGACCTGAAGGCGACCAACCTGCGCTTCGAGGACCTCACCATCCTCGACCTCGCATTCCTCGAGAACGCTGGTGGGGTTTTCACTTTCACTTCCTATTAATTGTTACTTTTCATGGATTGCTTTCTCCGCTTTCAATTAATAAATTTATGTTTATTGATTTTCAAAATATGTCTGAAACATACGATCGACTTTTTTTTTTAAATTTAATCAATATTCATAATTGTGGTTCTTTCAGCGGCAGATGACGCGTCGATCCGTATGGCGTACATCTACCAGGACAACAACGGCCGCCACCTCAAGACGATGGAGCTGCACATGGGCGAGAAGGAGATGAAGCGGGTCAGCCATCAGGTGAGTCGACGGGATCTGTCTTTGAACATTAGTTGTTTCTGTGATTTGGTTGGTTGTTATAATATCTCCGACAACAGAACATGTTCACACAATCAAAGAACTAATCTGGAAAAGCTACACCTACAAATGCAACCTAGTCCTTGTCTTCCTCGACTACGAAAAAGCCTATGATAGTGTTATATGGAACGGTCTCTGGAATACCATATATGAACAAGGAGTGCCTGGCTACATAATATCAATGCTGGAGAAGGTTTATTCAAATGCTGAGAATGAGATCAAAGTGAATAAGGAGCGAACCAAGGTGAATGTTCAACGAGGAGTGAGGCAAGGCTGCGTCCTCAGCCCTGTCTTTTTCAATGCCGTGTTGGAGCAAATACTGAGAAAAATGAGTTGGATGGAGAAAGGAGTGAAAATTGATGGAGAATATTTGAGTCACCTACGATACGCCGATGATGTTGTTTTATGTGAAAGAAGCAAAGAGACCGCTCAGAAAATGCTAGACGAACTGAGTGTGGAAAGCGAAAAGTATGGATTGCGAATAAGTCAAAAGAAGACGAAGATTCTCACTATTGGACCAAATCAGAACTTGACTCTACGTGGTGCACCCCTCGAGACAGTGCGAAGTTTCAAATATTTGGGAGTCACAATATCGAAGGACAAAGACACGATTGAACTAGAAAGACGAATGGGAAGTGCGTGGGGAGCGTTCAATAGACATCGACGCTTTCTCACAAGCAGGACTGTGCCCATGAAGAGGAAGCGAGCCGTGATCTACACTTGTGTATTACCGGGAGCCCTCTACTGTTGCGAAACCTGGGCAATTGCGGAAGAACAAAAGGAGAAACTAAGAAGAATGCAACGTCGAATGGAAAGATCGATGGTTAATGTCACCCTACGAGATAGAATGAGAAATGAACGATTGCGAGAGCTGACAGGACTACGCGATATTATGGATATTGCATGGAAAAGAAAAACGAATTGGGCAAAGAAGGTAGCGACATTCAAAAACCGATGGTCGAGACGGGTAACAGAATGGAGACCGTACGATAAGACGAGGAGAATAGGAGCACCGTATGTGAAATGGAGCGACGACCTGAAGGAGATGATGGAACGGAACGGACGATGTGGCGAGAACTGGGCGACATTGGCGAGGAGTGACAACGACGGTGAATGGAAATCGATAATGCTCACGGGACCAGCTCCATAGCGAGACAATTATGTTTTGTGTATTGAGATTCTGGATAAAGTTTTTAATTTTTAATTTTTGATTTGTTATAATTTCGATATGATTGATATTCCTTTAATGTCCTGAAAACATATTAGTGGGGGATCTGTCTTTTAATTGAAGATTAGGCTGTGTTCAAGGTTGAGAAATTGAGTTGGTATGTTAAGTCACCTATTTCTCGTAGAATGTGCAGTTCTTATAGTTGTTTTTATGCTTATTGATGTAGTTTATCTCCCAGAGTCTTTCAGGACAACATTGAGAACGAAGCGTCTATGCTGATCCCTATCCCCGCCCCCTATGGAGGAGTGGTGGCCGTCGGACAGGAGACGATCGTGTACAACAGGTACTGTAGGTCAGGTCAGGTGTACTGTAGTTATTGAGTCAATCAATCGTTTATCCGGAATCGTTATATCTGAATATGACAACACAATCATAATGATATGAAGCATTCAGTAGTGTAGTTATTGAGCTTAGATAGTTTCAGTAGTGTATAATTGTGATTACTGTATGGATACTGCATGTTTGAGGGAGAACAACTCTTTCGTGTCGATCGCCCCGCCGCACATCCACCAGACACAGTTCACCTGCTACGGGAAGATTGACGCCAAGGGAGAGCGGTCAGTGCTCTCTCTCTCTTCCTCTCTCCCTCTCTCTCCCTCTCTCTCCCTCTCTCTCCCTCTCTCTCCCTCTCTCTCCCCCCTCTCTCTCTCCCTCTCCCTCTCACTCACTCACTCACTCTTCGGCCGATTCTCCGTAGATCTTCTGGAGCGTTGTCGCTCCTTAGCCGGCGAGCATCGTGTGAACCAGTTCTGACCACTTGACGCGGTCTTGTGCCATGTCCATAACAGCGTCCATCCACTGCCCGTTGCGAGTGTTCCAAGCTCTGCGGAACGAAGTGTCTCTCGAGGTAACCTTGGCACGCACGGCAGGCGTGGGCCCGACATCCTCCTTCAGCTTCTCGTCCCATGTGGCGCGTTTCCTTCCTGGGCCTCGTCTCCACTCCGGCGGCGGAAGTGTGAGCGCAGCTTGCTTCACAATCCGATGGTCTTCTCGTCGCAGCACGTGTCCCAAGAGGCGAACTCTCGTTGCCGCCACTTGCCGCGAGGGGGTGGGCAGCTTGGACTTTTTGCGCAGGAGACGGGAATAGATGTTGTTTACATCCCGGTACAACTGCGAGTTGTGGCGACGGTTTGGGTAGAAGTAGCCTAGCATCCGGCGCAAGAATTTGCGTTCCGCCGTATCCAGCTTCTCCTCGAGCTTCTTATTGAGAGCCCAAGTACCGGATCCGTAGAGCATCGCAGGTCGGATGGCGGTGAGGTAGATCCGCAGCTTGACGTGATTGGGCCTGGGGGTCAGACCGTACGAGGCGGCGAAACTCACTCACTAAAAAAACTCACTCACTCTCTCTCTCTCACTCTCTCTCTCGTCTCGTCTCCCTTTCTCTCTCTCTGGTTCTCCCCCTCTCTCTCGCTCTCCCTCTCTCTCTCTCTCTCAATAATCTCTCCCAGATTCCTCCTTGCCGATCTGTCCGGTCGTCTCTTCATGCTAGTTCTGGATGCCGATCCGACCACGCATGTCATCAACGACCTCAAGGTGAGTTGCCATTTCGGTTACGGTATACGGTTTTGGGCAAGTGTTATCTTATTTCTTATTTGAGGCGCAATGCGCGAATTTGAAAACTACTTTTGAATGTTCCTTAGATGTACCACTTATATTGATGTCGAAGCATATGTCAAAGTTTCTGTGTGTAGTGCAACTCATTTTGTCGTGTTTGTTTCATGTACGAATGCGACTTTATTTTCATGGGTGTTTTCGTGTTTTCTAACCACTCAACACTGAGCACAGATTGACAGTTCGCTATTTATCGTTCTCATCTGGCAGAAATCTATGAATTGTTGTACATATAGTTGACGACGTTAATGTGTTGGTCTGGAACATATTTTATTCAGTGAAAACATACGAAATAGAGATACTGATAACTGATCGGAACAATAGTTAATAATTAGCAGTTTCGAGAAGAGAAAGTGAGAGTGAGGGGGGAGAGAGCAGATATAGAGAGGAAGAGAGAGCAGATATAGAGACTAAGAGAGAGAGAGAGAGAGCGAGAGAGAGAGAGAGAGATAGTGAGATCAGAGAGAGAGAGAGAGAGTGAGATGAGAGAGAGAGGGAGAGAGAGACGCTAATGTGCCTCCCTGTCTCTCAGGTTGAGCTGCTGGGGGAGACGTCGATCGCGGAGTGTGTGGCGTACCTGGACAATGCAGTGGTGTTCGTGGGCTCCCGCTTCGGCGACTCGCAGCTCATCCGTCTGACTACAGAACCCATCCCCACACACAACACGTTCATCGAGGTGGGTTTGGATTTTTTTTAGTTCTGATGATTAATTTGATTGGATAGATGGGTTGGATCAATTTGTCACGCCCCGTTCAGTGATTTGGGGTTTTTGTTGCGTTTTTATCGGCCGTATTCGGAATCGCATCGCAAGGGATCATGTCACGTACAATGCGAAATCAGTGATATGTATCAAACTTGCTAGCCTGATGTCATAATAATTCGTGTATTACATGTGAATTGAAGGATTGAAGCGGTTATTCAGCGTTGATTCTGATCATCGGATCTTACACAATTATGCAATTCAGTTAGCCGTTGGTTTCATGGGGACAGTGAAACATAGTATTGGTAATACGTGGTGATCTTATTTTACACAATGTATCACACTATGCGGTAATGCGGTCATCGCAAAGAACCAGGACCCGCTACATGTCCTATAATGTCCGTTCTGCCAGAATACGTGGTAACATGTAATCGTGTGTTGTCTTAGGTGCTGGAGACGTTCACGAACCTGGCCCCGATCCGCGACATGGCCGTGGTGGAGACGGACGGACAGAACCAGCTCATCACCTGCAGCGGCGCCTTCAAGGTGAGGGGGGGAGTGGTCCTTGGAGTGTGTTGAAGACTGTCGCCTGCGGCCAGATCAGTCCTTATAGCATTCCGTGTTTCCGTGTTGTTCGGGGGAATATGAGACGGTCACTGACAGTACGAATACGACTAGATGGGAGATGTGTGGTTGTGGTGGTTTCGGGGCGCTTGGATGCCGTAGATATATAGAAGGATTATTGAGTGGATCAGTAATGTGTTGTGAATTTTAGCATGTCTATTGTAATTTTCGCATACTGCGAAAGTTTATAGTAAGGCTATTTGGCCGAGAGATACAGTATGCCTGCCCCGCTGAGTACAGTAAGCAGGAGAGACATGAGATGAATTGTGGTCTGCGGATCGTATTGATTCTGGAACAACTAACCGATAATCGACCACTCTTCCACTCGGTGGGAGACCTCGAACAATTGCGAGTGCGCATGCGAGTCGCAATCCAAAATGAGAGAACACGCAAAATACCGAAACTGATGGACGCCGATTTATCACATATGCAAATAAACCCTGAGCCACTCTTTGTGAAAGGAAGTTGGTATGAGAAGCTCGCGCAAGCGACCGCCTTTGAACAGGTGGAATACGTTGCGGATACGTTTGTGAGACATGCGTACCTGCTGAAAAAGGATAAAATAACTGAGGCGTACAAGCTACTGAACGATGATTTGCCTTCGTGTGAAATACTCGATGAGAGAGATAGACCAGTGCACCCGAAAAAGAGAAAATCGAACAAAGCCCCGCCCCCTCGGGAAGTGAAGGAGTTGAGGGTACTGTATCGAGAGAACAAGGCGCTTGCTGTGAAACGTATCCTCGGCGAAGAGTCGAAACACTGTGAGATCGGAATAAATCGAGTGGAAAACTATTTCCGCAAAACAACAACTGCACACCCGTGCGACAATGAGGCAGTGAGGCGACTTGCCGCCAACCTGCCACGACTGAACATCTCCGAATCACTCCTTAGGAGGTTCGGCAAGAAAGAAGTGATGGAAGTGATGAAAAAGAAGTCAGACACTGCTTCCGGACCGGATGGTACCGTATACAGTGATCTACTGAAAGCCGATCCCGATGTTTCTTTTATGACTGCACTGTTCAATCGGTGTCTGAGAGAACAGCGGATCCCGAAAAGTTGGAAAGAAACTGATGTCACTCTGATCTACAAAAAGGGAGACGAGATGGACATTGAGAACTGGAGACCGATTAGTCTGATGAATGTGATATACAAAGTGTACACCACACTCCTCACAAAGAGGGTGTGCGAGGTGAAAGGAATTATCAGTGATTGCCAGAAGGGCTTCACAAACAGAGAGGGTTGTCTGGAGAACATTGCGCTTCTCCGCACACCTATCCACCACATCAAATCGATAAAAGGAGACGTGTGCGTTTCGTGGCTGGACCTCGCCAATGCATTTGGGAGTGTCCCCCACACCGCCATTCTCGAGGCCTTGAGGGCATTTGGCTTCCCGCCCGAATTCCGCAACATCATCGCAGACCTGTATCAGGGTGCGACAATGCGAGTGAACACAAAGAACGACCAAACCAGAAACATTGCGATAAATGCAGGAGTGAAACAGGGAGACCCCATCTCACCTGTCCTCTTCAACACCACACTGGAGATGCTCATCCGAGCACACAAAAAGAGAGTGAATCCCATGAAAATACTCGGACAGAAGTTCTCTTTGCTGGCTTTTGCCGATGATATGGCAATTGTCACCAAAACACACTCTGAGATGCAGTACCAGCTGGATAAAATGGCAGAAGACGCAAAGCAGATCAATTTGATTTTCAAGCCGCGCAAATGCGGAACGCTCACTATCCAGAAAGGGAAAGTGGTGCAGAAGGAAACCAAAATGTACAACCAGTGCATCAGTGTACTAGGTGAGAATGACAGCTACAAATACCTCGGAGTGAATGTGGGATTCCGTGAAATCATCGAGCCCACTGAGACACTCAATCAGATGACAATCGATATGCGTAAGCTGGCAGCAGTGAGAGGGCATCTCAGCTGCGACCAGCTGAGAGACGCGATCAAAACGTTTGTGATGTCGCGACTAAACTACATTGCAATGAACGACAAGTGCTCTATGAACAGCATCAACGAACTAGAGAGGACACTCGCGTGTACCATCTCACACATCCAAAACGTGAAGACTGGAGTGCCGAAGCCGTACCTGTACTGCTCGAAAGGCCTGCACATGCAACATCCGAAAGATACCATGTACAGTGGTAGTCTCAATACGACTATGAAGCTACTGTGGTCAGACGATACGTTTATCCAGACAGTGTTCTGGAATCTACTCGAATACGTTGCAATCACTTGGATAGGGCCGCAACAAGCGAGCACCTGTGATAAGAAAGAGCTGTGTGCGAGATATCTGAATGATGAGAATATTGGATACCGTATCGGATCGTACGGTGGACAGACAAACATGATGCGAAACTGCAGAGAGGCAGTGCGCCATATGAGGAGGTCACTTCACCTGTTCGAGGTGAAATGGATCGATAATCAGCTGGTTGTCGAGATACAAGCGACACCGACTAGCAAGAAATCTACGACCGGTCCGAAAGCCAAACATCTCCTAAAACGGAGAATCACTGCTGCACTCGATGAGTGCAATGTCGAAAGAATGAGTACCGAATACGCAACTATGAGCAACAACTTCGACATGTTCATGCAGGACAGTCGGAATGCGAGAATTCTCAAGAACAATCAACCATATGCAACCGACAGTGCTCTGGAGTGGAGACATCGGGCAATGCTCGATACTCTGCCCCTAAAAGGAGCGAGAACGAATACGAGAAGTGCCGAGTGTGACCGAATGTGCACATCGTGCAACGAGAACCAACTCGAAAGCCTCTCCCATGTGCTCAATAGATGCAAGGTGCATTTGGGTATGGGAATGGTGGAGAGACACAACAACATCCAAGACATAATCGTGGCAGCCGCGGAAAAGGCGGCGGTGAATCGAAATGCCTGGATCGAGACAGACACTCGCAACTCGATCGATGGCGGCAATTTGCGGCCGGACATTGTGTTGTCGAGAGAGAGTGAAAAGCAGGTGGTGATTTTGGATGTGCGCGTTTCATTCGGAAATGGAATCGCCTCATTCGAACGCGCCGCGACTGATAAGATCGAGAAATACACGGCTATTGCTGAAACGTACAAGGCATTGGGATACACTGTGTCCCTCCATCCATTCCTGGTCAGCTCTCTAGGAGACTACTGGAAAGAGAATGATGAAGCGATGAAATCACTGGGAATACCCAAGTCAGAGTGGAGTGAGCTCATCTCTCAGATCCAGGGAGAGACACTCGAATACTCGAAAGCAATCTACTACATGCATACAATGGGGGAGGCGTATTCACCCAAATATGGAAAGAACCGACCCGAAAAAGCATTGAAGATGATCGATCGATACAAACAGTACTATGCCCGCCGGGCGGAAGAGAGAGAAAACGACAACATGCAAAGGCAATGAGAGAAAATCACATTTGATCTACCAACATCTGTACTCGCGTAGGGCCGTCTCTCACCCCGTGACATGGGGAGAAAGAGAGCGGTCCGAGAGAGCGCGATACAGCCGGCTGCCCCGTTCGCCCCGACGCTTCAAGGCTGCTGCGACCAAGCGACTTCTGCCGAGGGACCGTCGACGGGAGCGGCCGGACCTCCACACCCCACCCCGCACCCCGCACCATGCACAACAACATCAACGCCTCCCCCCCAACCATTGAGATTGATAATAAAGATTATTTTGTTCATTGGAACCACTGAGGATTGTTCTACAAACATGCACCGTGTAGTTTAGGTTGTAGATACGTAAGTTTGCTGGAATTGATATTTGTTTGTCTAATATTTCTAATATTTGTCTAATATTTATTTGTATTTTTTTGCCTCCGCCATTCGTATTGATTATCACTGTGTAACGTGATAATATGTTGAGTAACTGAAACGTGTTGTATATGGGATGGAGTGTTCCTTGAAACGACTGTAGATTGTTATACAAACATGCGCAGTGTAGTTACTGTGTTTCAATTACGTAAGTTTTCTGGAACAGATGTTTAAAAATGTATCCAAATAGTTCAAATTGATCATCACTGTACAACATGATAATTTGTTGACTGACTGAAACGTATTGTGTATGGAATGGAGTGAGATGGAAAGGAATGGAATGGAGCTTGGACATGGAACATGGAATGACATGGTGACATGGTGACACGGTGCTTTGCAGGACGGTTCGCTGCGCATCATCCGCAACGGGATCGGGATCGAGGAGGCGGCGTCGGTCGACCTGCCAGGAGTCAAGGGACTCTTCGCGCTCAGTGTGGGTGGAAAGAGGGAGGGGGGGGGGTGAATATGGTAACTTGGCAGAGAGAGGAAGAAAGAGGGGGGGGGGGTTGTAAGACGCGTTTTTGTTTGTATGCTGTACTGTCACTGTCCGTAAGATTAGATAGTGTGATGCGCTGGTTTCAATGCACTCGGATGAGGTAGGGATAGGGGTAGTAGTAGAAAAAGGTTGTGTGAGAGTGGAAGGTGTGTTTTTAAGAGCGTTTTGTATATGGCAATTTCACAGTTCATACAACATCAGGAAAAGAGATGTTTTGTGAACTGTGAAATGTATGTTTCTATTTATGATGATCAGTGCAATAGGGTTGCTTGTTGCTGATAGTAGACGTGATGTGTTATTCGCAAATAACATTAATCTATAAATATACATTATAAACATTTTAGGTGGACAGTGAGTTTGACAACTACCTGGTCGTATCGCTGGTGGACGAGACACACATCCTGCACATCAACGGAGAGGAGCTGGAGGACACACAGCTGTTGGGTGAGTCGGGGGGGGGGGGGGGGGTACGGTAGGGCAGGTTACGGTAGTGTGTAAACTACGGTAGTTGTGTTGTGTCGAAGTGTCGGTGTGAGGGAGTGGGTGAGTGAGCGTAGCCTGTGGACGCAGTTGCCAGCGGGGGGACAGTCTGCAGGCAGGTGTGAGTGAATGAGTGAGTGAGCAGTGCTTGCTTCATGACGGCTACGGTAGTCTGTGGACTATTACTGTTACCGGACAGTGGGTGCAATACGGTAACAGTAACGACAGATATAATTTGTAGTTGTTTGTGAGCAAGCAAGCGAGCGTAGCCTGTGGACTATTACGCAGTTGCCAGTGTGGGACAGTGTGCAGGAAGGTGTAGGTGTGATCGATGTGTTGTGTGTGTTGCAGGCCTGGAGACTGGCGAGCAGTCGCTGTGGGCGGGTTGTGTCGGCGGGGAGGGATGCGTGCTGCAGGTGGGACGATTCGGAATTCAGAATCACGAATGCAGATGGAGTTGTTTCATTCTGTAGCCTTATCCTTATTCTACTATACGTCATATTACTGGAAGTAGACATTGTTTTGGACAATGTTGTTCTGTGAAACGTGTTTGTTGACATATTGCGCAAGTCACTTCTATGAGTAGCCCACATGGAAGTCAGCAACGCTAGTGTGAACATGCATCTTCCATTCGGCGCGAAAAAACCTCGTCCATCTTTGATTTGACTCCTACACGACTGCCTTGCAGGTGACCCCGTCTGGCGCTCGTCTGGCGCGCGCGGGGGCGGAGCCGGTGGTGTGGCATCCGCCCAAGCAGGAGGGAGGAGGAGGGGCGCAGATCAGTCTGGTAGCCGTCAATGCAAAGAGCGGACAGGTGGGTGGGGGATTTAGTCGAACTGCACTCTTCTCCATTAAAACAATACGTCATCTTTCTCTTCTCGCGATCTTCTCCATTAAAACAACACATCATACATGATTGAAATTGACCATTATTGACTATGATTGACCATGAAACGTGCTGTTGCATATGGTGCACACTTGAAGGCTATTTGGTGAAGGTAGATGTCATGTACGCTCAATATTGATGTTGACTGTATAAAGATTGTAAAATGACAACATGTTCATTGCTTGGCTCACGTCTCGCTTTCAGGTGGTGCTTGTGTGTGGTGAGACGCTGCACTATGCCACCGTCTCCCCCTCCGGTCTCACCCTACACAAGAGCCGCACCATGCAGTATGAGGTCGCCTGTGTCGACGTATCCAGTATTGGTGGGTGGTTCAAGTTAAATTCGTATTCGTCGTATTCGTTGTACTAACATCTTATTACCGTTCTCACTCGAGACGGAGTATGTTGGTTGGGTGAAGCGTATTTTGATGCACAGTGAGGAGTGACGCGTCGCTCGTTCATGTTGTCATGTCCGTGAAACAAATGTGGTGTGGAACAGAGTTACATAGTAATCAGCAACTCTGTCTGTGATAGTTGTGTATGTGTTGTGTTGCAGACGACTCTGGCTCCTCCTCGCTGGTGGCGGTGGGTCTGTGGACGGAGATGAGCGCCGTGCTACTCTCCCTACCGGGATTGGATGAGGTGGGATACGTTTCATAATCACAACAAAGTTTAAAATAACATGCTATTGTTAATTTGTTGTTTACAAAGATAGATGGTTGGTGCTTTTACTAAAAGGATAAGATACAATAAACGATTCGTGTGTGACTGTTGCAGGTAGTGGTGGAGAAGATTGGCGAATAAAGAGAAATTCCAATTCTCCAGTCACATCTGCAAGGCCTAAACTTTCGCTGATAAGAAGTGTGTGACTGCCTCTTTTAGTGGTGGAGAAGATTCCCGAGAAGATCTTTTGATACTATTTTATACTATAATTGATTCGTGATTGACTGTTGCATGGCAGGTGGTCGTGGAGAAGATCGGCGGGGACATGCTGCCCCGTTCTATCCTGCTGGCCCGCATGGACTGCTCGGTGTACCTGCTGGTGGCCATGGGAGACGGCAGCTTGAACTACTGGACACTCGATGGACACGGTGGTGAGTGGTATTATCATGTGTGTATACGTTTCAGAATTACATGATTGCATCAAGTTGTTTCATGAGCAGTAATGGAATGAAGATTGCTTCTTTAAAAACTCTTGTTAAAACATGTTTCAGCCTAGTATGGTGTTGTTTCACTAGCAGTGTGTAGTAGTTGGAGTAATGATATACATTTTTCTCCTTGATGTAAACTCTGTTGCCAGGCACTCTGCGCGATCCGAAGCGCGCCACCCTCGGCACCCAGCCCACCCAGCTGCACGCATTCCAATCCAGGTACGGTGGGGGGTACGGTAGAGAGAGGTGGGGGTACGGTAGATGGATGGGAGAGGGTACGGTAGACGGGTGGGGTACGGTATAACGTGATATTGATTTGATAGTTGTGTGTGTGTGTGTTTCAGAGGCAACACTCACGTGTTTGCCTGCTCGGATCGGCCGGCGGTGGTGGGTTTTCTTCTTTTTTAAGTGAATATACGTTTCTTGAATTATACGTTTATTGGATAGTAGTAGTATGTTGTATCTTTCAATATTTCAATCTTAGCTCCATTTTCATAGTCCTAATAGAAATCGGTCACATGTGGTGGTGTACACTAAATTACTAAGTTTCGTGTCAGATTTAGGATAATATAGTTTGTGTACGGGTCAATCGTTTCTCCTTCGATAGCATCAAATTCAATGTAAATGAGAATGCACTGTAATAGTATCAGCAACCGGAATCGTGTGTTGCAGGTGTACTGTGCTTCCGGAAAGCTAGTGTTCAGCAACGTGAATCTGAAGCTGGTCACCCAGATGTGCGCACTCAATGCGGACACGTATCGGTGAGGGGAGGAGAGAGAGAGAGAGAAAGAGAGAGAGAAGGGAGGTGGAGAGAAAGAAGAAGGGGAGGGGTAGAGAAGAGAGAGAGAGGAGAGACAGACAGACAGACAGACAAAGTATCGTGATTGCTACGTTGCAGTGACTCTCTGGTGATGTCGGATGGTGAGACGCTGGTGATCGGAACGGTGGACGACATACAGAAGCTGCACATCAGAACGGTGAGTGGGAGGGAATAGAAAGAGAAAGAGAGAGAGAGAGAGAGAGAGTATAAGAGTGCTAACGATACGATCATACGACCAACGGTCCACTCCGCCTCACTGGTTTCTCGGGAAGGATTCTTGTCGATGACCGAACATTCGGCGGCGGCCGGGCAAAAAAAACAATCCGATGCCAACGATCCACTTACTGGGGATCCACGTACTAGGGATTAAAGATATGATTCAATTTTGACAGACTTTGTTTCAGTAAAATGGTGCTATAGCGATTTGGAATGGCAGTTAAATTATCAGATTTTGTTCTTTTTTTGAATTTACGAGAGTCTGGCATTTCCATTGTTTTTCGATGTATCTGATGTGGTAACGTCTAGAAACGAAACGTATATGTTGTGGTTTGATTCATTCCGAAGCTTTATATATCCTATATATTCCAATTACCAGAGCATGATCAGAAACATTATTAAAATATATTTTACATAATACATTTTTTTTTAAATATTTTACATATAAATCTGGCAGGTGCCCCTTGGCGAGAGCGTGTCGCGGATCGCGCACCAGCCGGAGACGGGCACGGTGTGTGTGCTGACCAGCAGGGACGAGGTGAGAGGGGGGAGCAACAGTGGTTCAGTACCGAGGCATAACGGATAACCAATAGGGACGAGGTGAGGAAGAGGACGTAAAGCGGTGAAGTAGCGGTCAGTCTCTCGATACACGACGAGAGTGTTCCGAAGGCGTTTTGACGATTTGAAGGGGATGTTGCGAAGATGATCACACATTGCCTTGAGAGTACCCAGTGTACCATTCTGCCGAGGGATGATAACAGGCATAACGGATACCGACGGTATCCTGTGATAGATTGAAAAGTGCAGGGAGAAAAAAAAATACATACAGAAACATACATCGATGTATGTTTCAGTCGTCGGAGCGTCTGTCCGTATCCCGCATGGCAGCTGGTCACTCGGCGAGTAAGGTGGCCAGTGCCAGGAGTGGAGCGGGGGAGAATGTGGATGGAGAGGTGGGTGGGGAGAGGAGGGAGGGAGAGGGGGAGGGAGAGAGGGAGGGAGAGAGAGGGAGAGAGGGAGGGAGAGAGAGGGGCGGGCGAGAATGTGGATGGAGAGGTGGGTGGGGAGAGGAGGGAGGGAGGGAGAGAGAGAGAGGGGAGATGGTTGCAGATCCACTCTGTGGTGTTGCTGGACGCGAACACGTTCGAGATCCTGCACTCTCACGAGCTGGGGGCGAACGAGCACGCCACATCCATACACTCGACCAAACTGGGGGATGATATGCAGGTGTGGGGGGGAGGGGTGGAATCGGAATTGTAGCGTTCTATCGCAGGTGGGAATCCAGGACAAACGAGAAGGCGCTAGAGCGCCCACTCTAATGTGCAATAGGGTGGTCAGTACAATAACGATATGAATATGTATGATGTTGAACTGAACTATGGCTGCATTATTGCCAATATTGGTGTGTTTCGATTATCTGAAGATGGTGAAACGTATTCACAATGTGTTTGAATTATTTCAGGTGTACTACATTGTGGGTACGGCGCTGGTGTATCCGGATGAGAGCGAGAGTAAGGTGAGGGGGGGGGGTTAGAGGGGAGGCGGGGAGGGGATGGAATGGGATGGGAGAGAGAGAGAGAGAGAGAGAGAGAGAGAGAGAGTAGTCAATGTGGTTTCCCAGGTGGGCCGTCTGCTGGTGTTTCGTGCGGGTGTGGGAGAGGAGAGGAACAAGATGCACCTGGTCACGGACAAGGTGGGAGGATGGGAGATGGGAGGGGTGAAGGGGTGCAGTTGTGTTATTACATACGTTTTGTGGGCGTCTAGCTATGAACAAAAGGATTAAAGTGACAATTTTATTGATCCGCAATCGGAAAAATTTTGAATTTTGAATTGGCGCGCTTTACAAATTCTGGCTATAACTATTGAACTCGAGATGCGTATCACATAGGGATATGTTTATCGGCTTCTACGACTTCAGTTTATGCTAGAAACTGAATTTCATATCAAAAATTCATTTCAAAATTCCCGTCATTCAAGACGTTTTACACACTCAACTGTGATGTAACCTCACTTTTTACCCATAAAGCATTCAAAATCAACTATTTTTTGGGGCAAAAAATAATTTAAAATCATGAAAAAAGTTTTAGTTTTCAGGTTTAGTAGATGTTATTTGATGTTTTCATCAACTTTTCATCAGTATAATATCATTTTTAAGTGAAATTGTCACTTTAACGTAAGATTTGCAACCAGTCAAGTTAGCCAGTCATTGTATTGGTAACGATCTGTTGGATTTCTTTACTGATAGTGACTGTGTCATGAGAAGACTGTTATTGATTCATTGATGCTTGTCATGCTAGGCTTATTTTGTTTTAGTCCTGAAACGTATTTCATATTTCCTTTTTTTATTCATTTTAATCTTGAATCTATATTTTCCCAGGAGACGAAGGGCGCTGCGTTCAGTATGAGCACCCTTAACGGAAAGCTCATTGTCGCCATCAACAGGTATCGATTTATTGATTTATCGATCGATATCAATATCATTTCCCTCAGTTCTGTGCGCCTATTCGAGTGGACTCCGGAGAAGGAGCTGCGACTCGAGTGTTCCCACTTCAATTACATCACCGCGCTCTATCTCAAGGTGGGCGGGGCGAGAGGGGCGGGGCTTGAGATTGGAGGAGTAGAAAAAGAAAAGAACTGACATTGGTAGGCGTGTGTATTAGAAGTGATTAATGTGCATGTGAAACTCGTGGAATTTTCCGAAATTTGATAGGTTGTTTCAAAAAAAAAAATTGACACATGTTTGAGTGTTTCACAGGGTGACAATAGGAGGATAACAAATATTTTCGAGCAGTAAAGAGTAAACTTCTATGACCCTACTTTGTTGACAAAGAAAAGAACGAAGCAGCCTAGGTAAATCGTTTGAAAACGCAATTTGTGATTGTACAAATCAAAAAATCAAATCAAATCAAATGTTTATCCATAATCGCCATGTGATCATTGCAGACGAAGAACGACCTTGTGTTGGTGGGCGATCTGATGCGGTCGCTGTGTCTCCTGAGCTACAAGAACATGGAGAGCAGCTTCGAGGAGCTGGCACGGTACGGGGGGGAGGGAGGAGAGAGAGAGGGGGGAGAGAGAGGGAGGGGAAAGAGGGAAGGGGGAGGGCGCATAGGGAGAGAGAGGGAGGAGGGGATAGAGGGAGGTGCAGGTGATGGGAGAGGAAGAGAGAGGGGGGAGAGAGAGGGAGGGGAAAGAGGGAAGGGGGAGGGCGCATAGGGAGAGAGAGGGAGGAGGGGATAGAGGGAGGTGCAGGTGATGGGAGAGGAAGAGAGAGGGGGGAGAGAGAGGGAGGGGAAAGAGGGAAGGGGGAGGGCGCATAGGGAGAGAGAGGGAGGAGGGGATAGAGGGAGGTGCAGGTGATGGGAGAGGAAGAGAGAGGGGGGAGAGAGAGGGAGGGGAAAGAGGGAAGGGGGAGGGCGCATAGGGAGAGAGAGGGAGGAGGGGATAGAGGGAGGTGCAGGTGATGGGAGAGGAAGAGAGAGGGAGGAGGGGATAGAGGGAGGGGAAAGAGGGAAGGGGGAGGGCGCATAGGGAGAGAGAGGGAGGAGGGGATAGAGGGAGGTGCAGGTGATGGGAGAGGAAGAGAGAGGGGGGAGAGAGAGGGAGGGGAAAGAGGGAAGGGGGAGGGCGCATAGGGAGAGAGAGGGAGGAGGGGATAGAGGGAGGTGCAGGTGATGGGAGAGGAAGAGAGAGGGGGGAGAGAGAGGGAGGGGAAAGAGGGAAGGGGGAGGGCGCATAGGGAGAGAGAGGGAGGAGGGGATAGAGGGAGGTGCAGGTGATGGGAGAGGAAGAGAGAGGGGGGAGAGAGAGGGAGGGAAAGAGGGAAGGGGGAGGGCGCATAGGGAGAGAGAGGGAGGAGGGGATAGAGGGAGGTGCAGGTGATGGGAGAGGAAGAGAGAGGGGGGAGAGAGAGGGAGGGGAAAGAGGGAAGGGGGAGGGCGCATAGGGAGAGAGAGGGAGGAGGGGATAGAGGGAGGTGCAGGTGATGGGAGAGGAAGAGAGAGGGGGGAGAGAGAGGGAGGGGAAAGAGGGAAGGGGGAGGGCGCATAGGGAGAGAGAGGGAGGAGGGGATAGAGGGAGGTGCAGGTGATGGGAGAGGAAGAGAGAGGGGGGAGAGAGAGGGAGGGGAAAGAGGGAAGGGGGAGGGCGCATAGGGAGAGAGAGGGAGGAGGGGATAGAGGGAGGTGCAGGTGATGGGAGAGGAAGAGAGAGGGGGGAGAGAGAGGGAGGGGAAAGAGGGAAGGGGGAGGGCGCATAGGGAGAGAGAGGGAGGAGGGGATAGAGGGAGGTGCAGGTGATGGGAGAGGAAGAGAGAGGGGGGAGAGAGAGGGAGGGGAAAGAGGGAAGGGGGAGGGCGCATAGGGAGAGAGAGGGAGGAGGGGATAGAGGGAGGTGCAGGTGATGGGAGAGGAAGAGAGAGGGGGGAGAGAGAGGGAGGGGAAAGAGGGAAGGGGGAGGGCGCATAGGGAGAGAGAGGGAGGAGGGGATAGAGGGAGGTGCAGGTGATGGGAGAGGAAGAGAGAGGGGGGAGAGAGAGGGAGGGGAACGAGGGAAGGGGGAGGGCGCATAGGGAGAGAGAGGGAGGAGGGGATAGAGGGAGGTGCAGGTGATGGGAGAGGAAGAGAGAGGGGGGAGAGAGAGGGAGGGGAAAGAGGGAAGGGGGAGGGCGCATAGGGAGAGAGAGGGAGGAGGGGATAGAGGGAGGTGCAGGTGATGGGAGAGGAAGAGAGAGGGGGGAGAGAGAGGGAGGGGAAAGAGGGAAGGGGGAGGGCGCATAGGGAGAGAGAGGGAGGAGGGGATAGAGGGAGGTGCAGGTGATGGGAGAGGAAGAGAGAGGGGGGAGAGAGAGGGAGGGGAAAGAGGGAAGGGGGAGGGCGCATAGGGAGAGAGAGGGAGGAGGGGATAGAGGGAGGTGCAGGTGATGGGAGAGGAAGAGAGAGGGGGGAGAGAGAGGGAGGGGAAAGAGGGAAGGGGGAGGGCGCATAGGGAGAGAGAGGGAGGAGGGGATAGAGGGAGGTGCAGGTGATGGGAGAGGAAGAGAGAGGGGGGAGAGAGAGGGAGGGGAAAGAGGGAAGGGGGAGGGCGCATAGGGAGAGAGAGGGAGGAGGGGATAGAGGGAGGTGCAGGTGATGGGAGAGGAAGAGAGAGGGAGGAGGGGATAGAGGGAGGGGAAAGAGGGAAGGGGGAGGGCGCATAGGGAGAGAGAGGGAGGAGGGGATAGAGGGAGGTGCAGGTGATGGGAGAGGAAGAGAGAGGGGGGAGAGAGAGGGAGGGGAAAGAGGGAAGGGGGAGGGCGCATAGGGAGAGAGAGGGAGGAGGGGATAGAGGGAGGTGCAGGTGATGGGAGAGGAAGAGAGAGGGAGGAGGGGATAGAGGGAGGGGAAAGAGGGAAGGGGGAGGGCGCATAGGGAGAGAGAGGGAGGAGGGGATAGAGGGAGGTGCAGGTGATGGGAGAGGAAGAGAGAGGGGGGAGAGAGAGGGAGGGGAAAGAGGGAAGGGGGAGGGCGCATAGGGAGAGAGAGGGAGGAGGGGATAGAGGGAGGTGCAGGTGATGGGAGAGGAAGAGAGAGGGGGGAGAGAGAGGGAGGGGAAAGAGGGAAGGGGGAGGGCGCATAGGGAGAGAGAGGGAGGAGGGGATAGAGGGAGGTGCAGGTGATGGGAGAGGAAGAGAGAGGGGGGAGAGAGAGGGAGGGGAACGAGGGAAGGGGGAGGGCGCATAGGGAGAGAGAGGGAGGAGGGGATAGAGGGAGGTGCAGGTGATGGGAGAGGAAGAGAGAGGGGGGAGAGAGAGGGAGGGGAAAGAGGGAAGGGGGAGGGCGCATAGGGAGAGAGAGGGAGGAGGGGATAGAGGGAGGTGCAGGTGATGGGAGAGGAAGAGAGAGGGGGGAGAGAGAGGGAGGGGAAAGAGGGAAGGGGGAGGGCGCATAGGGAGAGAGAGGGAGGAGGGGATAGAGGGAGGTGCAGGTGATGGGAGAGGAAGAGAGAGGGGGGAGAGAGAGGGAGGGGAAAGAGGGAAGGGGGAGGGCGCATAGGGAGAGAGAGGGAGGAGGGGATAGAGGGAGGTGCAGGTGATGGGAGAGGAAGAGAGAGGGGGGAGAGAGAGGGAGGGGAAAGAGGGAAGGGGGAGGGCGCATAGGGAGAGAGAGGGAGGAGGGGATAGAGGGAGGTGCAGGTGATGGGAGAGGAAGAGAGAGGGGGGAGAGAGAGGGAGGGGAAAGAGGGAAGGGGGAGGGCGCATAGGGAGAGAGAGGGAGGAGGGGATAGAGGGAGGTGCAGGTGATGGGAGAGGAAGAGAGAGGGGGGAGAGAGAGGGAGGGGAAAGAGGGAAGGGGGAGGGCGCATAGGGAGAGAGAGGGAGGAGGGGATAGAGGGAGGTGCAGGTGATGGGAGAGGAAGAGAGAGGGGGGAGAGAGAGGGAGGGGAAAGAGGGAAGGGGGAGGGCGCATAGGGAGAGAGAGGGAGGAGGGGATAGAGGGAGGTGCAGGTGATGGGAGAGGAAGAGAGAGGGGGGAGAGAGAGGGAGGGGAAAGAGGGAAGGGGGAGGGCGCATAGGGAGAGAGAGGGAGGAGGGGATAGAGGGAGGTGCAGGTGATGGGAGAGGAAGAGAGAGGGGGGAGAGAGAGGGAGGGGAAAGAGGGAAGGGGGAGGGCGCATAGGGAGAGAGAGGGAGGAGGGGATAGAGGGAGGTGCAGGTGATGGGAGAGGAAGAGAGAGGGGGGAGAGAGAGGGAGGGGAAAGAGGGAAGGGGGAGGGCGCATAGGGAGAGAGAGGGAGGAGGGGATAGAGGGAGGTGCAGGTGATGGGAGAGGAAGAGAGAGGGGGGAGAGAGAGGGAGGGGAAAGAGGGAAGGGGGAGGGCGCATAGGGAGAGAGAGGGAGGAGGGGATAGAGGGAGGTGCAGGTGATGGGAGAGGAAGAGAGAGGGGGGAGAGAGAGGGAGGGGAAAGAGGGAAGGGGGAGGGCGCATAGGGAGAGAGAGGGAGGAGGGGATAGAGGGAGGTGCAGGTGATGGGAGAGGAAGAGAGAGGGGGGAGAGAGAGGGAGGGGAAAGAGGGAAGGGGGAGGGCGCATAGGGAGAGAGAGAGGGAGGAGGGGATAGAGGGAGGTGCAGGTGATGGGAGAGGAAGAGAGAGGGGGGAGAGAGAGGGAGGGGAAAGAGGGAAGGGGGAGGGCGCATAGGGAGAGAGAGGGAGGAGGGGATAGAGGGAGGTGCAGGTGATGGGAGAGGAAGAGAGAGGGGGGAGAGAGAGGGAGGGGAAAGAGGGAAGGGGGAGGGCGCATAGGGAGAGAGAGGGAGGAGGGGATAGAGGGAGGTGCAGGTGATGGGAGAGGAAGAGAGAGGGGGGAGAGAGAGGGAGGGGAAAGAGGGAAGGGGGAGGGCGCATAGGGAGAGAGAGGGAGGAGGGGATAGAGGGAGGTGCAGGTGATGGGAGAGGAAGAGAGAGGGGGGAGAGAGAGGGAGGGGAAAGAGGGAAGGGGGAGGGCGCATAGGGAGAGAGAGGGAGGAGGGGATAGAGGGAGGTGCAGGTGATGGGAGAGGAAGAGAGAGGGGGGAGAGAGAGGGAGGGGAAAGAGGGAAGGGGGAGGGCGCATAGGGAGAGAGAGGGAGGAGGGGATAGAGGGAGGTGCAGGTGATGGGAGAGGAAGAGAGAGGGGGGAGAGAGAGGGAGGGGAACGAGGGAAGGGGGAGGGCGCATAGGGAGAGAGAGGGAGGAGGGGATAGAGGGAGGTGCAGGTGATGGGAGAGGAAGAGAGAGGGGGGAGAGAGAGGGAGGGGAAAGAGGGAAGGGGGAGGGCGCATAGGGAGAGAGAGGGAGGAGGGGATAGAGGGAGGTGCAGGTGATGGGAGAGGAAGAGAGAGGGGGGAGAGAGAGGGAGGGGAAAGAGGGAAGGGGGAGGGCGCATAGGGAGAGAGAGGGAGGAGGGGATAGAGGGAGGTGCAGGTGATGGGAGAGGAAGAGAGAGGGGGGAGAGAGAGGGAGGGGAAAGAGGGAAGGGGGAGGGCGCATAGGGAGAGAGAGGGAGGAGGGGATAGAGGGAGGTGCAGGTGATGGGAGAGGAAGAGAGAGGGGGGAGAGAGAGGGAGGGGAAAGAGGGAAGGGGGAGGGCGCATAGGGAGAGAGAGGGAGGAGGGGATAGAGGGAGGTGCAGGTGATGGGAGAGGAAGAGAGAGGGGGGAGAGAGAGGGAGGGGAAAGAGGGAAGGGGGAGGGCGCATAGGGAGAGAGAGGGAGGAGGGGATAGAGGGAGGTGCAGGTGATGGGAGAGGAAGAGAGAGGGAGGAGGGGATAGAGGGAGGGGAAAGAGGGAAGGGGGAGGGCGCATAGGGAGAGAGAGGGAGGAGGGGATAGAGGGAGGTGCAGGTGATGGGAGAGGAAGAGAGAGGGGGGAGAGAGAGGGAGGGGAAAGAGGGAAGGGGGAGGGCGCATAGGGAGAGAGAGGGAGGAGGGGATAGAGGGAGGTGCAGGTGATGGGAGAGGAAGAGAGAGGGAGGAGGGGATAGAGGGAGGGGAAAGAGGGAAGGGGGAGGGCGCATAGGGAGAGAGAGGGAGGAGGGGATAGAGGGAGGTGCAGGTGATGGGAGAGGAAGAGAGAGGGGGGAGAGAGAGGGAGGGGAAAGAGGGAAGGGGGAGGGCGCATAGGGAGAGAGAGGGAGGAGGGGATAGAGGGAGGTGCAGGTGATGGGAGAGGAAGAGAGAGGGGGGAGAGAGAGGGAGGGGAAAGAGGGAAGGGGGAGGGCGCATAGGGAGAGAGAGGGAGGAGGGGATAGAGGGAGGTGCAGGTGATGGGAGAGGAAGAGAGAGGGGGGAGAGAGAGGGAGGGGAACGAGGGAAGGGGGAGGGCGCATAGGGAGAGAGAGGGAGGAGGGGATAGAGGGAGGTGCAGGTGATGGGAGAGGAAGAGAGAGGGGGGAGAGAGAGGGAGGGGAAAGAGGGAAGGGGGAGGGCGCATAGGGAGAGAGAGGGAGGAGGGGATAGAGGGAGGTGCAGGTGATGGGAGAGGAAGAGAGAGGGGGGAGAGAGAGGGAGGGGAAAGAGGGAAGGGGGAGGGCGCATAGGGAGAGAGAGGGAGGAGGGGATAGAGGGAGGTGCAGGTGATGGGAGAGGAAGAGAGAGGGGGGAGAGAGAGGGAGGGGAAAGAGGGAAGGGGGAGGGCGCATAGGGAGAGAGAGGGAGGAGGGGATAGAGGGAGGTGCAGGTGATGGGAGAGGAAGAGAGAGGGGGGAGAGAGAGGGAGGGGAAAGAGGGAAGGGGGAGGGCGCATAGGGAGAGAGAGGGAGGAGGGGATAGAGGGAGGTGCAGGTGATGGGAGAGGAAGAGAGAGGGGGGAGAGAGAGGGAGGGGAAAGAGGGAAGGGGGAGGGCGCATAGGGAGAGAGAGGGAGGAGGGGATAGAGGGAGGTGCAGGTGATGGGAGAGGAAGAGAGAGGGGGGAGAGAGAGGGAGGGGAAAGAGGGAAGGGGGAGGGCGCATAGGGAGAGAGAGGGAGGAGGGGATAGAGGGAGGTGCAGGTGATGGGAGAGGAAGAGAGAGGGGGGAGAGAGAGGGAGGGGAAAGAGGGAAGGGGGAGGGCGCATAGGGAGAGAGAGGGAGGAGGGGATAGAGGGAGGTGCAGGTGATGGGAGAGGAAGAGAGAGGGGGGAGAGAGAGGGAGGGGAAAGAGGGAAGGGGGAGGGCGCATAGGGAGAGAGAGGGAGGAGGGGATAGAGGGAGGTGCAGGTGATGGGAGAGGAAGAGAGAGGGGGGAGAGAGAGGGAGGGGAAAGAGGGAAGGGGGAGGGCGCATAGGGAGAGAGAGGGAGGAGGGGATAGAGGGAGGTGCAGGTGATGGGAGAGGAAGAGAGAGGGGGGAGAGAGAGGGAGGGGAAAGAGGGAAGGGGGAGGGCGCATAGGGAGAGAGAGGGAGGAGGGGATAGAGGGAGGTGCAGGTGATGGGAGAGGAAGAGAGAGGGGGGAGAGAGAGGGAGGGGAAAGAGGGAAGGGGGAGGGCGCATAGGGAGAGAGAGGGAGGAGGGGATAGAGGGAGGTGCAGGTGATGGGAGAGGAAGAGAGAGGGGGGAGAGAGAGGGAGGGGAAAGAGGGAAGGGGGAGGGCGCATAGGGAGAGAGAGGGAGGAGGGGATAGAGGGAGGTGCAGGTGATGGGAGAGGAAGAGAGAGGGGGGAGAGAGAGGGAGGGGAAAGAGGGAAGGGGGAGGGCGCATAGGGAGAGAGAGGGAGGAGGGGATAGAGGGAGGTGCAGGTGATGGGAGAGGAAGAGAGAGGTGGTGTGTATGACGCGTGTGAACATCTCCTTTCAGTGACTTTGTCTCGCACTGGATGTCCGCGTGTGAAATCATCGACAGCGAGGTGGGGACCACTATGTATTTATTATTTAGATTGAATATTTGAAATGTCACGTAGTTGATCCGTTATTTTGCGTGTTGCCATTGTAGGTGTGAAACGTAGATTGATCTGAACTCGGAAATATCTTACCTGCATTGTGGAAAAAAAACAATTTGAGTACATCAACATCTACAGGAGTGGAGTATTCATGTGTGTTGCCTAGGTGTTCCTGGGCGCCGAGAGCAACTACAATCTGTTCACAGTGGAGAAGGACACACAACCGGCGAATGCGGACGAGAGACAGAAACTGCAGGTAGGGAGGCAACTATCTGTTATCATTATCACTAGTGGGGATGGGTGATTGGTGATAGCGGACACTAGTGGAGATATGATGACGCAGGTACGGCGGCGATGGGAATGGACCTGTCATATGTTGTATATAGTTCTATGCTCGCAATAAGTTGCGCGCGGTGGGGTAGATCAGAGGAAGACGGAGAGTCAACTCTCGGCAAAAGCGCGCAAAACAAGAGAGGCAGACGGTTATGGCACCGTGTTTCGAACTGCAAGCGGGGTAGATCGAAAACTATCGCTCTGGCGCAGGCTATATGTCATTTGTATCCTGACATAATGTTAGGACATATCACTAGGAATTATGATTACTCGTGAGGCCAGTCTCTTATTATATCACATGATCCGCATAAGAATCGAACGAATTTTGGGTATATGGGACCTAGGAGCTACTTGTGTGCATATAGAGGTTTTCGAGGGTGCTCTACAAGGTGATATAGGTGGTTTTGGTCCGTTTTGCAAATTTGATCTCTCGAAAAAGCTCATTCGAATTGTCTCAACATATTAAGACATTTTTCATATAGACTCTTTTTCATGAAAATTATTTTTGAAAAAGTTATGATCAATAAAATAGAAAAAATTGCATATTTTAGTTTTTCTAAGAACTTTCCGCCCCGAACTAACAAAAGTGACTAACACCATTATATTTTACGTTTTTTTGATTAGTCTACATGCTTTTTATCGTGAAAATGAAATGTTACCTTTTCACTCATCCAGGGAGATGAAAGTCAAGAATTGAAAAGTGGCGGGAACATGCAGATTTTTACATTTTAGCCACTTTCATCGCCATGGATGAGCAAAAAGGCAACATTTAATTTTTATGATAAAAATCATGTAGACTAATAAACATACGTAAAATCCAATGATGGTAGTCGCTTTTGTTAGTTTGAGGCAAGTTCTTAGAAAAGTTGAAATATGCGTTTTTACATTTCCTTGATCATAACTTTTTCAAAAATGATTTTCATGAAAAACATTCTTTATGAAAAAGGTCTTAGAATGTTAATACAAATCGAAAGAGCCTTTCAGAAGTCATTTTGAACAAAAACTGGCCGAATTGAGGTCATGGTCCCTTAACTGACCAAATTTGCATTATGGACCAAAACCACCTATACTACCTTGTAGAGCACCTTTGATAACCTCTTCATGCACACAAGTAGCTCCTAGGTCCCACCTCGTTCGATTCTTTCGCGTATCGTGTGATATAGCCCGTCAAATTAAGTTGAAATAGATGGTGTGCGGAACGTATATATCGAGATATTACACTGCAAATAAACACTGGCAGCGACGAGGATAGAACCGCCGACCGTCATTTCCGATTTCCTAACTCACTAACCATTCCGCCGCGCAGCTGTTATTTGACAGGTCGTTTTCAAGGGTAGTATATTCGGTGCGTGGCCAAATCCCCTTCAAAGTGCTATTTTGGGAAAGTTGTGGACATATTCGGATTCAGCGTAAAAAGTTGTTCATAGGTGCTTAATTACATAAAAATTGGCCACCACAATTGCGTGGGCTGCCTGTGAGATGAAGTGATATGTTATTTCGCTTGTCAACACGATACTTAAAGGTAGTGTACCCTCTGAATCTGGGTGTATGTGTAGATACAACATGTCATTGTTTACGACTCAATGAGTATATTATGATGATGCAAATATATATTCTGAAACAATTTAGTTTAAAAAAATCATTTAAATATTGGAGTGAGAAATCGTAGAAACTAATAACTTTTAATCAGCTCGGGGGTGTGTGCACAACTTGCACGAAGTTACACAATTTGATCACACTATCGGCTGTTTCATTCAAGATTTATTTGCATGTGTTTATATTGTTTCTTATGTCATTCTTAATTTAGATAACATTTCTATTATGTGTTTCTTTTACGAAACTGGCGAAAACAGCTGATGGGAAATTATACGCTAAACGCAGTAAGTTCTGTTAAAATGTTAAAAATCATAACTCACAACGTTGCGCAAATATGCGTATCATGTTGGATTTAAATAAATGTTTGATAATTTTTAATTTCATTATTTTTCATCACAAACAACCATAAACGACATAAAAATACCTCGTAAAGGCATTGATAATACATTCGTGATACTTTTTAATATTGGATTCAGAGGGTACACTACCTTTAAGTTTATCGTTAACGATAAACAAATTTTAAATCTATTACTTCTGATCTCCATAATCGTTTCACAGTTACCACTATAGATAAAGCTTCAAGTAGTTTTGTAGTAATGTGCAAGCGACTTTACATCTCTTTCTGTGATACTGAATTAGGCATAAATTACGGTAGAGCTTCTGGTAATGCCGTATATGTGCCGTTTACAGGTGACCCTTCTGTTCTAAACAGTTCACTCACATATTCTTCTATCTTTCACCCCGATAAGTCTGTGTTGCCTAATATTTATGGAGTCCCAAAGCTCCATAAAAATCCTGTAAAATGTCGTTTCATCACTGCAGCACGCGAATGTATAACTAAGGGTCTTTCCATGGAACTCCAAGTGGTGTACAAACATCTAGAAAAACACTTTCGTAACATTTGCCTTAAAGGTGCTGCCAGAAATGGCCACAAAATGTACTTTTCGATTACTAACAGTATGAAAGTGTCCGATTTCTTACGCTCTGTCTCGAACACATCTCTTTCTCTATACTGTGCTGATTTTGCTAGTCTTTTTACTAATCTTCCGCATGATCTCATCTTGCAAAAGATGAAATTCCTTGTTGATATGTGTTTCAAGAATTGTGGAAAACCAAATATTCTCATTACATCTGCTAAATATTCTAAATATACTTCCGATCCTGTTATGCACATTGCAGATAAGCGAGTAATGTCGGCAAGTGAAATTATAGCCAAAACTAAGGTTTTGGTTGAAAGCGCTTATGCACAGTACGGTAGTTACATTTTCAAACAGGTGAAGGGCGTACCACAAGGTGGTAACGCTAGCCCTCTCCTTGCTTCTCTTACTCTCAGTGTTCTAGAATACGAATACAGTCTTCTTCACCCTCTTGTCTGTAAAAATGAGAAATTCCAAGTTTTCCGTTACGTTGATGATGTACTCATTCTCTATGACAAGAAGTCTGATCTTGACACCTTTCTTAAAGCATATCTTCCTAGCAACTTGCAACTGGAGCGCACTAATCGTACTGATTCCGAGGCACATTTTCTCGATATTACTTTACGTTTCGATACGCATTGGCAAGTAAGTCTGTACAATAAGACTGATGATTATACATTCGACGTTCATCGCTTCACGCATTCTGAAAGCACTACTAGTCGCCAAATCTGTTTTGGTAATCTTAAATCAGAAGCTCTTCGCATTGTCCGTTGCTGCACTGATCGCACTGTTCTTTTGGTTAAACTAGAAGAACTCTACATTACTTTCTGCCGTCTCGGTTTTAAATCATTTACAGTTAAAGCCGTTCTTTGGAAATACTGTTTCCGTAAGCGAGATATCAATAGATCACTTAACCTTTTCAATGTTCAAAATCGTAAATTACTCACCGAAAAAATATACAAATTCTAATTCCGCAATTTTTTGTTTGTTTGTTTACTATCTTCACTCTAACTTTCTCATTATAGGTTTCTACTATTTTTTCCAGATTTTACTTTGTTCGCTACTTTCCTTTCGTCTGCTGTGGCCCTGCACTGATGAGCTTTCAGGCAGTAGGCCCACCACAGTGGATGTTCTTATTTCGATTCTATCATTTAGTCAGTAACTCTAGATATAGTACGTTGATGTAGCCTGTCTGCAGGAAAATGGGCCGAAACAGGGATTCTGTTTCTCATTTATTTGTGAACCACTCTCTCTGCTTTGTCAATTCCTCATTGTTACCCACATTGTCAGCTATAAATTGTACCACTATTCAAGCATGGCTGAATATATTGTTTGTATATTTATCTTGTTCTCGACTAGGAGGACCCCGGATTCAACCGGCTAAACAAAACAACAACAAAAAAGGAGTGAGTTTGTGTTTCAGGAGGGTGGCTACTACTACCTGGGAGAGACTGTGAACGTGTTGCGGAGGGGCTGGCTGGTGCCGCCACAGGCAGACAGCCAGCTGCCGGTGAGGGGGGAGGGGAGAAAAAGAGGGGGAGGGAGGGGAAGGGAGGGAGACGGGAGAGAGGGGGGAGAGGAGGGAGAAGAGAGAGGGGGAGGGAGGGAGAGAGAGAGGGGGAGGGAGGGAGAGAGAGGGAGACGGGAGAGAGGGGGGAGAAGAGAGAGGGGGAGGGAGAGGGGAGGGAGGGAGAGAGGGAGGGAGAGAGAGGGGGGAGAGAGGAGGAGGGAGAGAGAGAAAGAGGAAGAGAGAGAAGGGGGAGAGGGAGAGAGAGAGGGAAGAGAGAGAGGAGGAGAGAGAGGGGGAGAGAAAGAGAGCGAGGGAGAGAAGGGAGGGAGAGAGAGAAAGGAGGAAGGAAGGATCTATCCATGTTGATTGTGTAGGTGGACCGTCCTATTCTGTATGGCACTATCGACGGATCGATCGGTCTCATCGTTCAAATGGAGCAGAAGTTCCACAAGTGAGTTCCTGCATTCTGTCTTGACACTGAAGTTTTGCTGTTTCCTGGAAACTATCAATTGTTTAGTAAATGTAATGTTGACTTAAACGAACGATTGGTGCGTATTTGTAATGGACAGATAATTATCTCGCAGTTGCAAATACGTTTTTATCAGGTTCGTCTCCTCTGTGGAGTCTGCGGTGGCAAAGTCGACTTCGAACTGTCTTCGCATCCAACACTCCACCTACAGGGCCTTCCAGAACGAGAGACAGAATCTCAAGGTGAGTATGGGGACGGGAGGAAGGAGGGAGGGAGGAAGAGAGAGAGAGAGAGAGAGAGAGAGAGAGAGAGAGAGAGAGAGAGAGAGTGAGATCGAGATCGAGAGTTGTAATATGTTGCAAGAAAGAATGTTGATTGATGTCAACGTTGTGGAACGCATTATTGTGGGAAGCTGAAGCGTAGATAGCGTAGGTATCGCCATGTTTTTTTTTTTGGGGGGGGGGGTTAGTGTTGTTCTTAAAGGATTTATCCGGACAATGTAATCTTGCCTGATCTTCAGGTTGGGGTCGCTTTTGTTCTCGTCAATGAAACCTTCTTTTGAAATTGTATAAACGTGGAAAAACTGTTTGTATTTTTTACTATTTTTTCTGCGCAAACAGAACTTCAAAACTCGTCTTCATTGAAGAGAACGAAAGCGACCCCATCCTGAAGATCAGGGAATAACACATTGTCCGGATACATGCTTTAATGAAACATGTGTGCAGATCACATAATTTAGGTCGAGATCACATAATTTCTATACATTGTATATTTACCCACTATATTATACTTACATTGTATTCACCTACTATATTTACCTGCTTGTTCTTGCAGCCGATCGGTTTCATCGACGGTGACCTGGTGGAGACGGTGCTGGAATGGCCGCGAGACAGGCAGGAGAAGGTGGGGGGGGGGGGGGCAGGACAGAGCAGATCATAGCAGACATACTGTGCTCAACATGCTCAGCATGACTAACAACCTAACGAGTGCATCCCATTGGTGAGGGGAGAGGGGGAGGGGGACAGGGCATGGTAGCCATAGCCACTCTATGCATGCTGTGGGCTGTGCTGATAATGATGAGCACAGAGGACTGCCGGAGTGGAGAAGGTGAAGGTGGGGAGGGGAGGGGGGAGGAGATAGCATGGTAGCCATTTTGTGCTCTGCATTTATCACATCATGCATAGAGGGCAGCTGGAGTTTTGATGTTTCTATCAGTAGAGTAGACCAATAACTTTCAACTTCTAGGTAAAGTTGATCAAGTTAATCGTTTGAAAACGCAATTTGTGATGTTTGCAGGTGCTGAGCTCGATTCGCCTGCCCGAGAAAGAGGGAGGAATGGAAGGTGGGTGAGGAGGGGAGGGAGGGAGGAAGGGAGGGAGAGAGAGAGGGGGAGAGAGGAGTGTGAGAGAGAGAGAGGGGGGGAGAGGAAGGGACTGTGTTTTTTTCAGTTGACGAGGAGGAAGGAAACGATCTGGAGGAGATAGTAAAGACACTCGAGGATCTGTCCCGCATCCATTGATGAAAGAAACAGGGGAGATTGGACCCTTCACCACTGTTTCTTCCGTATATCACCCTAGCTCAAGTCTGTTGCTGCATGTCTTCTAGTATGTTGTACATTTGTTATCCCGGTCCCTTCTTTAGTTTCCCTACCGGTTATCTGTATTGTTTCGGACGTGTGTTGTTGATTATGATTATGTTGAGAGATAAATTATCACTGCGAGTTTTTTTTTTAATGTTTTCTGCAATCCATGCTCTGTCTCGATAACTGTGTGACTCTAATGGCATTTACTTGAAAAGATGTGTGGTTTATGATGTGTTGTTTGTTGATCCCGTCATTTCTCGACCATGGCTCATCTCGTGTGGCGGTGAGTTGACCTAACTCATTTCCTTATATTAATTATCATTTCTCCGCCATGTTTCTTCTCGGACGGTCTGTTTCTAGATTTTTATCTCATGTGCTGCTTGAACGTAAAATAGCCCAGCATCCGCCGCACGCGGATAGTGGGCACGCGACGCGACCTGGCTCTCCACTTGTTTAGTACTCTTCACTGCGTCTCTAACCGGAAGAAGAGAGAGAGAGAGAGGCAGCGGCGCACTTTCGAGTTTTGAGAGTTTATGGACGTTTATGGGTTTATGTTTTTTGCGGTATGCTGACACGGTCGCTCTTCTGTCAAATTAGTTAAGAACGATCTTTGAAGTAGTTGCGCCATTGACAGCCTAAGGCCTAAGGCATGATTGCGAAATCGAAAATTGCCACATCATCGTGCCACCGATATCACAAATCACATCTGTATTGCCGCTAGGGCAATAAACGAATGAAATCGATGAAATATAAGTACAACCACTTATCGTCGACACAAACAGTGTTGAATAAGAGTGACACGCCGTTTTCGTTTGCATGGATGATTCCAGGCTTCTGCTGCTGCTCGTGATGACGTCATGTATCCGAGGCAAGACAAAGCAGGAGTTCTTGGAGAGACTCGCCAAACAAAGTGCGTGGTTATCGATTGGTTATGTTATGATATCCGTTTGAGAGTGTTCTGCTACATTTCTGGATGCTCCGGAGATTCTTCCGATGTCGGAGCGAGGTTTTCTGGAGCGGATTGTCGCGTCGTCTGCCAATACTCATGCGACCACCATGGCCGGTCATCCAAACAAGGACACGGCTCAGGGAATAGTCAAGGTATATTCTGATTATGTCTGCATCAGTGTCTGCGAGTTTGTGTATCACAACTCTTGGTTGATCCTGTGAAATGTTATTCTAAATTTTTTGTGGATTGGTGTGCAATCCAACATGTTCAGTATTTCTTGGGCGCACGGAACAGTTCTTCTGACTACATCGATTTGTTCATGAAAGAAATAGAAGAATATGTGCCGGTAGTGAACATCTTTCTATTTTGAATTCCTCGGATGTTGAGGATTCTTCTGTGACCGCTCCTATTGTTTTTGGAGTGTTGAGTCTGCTGAGTATTATGTTTGTGCTAATGCACATTGTACTCACTTGCAAAGAAAAACCAGACAAAGGAGACGAGGTATGTATGTTCCTAAAACTTTGAGTATATACTCCTTGACACAGTCTATCTTGAATGCTGTGATGTATCCTCAAAACCATATAGTGCATATGCCGTTTCTGCCGATTGATATATCTCGAAAGATCAAGTTGTACAAAGTAAGTTTCGTTAATTGGCACAAGTCCAAATCAATTTATTTAGATGCTGATTGTTGGAATAGCTGTGTGCACATGTCTTATGATACTTGGATCTTTTGTTTTGACGATTGCATTCTTTCATGTTCACAACACACTATCCAACAACTTCTCTGATAACATCGAAAAGGAATACAAAAGTAAGATGTTGCTCTATGTTGAAAAGTAGATGTTGAAAAGTAAGACATTTAACCACCTATTTATATAATCTAGACTTCTACAACGAATTTCGAGATGTCTCGTGCATTGGTGAACGTATATTTGAAAGTTCAAATAACAATACTTTTGCATTGGCAAACAAGACTTTTGAGCTCCAGGTAAAAAAAAAGTTCGTATAAAACAGGTATTGACATGGTTTTTTTTTCAGAAATCGAAAGTTATAAACAAGATTTTCACGGATACATATAACGAAGACACTGCTGTAATAATTCTTTTCATTTAATTATTTTATTTTTTCAGACTAAACTATCTGATCACTTGTTCAAAATGCCGGACATTTCGGATTTGTTTATCATGAACATAAATGACGCTAATGTGACTTATATTAAAGTAGCTTTTTTAATTAACACGTGAAATCATTTAGGCCTCAGCTTATGACATGACTAAGGTCATGACCAATCGAAGCGAAGTCAAATCGATAGTGCAAGATCTTTCTCTAACGTTCAACAAACTGAAAATGATAAGATCATCATCGTCACCAAACTCTAAAGTGAGTATGTATTCAATGCAACACAATTTTACAAAACAAAATGACATTAACTACATATATACAGGAAGAAGAATACAACATTCATAACGTCTTAAAAAGAAATCAAGGAACTTGGAAGCACAATGTTGCTCTAATACAATTTCCATTGTCAATGAATGCGTTCTCAGATAAGGTAAGTACATATACGAATGGTGAGACAAAATACAAACAAGGATTTAATATATTGTCAGGTTAAAAATGATCTATATGCAGTTGAGAGTGAGTTTATATTAGCGAGGAGCCGTTCTACTTCCGAAAAGGTTTTCTTCGATAATGAAAATATATAATTTGGTTTTTAGTACGTATTCGATTTTGGTTTGCCTAGTGCAATGTTCATAGTGTGTTGGTCATTTGCAATCATTACTTGTCTCCTTGTTGGCGCTCTATATTTTGCTCCAGGTCACTTAATATTATAATTTTCTCTTTTAATATACTGATCTAATCTATATTTCAGTGAAATGGTTTGTATTCATGAGTATTTCTCTGGTTTTGTTTGTTTTTATGAATGTGCCCGCAATTTCTATTCCGTGAGTCACCGTAATCATGAAACATTGTACATATTTTGCAGATTCATTTTAAACTACTCGAATTTACGTCACGCTGGTTGTTTGTATTTTCAAGATGAAATTGAAATAATTGGCAATCATAGCCGCTTTGCTAACAACTTCTTCGATCAAAATCAAATGTTTGCTCTTAAGATATCGGACAATTACTTTCGAATAGATATTTTTCAGTCAGTTTGTCGATTCAAAACGCATGCTTGATATGTATATCCAAAGCATAAATGATGGTACGCGGCCAACATCTATTAATTGGATTCATTCAGTTTGATTTTAGACATCTTCCAACAAGTTTCTGAAACTACTCGAAATATTCACTTCTTCAGCAAAAATTATTCTCAAAGTCTTTATCACACTATTTCGGTATTTCCTTGTTTTATGTATCATTGACAAGTATGTACGTAAAAAGTATATTTCAGTCTTTGAAAAACTTTTTCTTGTACTCTGATTCACTTCTGAATACGACCATGACTTGCGATTATGGATATGTAATGGAGTTTGCATGCTTCAAAGATCTGAACAGTCGAGAAACTATACAAAAAGTGGTTATGCCGTTTGTGCATTTTCAAGTAACTGATTTTATATTTGAAGGAAAATAATTAATAATATTGGTTCAGAGAAGATGGCGTTGCGCACCCGGGGACAATGATATAGCGAACACTTGTATCAAAATGAATATGACATCATTTGATGATGTTATTCGAATGCTGAACACTTCTGTTCACGACACAGGAACAAAACTTCTCTTAAAGAAAGTAGATGACATTTTGGACTCCTTTACAATGAAGGTACAACACTTAACCAACGCTTTTAACAAGGATTCTTACAGAACAAGTTTCTCGCAGCAATGTCGAATAGACTCGATTTATCTATCATTTATCAAAATCTTGTGAAAATTGCATGTGATCGAATCAAGCCATATTATCTATCCGTGGATTTGTTCTGTACGTTGTGTAATTTGTCACGTTGTGTCATTATCAATATTAGTTTGTAGATGTGTTTGCTGTCTGTTTCTGGATGTTAGGTCTTCTACTGGTTTTCATTGGAGAATTGCGTATCATGGAACCGAAAGAATCGCACAAAGATCAAGGAGCTCCTGTAACATAATTATGCTTTTTTCTTGCTTACTTCTAGCTGATTTTTCAGCGTAAATTTAATGTTCATAATCATATACAGTATGGAAACAGCTTCGGGATTTCATTGGTTTGTTATTAGAACAAAATGAGAAGAACACACTGTTTTAGGATTGTATTGCTAATGAACCGAGGAACGTGTTTGAATATCACGAAATGATGCAGAATTATATTCAAACAACGAGTTCTAAAAAGAAGAAGAAACTGATGGCAAAAGTAGAGAAATCTATCGATAACAAGACGAAAGTTGATTTGGGATGGAATGAAAAAGACAGTTCCTTTGATGGAAATTGGGTCATACCTTCAGAATCGTCTCAAAAGTACAATTTTCTCACACTTCAGTACTAAATCATTCGGTTTGCAGGTACGTTGTTTGTGCTGCTCCTACATCTGAAAATGTAGTGGCCTTCTGGCATGTCGTATTCCAATACCAATGCAAGGCTATTGTCATGCTATGTGATTTCAATGAAATGGAAAACGGCTCCAACGTAAAGAAGTGCTTCGATTACTGGAATGAGAAGAAACCCCTTATGTTCCAAAACAAACACGAAAAGTATATGGTGAGCTATGTTAATTTGAAAGTTTGATTGAAGTTTTTTTCAGATAAAGTGCTTGTCCGTGAAGCGATCGACCATTCCCAACGTGAGACAACTCACATTCTCCATTTACAAGTACCGATTATTCTTGTAAAAACTCTTATATCACTTTTCAGCCAATACGCGACTCGGGAAGTGGAGTTGATACAGTATACTGGATGGACTGATCGATTGGCTCCCGAAAATCCGATGGATTTGGCGCAAGTGATGAAGATGCTATACGAAGACATTGGAAAGCCGACACAGCCTGTGGTAGTTCACTGTACTGATGGAATCGGAAGGAGCGCCGCGTTTGTTGGTATGATAGGTCATCGTGGATTGGACTTCATCTTGGTTTTAGGAATGGATATTCTGATGTCTATTGTTGATCTCAATCCGAACCCAAAACCTACGGATCTGATAACGGTAACTATCGAAAATCGTTCAATTACATATGAATGGACATTTAGTCGCTTCGCTTGTTCCGACCGTCGCTTCGCTTGTTCCGACCGAAGAGGCAGTTGTACTTTACTTTCATCTGCTTCTTCCAGTTTCACTATCTGGTATCACTTTTTTCCAATTTCCAATTCTCAAGATTATTTAGAATTATACATTCGGGCAAGAATCGAAGATCTATTTCTACCTCACTGAGCGCAAGGCTTCCTTCCTCGATAAGATAAAGACTGCTAAGACAACTGAGGACATCTCAGAAATTAAGAAAAGAAAGCGCGATGTTGCCGTCAGTTTCAAGAAATTCTCCAAGCAGAAACGTGTAATGATAGAGGAAGCTGAATCTGAAAAGTCGAAGCACGATCGAGTAAGGTTATCCGAGTGTATGTGACATGTACTGTATTTAGAGCCTTACTGGAACGAAACTCAAGGGACTGAAGGATGAGTATGAATGTGGAAAACTGTTGGGTGCTGGAACCTATGGACAGGTCTATGAAGCGTTCTGTAAGGACAAGAAATACGCAGTGAAAACGGAAAAGATGGGCGTGGCAGCTGCTTCGCTCAATGTAAACAACCATTCTCTCATTATTATTGTAAACATACATACTTTCAGTCCGAGATCTACATTGTGAGCGATGTGTGTGCGAATCCGCGAGAATATCGAAACCAGATCATCGAATTCATTGACAAGGGTATGTTTACCTTCTTCTCATTCTTTTGAAATGTGGTTTTACAGGACACACTCCGAAGTTCTCTTTCATGGTAATGACTCTTGTGGGAAAATCGCTGACCACTGTTCAAAAACATGTCGGAAAACTCAAGTATGTGTTGTGCATAGCTCACCTATCCTAAATCTCGAAATGATTTAGCGAGTTCTCTGCAATGTATCTCACCATCCAGACATTCAATGCTATACATCAGTTGCACCGGTGTGGATTCATCCACAGGTACATTTAATGCGATGAAATGATATCACTTTTTCATTCAGGGACCTCAAACCTGGCAACTTTGCTATTGGGGAAAGGGAACAGGCTACTGCGGTGTTCCTTCTCGACTTTGGATTGGCTTGCAGGAATGATAAAATTACTCCAGAAACCAGGAAGAAGGGACGAGAACGCGGATTCATTGGAACATTGCGGTATTGATATGATATAACCATCTCGATCTTCCATCATTTCAGCTATGCTTCTCGCGCCGCGCACGAATTCAAAATCCAAGCTGCTAGCGACGACATCGAATCCTGGCTGTACCTCGCTATAGAGGTTCGTGAGACAAGGCGTCGTGACCTCAATGTAATTATACTTTGTGAGATGTTCCAAACTCTTGACTGGAAGGGAAACCTGGACAGGAAGGCAGTCTTGTACGACAAAATGGCATTAGTCGAGGGATCTAGTGAGTATTGTTGATTCATAGTAGACCATACCACTGTTCCAGCTTGGAATCGCATGGAGCTCTATGGAATCCCGGCTGCATTCCGAGATATCATCAAGATAGTGGGAGATATGAAACCTGAAAACGAGCCCCATTACAACAAGATCATGCACATTCTCATGGGAGCAGACGTCAACTCATATGTGAGATGCGTGTTCACTCGATCAATACTGTGTTTCAGTACGAGCTGGAATGGATAATCTGGGAGGGACTGCACACTGTCGACCAATATGAGGTGAGTACTGGGCAGCTCACTCACGACCTTCTTCTCCTTTGTAGTCTCATCCCACCCGCGCTACTTCGAGGGACAACAAGGCTATTCTTCGCAGTATTGACACTATCCGACATACCAGCCGCTAGTGAACAAGCCGTCCACTTATTACTTACAACTTATAGAATACTTACTGACCTTCTTACATAGTTACAACATCTTAAGTTACACATTTGTTCCGTTTACTTAAAATAAAGTTATCCCAATCGTGCGTTTCAACATGTTACACGTGTTTGTCAAATGTCTACATAAATCGAAGTATTCACAAATCAGAATGCATACACTCAAAAACGTTCCAGTATGTAGTCTAGTATGTGCTGACCCGACTGTGATCTGTACTCACTATCTTATCACCATGTCAGTGATAGCCGGGTGCTCGTGAAGTCAGTTCACACAATTCACTTGTTCTGACTCGAAATTTATTGTTATATATCATTATTGTTTACCTATACTTTCATTGTCATATTGTTCTCGTTTATTTCTTATTGAATTGAATCGGTTCCTTTCCGCTGATATTCGTGTGTGAGATCTTATAAGTAATCTGAAACGAAAAATTGAAGAAACTGCATTCATATCGCATACGTTCAATCTATCGAAATCGGGACACCATGTTTAGCAACATATTCGCAACTTTTCAATTTCGCAAACAATTTCGCATATTCGCAAACGTGCAATCCGAAGCGCAGACCTTACTTAGTATGTCTCTTCGGAAAGAGAACGAGGCGGGCATCTTCAAGACGCTCGTCACGTGGCAGATTCTGGAGGCGGAGACGCGCAGGGGACTCCACACCGCATGCACATTCGGAGACGGCAAGACGGCCGAGATAGTGGGCGATGGAAAGGTGAGAGACTAATTGCAACATTGTGGTTTATCAAAAAAGAACTCAAGGTAAAATAGGATTCCGCTTTATAGAGCAATTAATTGTGGCAATGAATTTTTAATAAATAATTTATAACGATTCCTCTGTCCAAATATATTTCCCGCCAAAATCTGGTTCAGGGCGCGCTGATGATTTGAGCTGTTTTTTTTCGCTGAGTTCGGGTTTAATACGAACGCTGTCAGGGCTTCTGTTCTCGCATCGCACTGGTGACCTTTGACTGGCAGGGCGAGGGCGCGGCCGAGCTGCCGGAGAAGATGCTCATCAAGGTGAGGGACGTCTTTGCACCGCTGCAACACACTTGCACCGTTGACTTGGTTTGAGGCGAGGGCAGACTCGATCATGTATCAAAAAGACGCTTTATAATACAGAAAAAAACTTTCTGAGGGTCTTTTGCAATGAGATCTTTCTGAAGGTCTTTTGCAATGAGATCCTTCTGAGGGTCTCTTGCAATAAGATCTTTCTGAGGGTCTTTTGCCAGTTTTTTTCTTAAAGTAGAGGTCAGTCTCTTCGAAACCCCCTTCGATACCGCCTTCGAAACACGACAAAAAGCGTGTTTCGAAGGCGTTTCGAAGAGACTGACCACACCTTTACAATGACCATGTTGAGATCGCGTCGTGTCTGAACGCTGTGAAGATGACGGAGGCGTGCGACAACCCCGACACTGACAAGCACGTCAAGGAGCAGATGTGGGACACGTGGGAGCACACGCTCAAGAAAGTCGGCTTTCTCTCTCTCTCTCTCCCTCTTCTCTCTCTCTCTCTCTCTCTCTCTCTCTCTCTCTCTATCTCTCTCTTGAACTCGAAGGCGTTTCGAAGAGACTCCTACTGCTTGTCAGTTCCGCGGGTTCCGATAACACCCACTCGTGCACGTTGGAAAGTTCACATGCGCTTCTTATCTCACACACTATCTTGGGTCACATGTAGTGAACAGCACAGACCACTCGTCACACATGTCTGATGCCAGCGATGTCTGTATCACACGACAACCACATACAAACTTTAATGGACTCGCAAATGAGTCCCATTCTTTTCACGAGAGACATTGGGGTGGTTACACAACGATCAGAACTGTTTGAATAATGTTTTAAATATGACAAAACGTGCGTACCCGAGATCGAACCCGCGGACCACGATAATGTTCTCAACGAAAAAAACCTGTGCTAAGTGTGAGCCCATTATACACCCCATTCAGCTGCACAACTCCGAGTGCGCGTTCTACGCGCTGGTCACCAAGAAGCTGGGCTCGCAGCAGGCGACCGAGCGGTTCGGACTACCCAAGTGAGTGGCCATCGTGGTTCTACGATGCTGTGATATGCACAATGCAAGTGTGTCTCTGACAGGTACTACTTCTCCGTGCCATTCACCCCATCTTCTTCCTATGGCCTGCTCGCCATGGACCTCATCCCCGACGTCCTGCCTGTACACCTTTTCACTAATCTCACCGTCGACGAGATCAAGCAGGTGTTGATTGACAAACGTATGAGACAAACCGTTGCCAGTTTCACTGATGAACTAAGACATGTCCTCGTACTGTCTGGTGTTAGACTTCAAGAGGCCCCCTTGACGTCAAGAGCTCAAGACATGGTCCCTTTGGTGGAGACGTTCACGTGTTATGTTGAGGTGACGCGTCGGCTGGCTCGCGTGCAGGCGTTCTGCCTGCGGGAGGGCATCGACGAGCAGAGCGGGGTGGTGCAGTGCAGGTTCGCAGACGTCTATGAAACCATGTGCAACGAGGAGGTGAGCAAGTGTTAGCCTGTTCTAAAAAATCCACAGTAGTGGAAAACTGAATATCATATCACAACTGGAAAACTAGTGTTCAAGTGAAAAAAGATTGGAGCTTGAAAGTCGCAGTTTCACTGATGAAATAAGACATGTCCTCGTATTGGAATTACTAGTTTTCCAGTGAAAATCTGGATCGTTCAGCGAAAACGTTGACTTTCCAGTAATGTCTCGGATAGTGTATGCTTTCACCTATCTATCGTATGGAAATATGATAGAAAGAAAAAGAGAAAGAGAAAGAGAAAGAGAGAGAGAAGAGAGAGAGAGAGAGAGAGAGAGAGAGAGAGAGAGAGAGAGTACCTACGTGTTGCAGGGTCTACAGGGCATGTTCGCTCTGGCCCGCCAGTTCGGAGCAAAAGACGACGAATTCGTGGAGAAGCTGGTAAGCATTTGAAGTAGCGGTCAGACTTTGCAAACTACTGCAAAAAGCCTCCCAACTTGCTTTCCAATTACTTCCAACTACCTTCGAAATTCCTCCAACCACATTTCCAACTACTTCGAACTTCTTTGGAAACGCCCTCTCAAGAGACTGACCCCCTTGACATTGGTTCAAGTCCCATCTCACCCACTCCGTTTGAGAACTGTGTGGAGGCGTCTGCGATGCGTCTGCTCGATCCCCAGCTCACAGAAAGGATACCCGAAGAGATGGGTGGGTGCTGCTTGCCATATATTGTTTGTTTATCAACCTGATTCCGACATGCACATGTAATGTTAGCATGATGGGTTATCTGGAAGCACACACAATCCTACAGTGGGGTATTGGGGCTCCTTGGCTGGAACAGGGCGGCGCGAGTCCTGACTGTTAATGGTAGATGGGCGTGAACATCGCGAAGTGACCAGTTCCGGATGCGAGGCGTGGTAGAAGATTTTGAAAGACTGCCGCCGCCGATGGTGCCTTGCCACATATAGATGGCGTACATTGTGATATACTTGTATAACTCGAATCTTTGTACAACTTGAACTTTTGTAAAACTTGAATCTGCTGATAAACAAACTTTAAACAAACCAATTTCTGTTTGCAGGCGTTCCGAAGGTGTTCGTGCACGGCGACCTCTGGTCAGCCAACACGCTGTTCCAAGCCGAGGGAGACGGCAGACGGCTCGCCGCCATATGCGACTGGCAGGTGCTCTCTCTCTCTCTCTCTCTCTCTCTCTCTCTCTCTCTCTCTTTCTCTCTCTCTCTCTCTCGATCTTATTCATCCATATATCAAAGGAACAGTTGCAACTTAATTTTGAATCAGAGTATTATTACAAATCATTTTGACCTAACACGTTTTCAATCTTTGCTAAAGAACGACGATGCTGTGCTACTTTCTGCCACTGCCAAGGATGCCGACGAAAATATTTGAAATCAAAATTGGTCTCACAACGAATAACCTTCGCCTACCCCCCCCCCCCCCTCCCCAACGCTTCAATACTAAAAAAAATTGAGCTCGTACACATGAGCGCAAATGAACGTCTTTTTCACTCGCTCCATGGCTCAGTGCATCTGCGCTGTTATTTGGCCTTCGAGCTTTGCGGGTTCGATTCCAGTCACCGGCAAATGTTTTGCTCGTGTGAAATTACGGAGTTTTGGCAGGTTGTGGCAGAAATGAGTCGCTACTGTGCTTTAAATAACTTTTACGGATTTTTGACAACTCGTGCAAAATGAAGAGCAATTGTACGAACATGACATGATTGAGAGAAACGAATCGTTACTGTAGATGAGTGTAGATGATCCACTTAGATGATCCACTTTGGCGCGGCTACCGAGGACATCATCCGCATTCTGTGCGCAGCCATGAGCGGCGAAACGAGGAGGTAAGCACTGTAGAAGTCATCGATTCATCTACATAAGTGTTTTTGTAACTTGTAATTTGTAATTTCATTGTAAGTTGATTAATTGTTCTCTTGCATCTCATGTAGTTGTAGATTTGAAAGTCACGCAGAATAGTCGTTCTTTCGCAGTTGTATAGTTAGATACGATTGGATAAATACTATTATACACATTGTAGGACGCACTGGAAGGACATCCTGTCGGATTTCCACGAGGAGTTGGTGCGGGAGATGCGGGGAGACGAGCCGCCCTACACACTGCAGCAGGTGAATAAACATCTGACTACGTTTCCTGCAAAAAAATGTAGAATTCGTTTATAGATGCGTATGTACGTATGTATTGTTGGTGATGCTTTTGAGAGATGGACGAGTGAGAGGCAGAAGAACACGTATCTCGAATCAAATAACACATGGCAATGTAACTTACGGTAAGGAAGGTCATGATAATGTACTACTGCGAGTTCTGACAATACGGATTTCGTTGTTACCGTGAATGCGTGCGTATTGTTAGAAGGAGAAAGGGAGAGAGATAGAGAGACAGACAGAGAGAGAGAGAGAGAGAGTGTTGCAGCTCGAGGAGCAGTACCGTCGCATGTTCCCCTTCGCAGCCCTCATCCTCGTGCCGATAGTCTTCCCCATCGTCGCGTGAGTACGAGACATTGGGCGCGTCCTAGCTGGGCTGGTCCGCCGCCGCCACGCCCGCGCCTTCTCTCCGCCACAAGGCCGCTTTTCCGCCGTCGTTCCACCGCCTTCCACCGCCTTCTCTCCGCCATTTGGTGATCGGCGCGCTGCCAAATGAGTGATATCGATGGATTGCACGTGCGCGACGACCGAATGGCGAAGAGAAGGCGGAAGGAAGGCAGAGGGAAGGTGAAATGGCGACGAAAAGCGGAGTTGTAGCGGAAAGAAGGCGGCGGCGTATAGGCGGCGTGACGGCGGCGGACCAGCTAGGATGCGCCCATTACAATACGTATCGAGTTTCATACAGTGGTTGCCAGTCAAACGACCCCCGTGCGACTGAATTCCGTTTGACTGGCCCCCGCTGTAGCATGGTCATTCAAGACACACTCTCCGGCAAATGTCGATATTGTGCCGAGTAAACGCATTATAGTACGAATCGAGCTACTCATAGAGCTGTCGATTCCGTTACCAGAAATGTCTAGCTCAACGGAGATCCGAGAACTGTCTTTGTGTCAATTTTTTTCGAACAAAAACGGTCGCAGGGTTCAACATTCTTCAGCAAACGTTGATTGCCGAGTAATTGTAAAGTCGTTTTATTCACTCAATACTCAAATTGTATAGTCCTAAATCTTTTCAGTTACTTCTCTTCTCTTGGCGACAACAGCGACAACGAGGCTATGATGGCGGTTGTGATGGAGAAGGTGGTTATCGATTGATATAGTCGTATCGATTGGTATTGATTGGTTATCAAATAATTTCAGGTGAAATGCATGGTGGACGACATCATCACCTACGATCAAGAAAACAAATAAATGCGAGAAAACACATTTTAATATATGTGACTGTTTATGCATTGATTGTTTAGAAAATGAATATATCTGAATTTGTAAACTACACTCAAAAAAAACATTTGTTAAAGGCACAATGACGCTTTTTTACTTTGTTTCTTTGTTTTATTGCTTGACTCGAGAAAACACGAAACAATCAAAGAAAACGCGAAAGAACGGCGTTTCCGCGTTACCTACAAGCTTACTAACATGTGCACGTGCGAAGCTCGGTAAGCCAAATTCGAACTTCGCGCTAAGTTGCTTATCGGAAGTTGAGTTTTTTTTGTTGCTGTAGTGTTGTGGTAACGCTCACGTACTATGCTATGCCGGTTCGATTCCCGCTATGTGCAATCGCTCCTGTGTCTTTAATCACAAGAACATCAGTTGAACAACCACAACTCGTCAGATTTAATACTTAAAACAACATTTCACTTACAAACACATATGATGACTACTGCACAACCCCACTAACATTTACCATTTTCTTTCTTCTGTCTCTTTTTTCGTTTTTTTCCTGAACGATTACATGAGGACGAAACGTGACGAATCGAACATTTGTCCTGGCATTATTTGTAATCATATCATGATGCAGATTGTGCAGAATGTGCAGAATGTGCAAAATGTGCAAAATGTGCAGAATGTGCAGAATGTGCAGATTGTGCAGAATGTGCAGAGTGTGCAGAATGTGCAGAATGTGTAGAATGTGCAGAATGTGCAGAATGTGCAGAGTGTGCAGAATGTGCAGAATGTGCAGAATGTGCAGAATGTGCAAAATGTGCAAAATGTGCAGTGCAGAATGTGCAAAATGTGTAGAATGTGTAGAATCTGAAGAATGTGCAGAATGTGTAGAATGTGCAGAATGTGTAGAATGTGCAGAATGTGCAAAATGTGCAGAATGTGCAGAATGTGTAGACTGTGCAAAATGTGTAGAATGTGTAGAATCTGCCGAATGTGCAGAATGTGTAGAATGTGCAGAATGTGCAGAATGTGTAGACTGTGCAAAATGTGTAGAATGTGTAGAATCTGCCGAATGTGCAGAATGTGTAGAATGTGCAGAATGTGCAGAATGTGTAGAATGTGTAGAATGTGCAGAATGTGCCGAATGTGCAGAATGTGCAGAATGTGTAGACTGTGCAAAATGTGCAGAATGTGTAGACTGTGCAAAATGTGTAGAATGTGTAGAATCTGCCGAATGTGCAGAATGTGTAGAATGTGCAGAATGTGCAGAATGTGTAGAATGTGTAGAATGTGCAGAATGTGCCGAATGTGCAGAATGTGTAGAAAGTGCAGAATGTGTAGACAGTGCAGAATGTGCATTCTGTAACATTCTGTAACATTCTGTAACATTCTGTCACATTCTATAACATTCTGTAACACTCTGTAACATTCTGTATCATTCTGTAACATTCTAATAACAATAATAGTTTATCCATATGTTATCAATCATCAAACAGCACAAACATCCTAGTACCGGTTAAGAACAAAGAATGGTTTGGCAGAGCGATGACTGCGACAGAACCTTTTGACACCCAAAACGTGTATAGAAAAGGTCTGTCAATCTTAGAAACGAATGCAAGAACTTCTGAAGTTAGTAG
>CAWZYM010000217.1:1270000-1272580 GCA_963966185.1 Rhabditoides inermis | reverse complement strand
CCTCTCTCCTCTCTCCTCTCTCCTCTCTCCTCTCTCCTCTCTCCTCTCTCCTCTTTCTCTCTCCTCTTTCTCTCTCTCTCTCTCCTCTTTCTCTCTCTCTCTCCCTCTCTCTCCTCTTTCTCTCTCTCTCTCCCTCTCTCTCCCCCCCCCCCTACCTCTATCCTCCTGGCCACTTCCCACATGACGAGTGCGAACGAGTACATGTCAGCCTGTGTGAAGGATGAGAAGTTCGATGGACGGAGAGACCTGTTCAGCACCTCAAACGAAAATTATGTATGAAACGTATAAAACGTAATTATTATATCATTTTAGGTGTGAAAGTGTGCACAGCTAGACATTACTCGAACAACATGCATTTATTTCCTATTCATATTTCGCCACCAAACATTCTCTCCACTTTGTATCCACACCATCTCTATCGCTAGTTATAGTTATGTATGATGTATCCACACATATAATTATATACATCATAATACATCATTAGTCTCTTCAACCCGCATCTGAAACGTATATTATGTATGTTGTATGTGCACCTATAATCATTTCATATACTCTTATTCCTCCCCCTTTCTCTCTCTCTCTCTCTCTCTCTCCCTGCCGCTGATTATCCATCGACCAGCGGCAGAGAGAGAGAGAGAAAGAGAGTAGTGAGTTACATTAGCGATAAAAACGACATTAGTTCTACGTTAGACAGTTCGACAGCACCTTAACGTCCTCATTAGTCTCATTATAGTTCTTTTTCACGACGAGACCAGCTACGAAAGGCTTTTACGATATGTTTCTGAGGGCCTTTCTGATGAGAAACTTTTCTAATGAGTCCAACACCTGAAATCTCTTCGTATGTCATCTTCAACCCCCAATTTTCCACAGTCTCGATTATGAAAAGTTGCTTTATATGGTACAAAAATACACTTTGAGGGTCTAGCAGGACGGTTTTTTACCCAAACTATATTTTACACGCTGCTGTGTTTTTGTGTCTTTGATCTCTGCATTCTGCTGGGAATAGCATGCGCGAACACACTGCATACAATTCCATGTGACAGCACATAAATTCACCACGTTTACACGCCTACCAAGTACAATTGAAAACGAGCGTGGCTTGTAAACTAGGGAACTGGAATGAGTTAATAGCTCGGGGGGCATTTGTTTGAGCTGTTCTGTAATTATTTTTATAATTTTATAACATTTCACACACATAAAACAACTAATGTTGTTTGTTTCGAGTGGTGTAGTGGTGAGCAGTATTTTTTTTCACCCATCATGCTTATGTCGGAATCAGGTTGAGAACAATCTCGTCACTCACTTCGGGCGCCATGTAGCGCTTCGTTCCGACTTGGATGTTGACGCGCTCCGGCAGAAGACGGTTCTCCTCCCTGCAATACTCGGATAAGGACAGACTGACAGAAGACATCGGAAGGATCGTCTCTCCTTTGTGTATCGTACATCGACTTTTTGAAATTAGAGTTATAATAGAGAAGAAGGAGCAGAGATGTGACAACAGCCGATCGACCCCTATATCTGTGATGGCGCAATTTTTGTCATAAAAAATACCAGAAAGAACACATTATTTTAATATTGTTAGTTGCCCCTTATTGTCGACGTGAAACGTATTCAACATGTTGTAACCATTGTAAGTAAACGTTTTGGAATTATCCCTGGACTTATCTGAAAAAGAAACGATAATAAGAGGAAGAGGGTATGTGGGAAACTCACGGATGCAACGAGAATCCAATGATATTCTAATCTCAACAACTAACCATCGTACGGCCAGTCCGAAGTCAGCGATACAGCAGACGCCGGGACGCTTCACCAGGATGTTCTTGGCCTTCAGGTCACTGCAAAGAACACACGTCATCTATCCATCTACCCTTTCTCCATTAAGATAGGAAGGGAAGGAGAAGGAGAGAGAGGGAGAGAGGGGAGAGAGAGAGAGAGAGAGAGAGAGAGAGAGAGAGATACCGATGGGCAATCGCTGGCTTCTTCCTGCTGCCCGTTCCGAGCACAGCCGTGTGCAGATGCTCCAGACCACACGCAGCGCTGAGAGTTGTTTGTTTGTTTGTTTGTTTGTTTATTTTTCGTTCACGATTTTGTTTACTTTACTTTGTACGAAAAGTATGACATCATTGATCATTTTAGCTTATGCAGACGATATATTGTTGTTTCAATTCGCTTGCACATATTGTCCCAGCCGTGAAACGCAAGCGTTTGTAAACATTAAAAAACGTTCGCTTATTATTGTCGCAATTGTGCAGCTTGTTATATTAGCTGGAAACATTTGCCTCCGATATTGCGAACATTGAAGGTTATTTGCATCAGACGCTCAGAGAGTAGAACATGATATCTGAATATGGAACGAGCATACCTATACGCGAGTTGAATCGCCTCCCGTGTCTCTAGTGTGCAGTCCCTTCGCAGGTAGTCACACAGCGAGCCCAGCTCGTGGTAGTCTGTGATGAGCAGCATCTGGAATACGGTAGGGAACTGTAGCTGTATGGGGTACGGTAGCAAGTGATTTGCATAATTGAAAGTCTGTAAATAAAGGCACTTACCTGGGTGATACTGTCTTCTGATCGGATGTCG
>CAWZYM010000217.1:1090000-1267500 GCA_963966185.1 Rhabditoides inermis | reverse complement strand
TCTCTCTCTCTCTCTCTCTCTCGCTCCTTCCTCCCACCTTCCCCTGCTCCTCGCTCCCTTTGGCCGGAGCGCGGACGGCCGAAACTTGGCGTCCTCGGGTATCGAGAGTCCTTTCTCGTCGTCCTCCCATTCATACGAATCGTAGTCAGCCGACCCGGCCCGCGAAAAATCGAATAGCAACAGAAAGAGGAGACACAGGAACTGCATCTGAAAACGGAGTGTCGTGTCGTGCGCGTGGTGAGAAATACGCGAAAATAATTTCCTTTTACTAATCGTCATGCGTTTCGAAAGCGCTACTCTTTTTCGCATTTACTTTATTTCTCGTATTTTTTTCGTTATTTTCACTGTAATTTAGATTGTATTTCGATTGTATCGGCAGATATGCATTGAAAACGCGCGGGTATTGTTTCAAATATAGCGTAGAACGCTTCTAGTGAGCACATAACGACATGCGCATAAAACTGAAAACACAAACTCGCTATGCGATTCGACTGCTAACCGGACTGTCAAGTTATGCATTCCATCACGTGCGTATAAATCAATCAAGCTTATCACAAACCAAATTAAAATATATGGGGGAAAACGTAAAACGATGATTCAGCGTGAAATTTGGGCGGGTGTCGTTTCGATTGAGTGCCTCTCTCTGATGTCATATGCTTTTCTCATTCTTCCTGTCTGCCTGGTGTCTCTCAGTGTCCTCGACTGGCGCCATACAGTCGCTCTCTAACGACCTGTGCGCACCGCTAATTTGCTCGGCGCCTCTGTGTGTCTAGCGGACCGCGCGCGCGCGTCTTGCCCCGCGTCGCGTGTCAGCATAGGCAGATACCGCCGGCCGGCCCCTCCCACAGCGGCCTCCCGCTCGCGCCATATCGATTCACCCCGTCACTCTGCTCGCGGTCATGCCTAGCGCGTGGCTTTCTCCCTCGTTTTTTCGACTTCCCGCGTCTTTCTTTTCGCATAAAAGCCTCGCACCACGACCTCGATTATAGGTTTTAAACTAAGTCGACAGCCATGGGAGACGCCAAGGTCTACGTGGGAGGACTCCCGCACGATGCCACTTCTCAGGAGGTGAGGTGTTTTGCTATTTCGTCTTCTTTTACTAGTTACTTTTCCTTAATCATTTGCATTCAGATCGAGGACCAGTTTAACCGTTTCGGTCGCATCCGCAAGGTGTGGGTGGCCCGTCGCCCGCCTGGCTTCGCATTCGTCGAGTTCGAGGACTGTCGTGACGCGGAGGACGCGGTGAAGAGCCTGGACGGCGCGCGCATCTGCGGAGTGCGCGCTCGCGTCGAGCTGTCGCACGGACGCGGCCGTGGAGGTGGTGGTGGCGGCGGCGGTGGTGGCCGTGGAGGAGACAGGGGAGGCGGCGGCTACGGAGGATCTCGCTACGGACGCCGCGACTCGCGCTCCAGGTATGCGTGGCTATATCCCGGGGGAGACTCGCTGCCGCAGCCGCTCGATAATCACTATCGCCGTTTTAGCGAGTTGTCTACTTGGACCAGCTCGTTCTGCGTAGATTAGCGATCTCACACACATCTTGTCAACGCGACATACGCAACGAACAACGCAACACGAAAGAGAGCGTCGCCTCGCCGCAACCAGTAGCACACACGCTCTCCCTGCCATCCATCCTTCCACACATCCCACCGCGCCTCTTCCTTTCCTTCTCACCTCTCCCCTTCCTACCATCACGCGCTTCTCAGCCCGCAACGATCCCAGTGGTCAGGTTTGTGGTGGTGTGACCCGTTTGTCCTCCCTTCCATTTGCTCATCTTCTTGTCTTGCAGGTCGCGTTCTCGCTCTCCGCGTCGTAGCCGCTCTCGCTCGCGCACTCGCAGCCCGCCTCGCGGATCTCCCAAGCGCCGCTCCGCCTCCAGGTAAGATTAGGTTTTGTATGTTTAGAATTTATGTTGTTTAAATTTCAAGTATTTTTTTTCCAGGAGCCCCAGCCGTGGAGCGCGCTCTCGCTCTGGATCGAGGTAGATGGATGGAGTCGATGGAAGCCCGTTGTGAACAAGTACCCAAAAGTCCCTGTTTCCCCGTTATTGTATTCGTACACCTGTTTTGTTACAAGTTTGAAAACGTTGTCCTGTAAAGGATCTCTCATTCTCTCCTATTGTTCTAGTATTGTAATTTGTAAATATCCGACCGTGTGTGAAACATCGAGTACATGTCGTATAGCTGCTGTTACCCAAAATAAAATATTTGTGCAATTTCATAAGAATCATTTTTGTATTCTTTAATGCAAAAACTAGCTATGCTACAAGAAGCAGTTTATAACTGTTTCTATCGGACATCGGCTGAATATCACATCTCGCCATAAGCGACAAGAAGACTATTTTTGCGTTGGCCTTTTTTGGCATCGTCGTTTTGAGAAGAGAAGATTGATTTGACATGCATAGAAATTTATGCCTGATAAAAATCTTTTTTTTGTTTCATTTGTGTTGTTGTAAATTCAACTCTCGAGTAATTAGTTTATTTGTACAAAAGGGTACTTGGACACACGCAAAATCACAACGACACGAGTTTCATCAAGAGCTATATCACATCACTCTAGTAGAAGGCATCTGCATTATTACAAGCTGGTTCGATTGGTTGGTCACGAGTGGGGTTCGGGCACGTTGCCGAGATCGGAGAGAGAGTGGCCGAACTTGTAGTGAATGACGACGAAGACGACGCCCAGAAGGAAGGCTAGACAGCCGACGACCAGGTAGGCGATGCCTGAAATGGAAGGAAGTACTGTACGAGTCAACACTCTCCTTCTGGATATGATAAGATTGCTATTTCCGGAAATCACGCGGTATTTGATAATGTTGAAAAGACTGTCAACACAACATGTCATAGGCCCCCGCATGAGTAAAACCGCGTGGCATTTGCAATTCGATTTCAACTAAACATGAAGTTCGAGTCCTATTTTTTCTATAATGAATATATGACACGTGGAATACGGACATGACAGTTCATCATGAATGAAACACCCCGCGGCGATTCCAATAGCAATCAACCAAAAAAGAGGACAAGTGATCTCGATCGGCCAGGGCTATTGATAGCCAGACGAACCAACCACTGGAGCGAGAGAGAGAGAGAGAGAGAGAGAGAGAGAGAGGGGGGGAGAGAGAGGGGGGGAGAGAGGGGGGGGAGAGGGGGGAGGGAGAGAGAGGGAGAGAGAGGGAGAGAGAAAGAGAAAGAGAGAGAGAGAGAGAGAGAGAGAGAGAGCGAGAGCGAGAGCGAGAGAGAGAGAGAGAGAGAGAGAGAGAGAGAGAGAGAGAGAGAGCGAGAGCGAGAGAGAGAGAGACCCACCGAGGAACGAGTTCTTGCCGCCCGCCCAGCTAGTGGTACTCATCACGAACCGCTTCACACCGTCAAACGACGCCACCGGGTAGTCTGAAACCGTATCTTACTGTAATTACATAATTCAAAGTACCGTATACCGTATCCAAGTACCGTACTGCCCCACTCACTGTTCTGTATGACGAGCTGGTACCTGCCGGCGGGCAGTCCGTTCGCGTACTTGGCGTGCGAGCGGTCGAGCTTGCTGCAAGGAAGCGAGTGAATGAATATTGGGAAGCAGATTAGAAATAATTAAACTATATATCACAATTTCAGCTATATATTGCAACTACTCGAAAAAAATACTAAATGAAAGTTTCACGAATACGTCTATATGCCAAAATATACTTTGACGCTTGACGTATATTTTGGCATATTTTGGCCTCATAAAATATATTTTGGCCTTATAAAATCGAGCTCGAATTGAAGCATCGCATACTTGACAATATTCCAGTAACCAATGAAACTTACAAGACACTACATACACTAACAAAAAGTCGAGGGAGGGAAGGGGGGAAGGAGGGAGAGAGGGATGGAAAGGGAGGGAGGGAAAGGGAGGGAGGGAGAGATGGGGAGAGAGAAATAATGAGAGAGGGGGGCCTACTCACCGGTACAGCTTGCGGAAGCTAGGCAGGGCTGCGGTGCGCATCCAAACGATCAGATCCGTGTTCTGGAGGGCATTCGGCAGGTCGCAGATGTGCTTCGAACCCCAGTTCGGGGGAGAAGCTGTGTTCTGCAACGGCACGACCATCTACTCCCCTTCTCCCTCCTCTCACTCAGAAACTTCTTGTGTAGCCTCATCTCGTCTCGCGGTAGCTCGGTTACAAACGAGACAGACTAAAGTACAGTCACTCTAGTGCAGATTAGATCGCTAATGAAAATCGTCGGCAAGTGTGAAAAAGTAAAAGTGGGAGGAATGCGCGCTCACCTTGAATGGTCCGTTCTTGCACATGTTGGCGTCCATGCCGGGTGTGTACGTGGCGGGGTTCTTGAACTTCCTCTGCGTGTCCACATCCCACAGCACTCCTTCCTCCGTGAACGGAACCGGCACCATCGTCGCCGGGTCCAGCAGCTTGAACGTGTCTGAAGAGACTTGGGAAAGAAAAAAGGTATGACGGGAGTATACGATAACGAATTTCCGGATCGTGTCAGAAAAGTAGAAAAGAGATTCGTAAAGCAGTCAAGTCAACATTTCAAAGTTCTGTTCAAAAAGTGCGCGTACCGTTGAACATGGAGTTGGCGATGGCCCCGCAGGGAACGATGTACTGGTCGCCGTTCTTGGCGTATGGCTCGCACTCAGAGACAGACTGAGAACCAGGTTCCAGTTAGTTAGTGAGAGAAGGGAGATATGATGGGATGCAGATGAAGAAACGAAGAATCAGAAGGAACGAGATAAGATGAGCTCACATGTTGAAAAGGGGAAAATTGTGGGATAAAGAGACGAAGAATCAGAAGGAATCAGAAAGAGGAGCTCACATCAAGATTGCCCAGATACTGCATGTCGTTCCGGCTCTTCACATATCGACGGTGATTCTGGTAGTAGTTGTCGAGCTGGTAGTAGAAGTACACGTCGCCCTAGGATTATAATACTATAAGCAATTTTATTATGTTCGTACGTAAACGTAAACTCGTAAACTGTACGCAATCGAAAAAAACAAAAACAACAGAAAATTGAACACTTTCGAGTATTTGAAGATGCGCCCACAACTCACATCCATCTGCTTGACGTCGACGTGTATGGTGCAGGCGGTTCCGATGGCGCCGCACCCGCCAGTGTCAGACTCGCCCTCGTACGTCACGCTGTGCTCCACCACTGCAAAATGAGAAGGTTGGGAGACGTGGAAGTACTCTATGGGGGTAAATAGAAAGATGATTATGACACAACACTGGACATCATTTATCAGCACTATCAGATATAAACGATCTCGCTCTTTGCAAGTAACCCGAAGAAAGAACGCACACCCACCTCCATCACTAGCGAGAAACAGAGCGATTCCGATGGGGATGAAGATCACGCCCACCTGCATATTGATTTATCGATTGATTACCTGATTGATCGCACTCACCCCGAACACGGTGGGTATGACGGTGGAGGCGGTGAGGATGGGCTGCCACGCGGGAAGCTGCTGTTGCCGCAGCGCCGTGGCTGAAACGTATTACGTATTATAAACGTAAAACGAAACGTTTCCAATATGCACGCACCCTTGGGTCGGTTCTTGAGTTGACGAGTGGCGTCCTCGGACTGCGAGGGCTGCGCGGCGACCGCACTGCCGTTGCTCGTCTCCTCGCGCGGAGACATCGTCAAGGAGACCCTGGAGATGAACATGGTGGACCACGAGTTGGAGAAGGAAGCGAACAATGTGACATTCGAACGACACAATACATACGTTGAACCGTAATGCAACGTTAACGTTCATAATAAAATAAAATATCAATAGTGATGGGTGAGAGCGTGGTGAGTCACTGTGTTTGACAGACGACGGTGGCTGGCTGTGTTTTGTTGTGGCAAGCGTGATGTGTGTGCACAAACATGGAAGAAGAGGAGAGTGCGACCACCACCGTAGCTGATTCATTGTAACTATAAGACAAAACGGATACGCGATCGATTACGTACGCGTGCGGAACACGAGGATTTCCCGACAGTTTTCACCTTGGAAACGGAGTTTAGAGAGCCGAAATGCGACATATTTCGAACATTGTTCATTGCTACAGGTGTTGAAGTTGTCAAAACAAAAAAAGAAACGTGAACAACCAGGAAATAGTACATTATCTAAATCAGAAATAGTTTCAGCTGATCGTGTTAGAGAGCACACTCAATTCAGAGACACGAGACAGTGAGAGAGTTAACTGGAGCTAATGAACTCTAAATTATGTCCAAAGAGCACGTGAATACTTACATTCTTTTCGCAATTTTTTCCAATGATCGTTACGTTTTGCTGTTTAGAGCCGTTTATGTGTCATCAAATCTGTTATGTTTCAGCATGGGCAATAAGAAGAAGGGTAAGAAGATGAAGGCCGCAGGAGGGTCGGCGGCGTCTTCGCACGACGCGGAGCTGGCCAACGAGATGGACAAGCTGGCGAGCGAGTTCGGCAACGACGACGACGACGGCACCATCCTCCCCGCCGACATCGCCGCCATCACTAAGTGAGTTATCGATCGTTATCGATTGACTATAGATTGCTGCAGATTCGTGCAGTCGACAAAACCGCTGCAGAAGATAGGTGCCGAGTTTCTCGACGCGTTCAAGGTACTGTAGATTACTATATTCGATTTACTAATGTTAAATTACAGCGACGTTGCACGCTCACTGTCGGCTTTGCCCTCTTGACGTTCTACGACACGCTTGTCGACAAGGAGCTAGCCGCATGGCGCATCAACACCATATACCTCGTCTACCGGTAACCATATATTTTGGTATCGCCTGATTATCGATTGATTGCAGAGTGCGCGAGCTAGACTTTCCGCCCACAAAGAAGAAGAACATGTGCGACGTCTCTGGCCATCCATTTATCCCCTTCTTTCTGACTGTGACGGTAAGGTCTTCGAGATCTGTCCTTCTCCATCGATTCGTTTCAGGGAACTTCGAAAGTGTGTCCGCGGGTGCTAACCACAGACTTCGAGCCGTCATCAGCGGAGAAGTACGTAGTCAACAGGATACTAGCCAAGGTCAGTCGTAAGTAAAGATCGTATTGTGAGTTATCACTTTATTGCGAATTGAGACTCAATTCAATTATTTGGATTTCAATAGTGTGATAATGAAAGGACTGAGCGCTTTACTTGGGTCCGAGATAGCAAGAGACGTCCATGCGGGGAGTTCCACCGCCGCCGCCGCCGCCACCACCGCCTGAAACATTTACTGTAGGATGAGAAGGACATTGCAGCCTAGTTTACTGTAACAGTAGACGTACCGCTGGGAGCGCTGCCACCGCCGCCGCCGCCTCCCGAGGATCCTCCGAAGGCGTAGTCCTCCCTAGCGTATCCGCCTCCGCCGCCGCCGCCGCCGCCACCTCCAGGGGTCATGTAGGCCGACTTGTCTCCCATGATGATTCGACTGATCGAATGATGCCAGCCCCGCCCGGCCCGACTGCTTATATGCGACCGAGTGTCTAGAAGCTAATGAGGGAAATGTATTCCTAAATAGTATCTGTGCAAATCGGTCATTTTCCGAATGAGGGTTGTATTCAAATGTGTGCCGGCTAAAGAAGTACCATTGCTCTGGATGATCTGCGGAGAGTCGGTCGAGGAGTGAGTGGTTCACATGTGTCTTGCAGAAGGCGTCTGATCTGGGTGCGCTCACAGCGACAGCTATAGTGGAGCAATTCGAATCGGATACGGAAAAGGAGGAGGTGAGTAGCTAGACAATATTCTCTTGCACCATATTTTGACATATAACTGGTGAAAACGAGTCCATATTATTATAGACGTTTTTTTTTATTTACAGTAGTAATAACGGTGAAGGTGAAACGTACTTTGAGGATAAACTCATTGGCGGATGTAGTAGTATCAACGAATCGTAGTTCGCGCAGAAACTATATTCTCTTTAAAAAATTACATGTGAAAACGGGTCGAAAACAAGTGTAAACGTTTTGGTTTCACTGTAGTATTAACGGTGAAACGTAGATCGTGGTTTGAAAAACGTTTGATTCACATCAGAGAAAAAAAACTGTGATGGTTGCAGCTGGTCTCGATCTCTGAGTGCGAGTGTGTGTGGGGCGAGCAGCGCGCGCGCTTCCCCAACGCACCCGACGCCAACGCCATACCCCCATACATCGCCCTCCCAGACAAGGCCGACGACTGGAATGCGTGAGTAGAGGCAGATGTATTCTATCCTTTTCACTGTGTTGTCGTATCTGTAATTGATCTAATATCCCCTGTATTAGTTCCCGCCATTTTATGTAGCTTGTACTGCTGCTGGTTGAAATTGGTAGTAGGTGAATGCATTCGCAACGCTGCCAAACACTGTGTTTCGTAAGCGTTGTCTGCTGTGAAGAGATTCTCTGCCATCTATACCTTCTGTTAAGGTCGGCGGCGTCGTCTCTGTACGACGTGGTTGTGGCTCGAGTGGATGAGCTGAACGGGGGTGGCGGAGGCGAGTCAGACTACATTCCACCCACACTCGTCACACACATCCCATACAGGTTCCCTCTGGAGCCGCATGAGGTGCGAGATGATCATGATAGGTTGACAGTTATACGGATCATACATTCCGTATGAGAAGAGCAGAAGAGGATACGATATTATATATAAATTTGGGGGGGAAGAAGTCGAAGAAGTCTTGTAGTTGATTCTGAACTGTTTTGTTTTATCTGCAAAAGAAAAGAGTCTTGTTCAGATTCCCTTGGAGCTGCCGCCGAAGGCTCCGCGGAAGATCATCGTCACAGAGGACGAGTTCCGATCGATGGAGCAGTTGAGTCGACAGAACTCACCTGTGCAGGAGGGGAGGGAGAAGGGAGAGGAGAGGGAGGAGGAGCAGAAGACGCAGAGGTACGTTGGATGTGCTTGTTACAATGCTTTGTCTATTGCAATTGTTTATGAAGTGTTTTGTTATATCTGCTCTTCCTAATGCTTTATTAACTTTTCAATTTCCTGGATTAGTTGAACATTTGATGGAGCCTATGTTGACTGTGCGAGAGTCGAATGTCCTATGTTATAGTAGCAGTTCGCCTGCCCGCTCTCCCATTCCCACTCCCCTCTCCCCATCCAAGACACTGGGAGGAGGAGAGAACGGACGCGAGTCGAACGCCGTCGAGCAGCAACTCAAGGAGATCAAGGAGCGACCCGGACTCATCAACAGGTACAGGGGTTGTTGTTGTTGTTGTTTTTGTTGTTTTTGTTTACGCTCTCTGTTTTGCAGTGTGGCCGAGTGTGCGACTGGCATTGCGGTGACACCGATGGAAGTACTGCACAGGGCGTATAAGGTGGGGGTTTCGAGTTGCTAAAATGATTGTTTTTAATGATTATTTAATGGATAATGTTACTAGCATGAAACGTAATGTTATTAGTATTTATTTACCATTTTTCAAAACATTCAATCGTCTTGCCCGTTGATGAGAGAAGTGAGTGCGAATGCGAGGAATAGAAGCCCGCCGAGGGTAGTGACTAAAGACACTTGGAGTGGGTAGTACTGGTATGGCCATACCTGTGCGCACGCATATCCTCTCGACCACTAGCTTGCCTCCTATGACGGCGAGTGCCGTGCACAGTGTGTGTCCCAGTAGCCCGCCCACGATCACTTCTGGGCAATCGTCTTCACATAGTCATACATGTCCGGCTCACCGTAGAAGTCTTGCTTAGCTGCTAGCAGTACGGTGGTGAGCTGACTGCGATCGCCCCACTCGGCCAGGAATGTCATGGACAGGGTGGAGAGGAAGACGGTCGAGAAGGGAGAGCTGAGAGAGGGATGAATGGCTGCATCCATCACTCACCTCCTCCCATGCTTGGAGCCGAACTGACCGGCGCGTTCGCGCTTGCTCACCTGCAAAAGTCATGCATCGTTGTGGATTCTCCTGCAATGAGTGTGAATTCGTCTGATACAATCGGCGACTAGCGAGACGTCGAAGTTGTTTGTGTGGCACCTCTTGCTCGGCCTCGTCCAGTTCCTCCTCGGCCTCGTTGTCGTCCATGCGACTTTGTTCGTGGAGCATCTTCCCTCCCAGCAGAGTGAACAGGGCGATGGATAGGTAGTGGACGAGGGAGGCGGGTACGAGATGACAGAGCGCGCCCAGATACACGGACACGATGTGCATCGCCGCCACGGAGACCATCGCGCCCGTAAACACGGCCCACCTGATATGGACATTTAAAGGAGGCGGGTCCTTCTTATAAAGTCAGACAGCATCAGAGTTTCACAGAGGTCCACTTCAAATTCACGATCATAGCGTAGTTGGATTGACCTGTCGTGTCGCATTGCCATGATGACGGCGATGAACCATGTGTTGTCTCCGAGTTCGGAGACGACTATGGCGGATAGGGAGGATAGGGAGGTGAGCACGGCTTGCGGCAAGGACGACTGGGTGGCCATGTCGGCGGATGCATGGGCGAAGGCGAGACAGCATGCGAGTGAGAGGACACGGCGCATTGTGGGAGGACGAAGCTGGAATGGCGCACTTGGTCACGAGTGTGAAGTGAACTCGTAAACACAGAGAAAGAGCTGATTATCAATGTGTCGCGATTTCAACTGGATTCAAGTTTCGCGTTTGAACTATTTTTAAAATCAAGTGCGCATACGTGAAACAATCATTTATCCAGAATCGCTATATCCTGACTATACAACAAGTGCATACGGCACACCACAAGGGCTAAGCGCTGGGAGAAACACAGTTCAGCAACGGGGATGGTAGGGTCGAAGGTCGAAAGTCGATAATCATTCGATTTCCTTTCCATAATCCATTAGAATTCGATACCATTATAGACGACAGTGGAGCTCCGGGTGTTCCTTTCCTTCCATTATAATCCACGAATAGTAACTCCACGGGCTGGGTTGACTGCGTTCTCAATGAGCTATTCCCCGCCTTGCTCAAGGGTACTGGGGGAAGATCATTTCGACCCGACCGCGCGATGCGAGAGAGGAAGAAAGTGTAATACGTGAAACGTTTACGTGAAATGTAATGCGGAGAAAATAAGCGTGAAGGCGTGTTGGCGGTTTTCGCTATCGCTTAGAGCTCTCGCAACGGAAAGAAGTATAAGACTCCGCCCATTTGAGTATAGAGCGGAGAAGAGGGCGCAACAAACAAACAGCCCAGTTGCAAGTGAACGTATCTCTTTTCAGGAGGTGCCTGGTCTTCCGAAGGAGGCTCTGATCGTCTACCTCCTCAAGTGCTTCGAGTGGTGTCGCTCCCCGGATAACAGCACCTACCAGACCAGCCGACAGGTACGGTAGAGAGAGCGGTACTGTAGCTATATACAATATACCTGTTCAGGTTCGCATGGTGTGCTCGTTTGTGCAGTCGCTGATCAAGAGCCGTGTGCTACACGTGAGGGTGAGTACGATAATGGTTATTGTGTGGGTTACTGGATGGAGTATACGGTAATGTTGTTGAGGACATTTCGGCTGAGCTGCATCAGTTTGCTCACGACTTCATGCAGCACCGGGAGACGACTGCGTTGTACCGGACGATGTGTGAGGCGAAGGAGAGGGAGACACGGGAGATGGGGCCTGTGGAGAGCGACGGTGAGGAGTTGAGCTGAGCAGGAGGAGAAGTGTGCTCCTTCTCCACGGAGAAGGAGAAGTCTGCTCCTTCTCCGAGGAGAAGCAACATCAGTCTACTTGGTGCCCCAGCGTTATAGATAAGCTCCATTGTTTCAGATTTATACGTTTGCTATAGTGCCTTTGTGTTGAGGGTAATAGAGTTGCCTTATCCGAGTTTTCTGCCCTGCGTTAATATTCTCCGATGTTTTCTTTTTTGTGTACGAGTAAGATCTCCTTATGATGTTCAATTCTTCAATCGGTGTTTTTGTCTTGCTATGTTGTACATATTGTACCATGATATAGAGTAACATAAAGACTTTTATTTACTAGATAGTTTGTTTGCTTGACAGTTTATGGATAGCATTTTGCGCTCCTGTAATATCTTTGATACTTTAGACTTTTGTGATTTACGGCAGGGTTTTAGATGGTGAGATCGGGAGTTCACGGGAATCTATTGCTGGATTTCATCGCAGATCTCAATCCAGATGACAGGAGGTATACTATATTTCCTATTCAAAGTAATTCATTTTTCCGAGTATGTGTTTTATGTTTCACGTACTGATTGCTATCTGGTGGCAATACTGATAAGTAATTATCGAAATATAGAATATAAGATTGGTGATATGTGTGCAGGTACCTGCTGAGCACTCCCGCCTGTTCGTTCTTCATATTCCGGATGCTGCCGGTCGGAGCCCAGCAGTGTGTCCTTCGCATGATATGGAACAGCAACGTCGTGTGAGTCTACATTACATATTGATTGATCGAGAGGAATCGGATAAGGCGTCCAGAGTGTATGAGAGAAGGCAGATGAAGAGAGCAAGAGAGGGGAGGAAGAGAGATTGAGATTGAGAGATGGAGGGGAGAGAGAGGAAGACCGAAGACAGTTGTGTTTTCAGTGAGAAGGCGTGCGAGCCGACGAAGATTGCGGAGTGGCTGACAACTCTGCGCGCAATTGGTATCCTGGACGAGTCGAGTGGACAGCCAAGGCTGCTGGTCAGTGAGGGGGAGAGAGGAGAGAGGAACCACACTAACAACTTTTGTTTAGCAAAAGACTCGAGATTGTCAGAGATATTTTGTGTCATTCATAAAGCGGTTTGAAACATATAATCGAGTCTGGCGAGAAATACAAAATGAGAGACGTTGCCTTCCAGACGTGGTTCTCTCGCGCGTACCTGCGTGGAGTGATGCAGGGCGCACATAGGTGCAGTCAGCTGGAACAGGCTGAGGTGGGGAGAGAGAGAGGGAGAGGGGGAGAGAGAGGGAGAGAGGACGTCCCCTTTTAGGTGGAGGACAAGAAGTGCAGCAGCCGCGACATTGCCAAGAAGAGCGCCGAGCGATGGGAGTGCATTCTCAGGTAAGACGAGTTCAATGGGTGGTAGGATTCGTAGTAAAATGTAAAATTCAGTTGTATTCCGGTACATATTGTTTCCAATCGCTTGTTGTTTACGATGACAGTCTCTTTTGCAATGTCGTTTCCAACTCCAATCCCCACCCTGTGTCCTTTAGGTACCTGGCCCTTCCGTCGGAGGTGAACATGAAGAGTGTGTCGGAGACGACTCGCCGTCTGCTGCGCGCCGCCGGCTTCACCTCCGGCCGCAGCGACGCCAACATCGAGATCACGTCGGCCGGATTCCAGTTCCTCCTCCTCAGCCCCGTACACCAGATGTGGACATATATGATTGGTGGGCGAGAGAGAGTAGTGTCGTATGTTTCAGCACTGTGGGACCTTTTCGTTCATGCTGTCTCGTTCAATATGGATTTTTTCTTCTTTGATTACTGTAAAAAGTGTTGCTGACTTTCTTACGGAGACTTCTAAAACTTGGCGGCGACGGTCGGAATGTGTGTTCGATCTAATTGATTACTTGCAGAGTATCTCCGCTTGGAGCAGTCTGACGGTCGGGACGTGCGGCCGCTGGTGTCGCTGCTCATCCGGATGGTGCTGTGTGTGGATAGAAGTGACGAGGACGAGGACAGGGCGAGGGCCACGGCTGCCGGAGAGAAGGAGAGACACGGAGACGACACTCCCAGGAGGTCGTTCCGACTAGGTGGGTGGACATGGGTAGATGGTCAGAGAGAGAAGGAGAGACACGGAGACGACACTCCCAGGAGGTCGTTCCGACTAGGTGGGTGGACATGGGTAGATGGTCAGAGAGAGAAGGAGAGACACGGAGACGACACTCCCAGGAGGTCGTTCCGACTAGGTGGGTGGACATGGGTAGATGGTCAGAGAGAGAAGGAGAGACACGGAGACGACACTCCCATGAGGTCGTTCCGACTAGGTGGGTGGACATGGGTAGATGGTCAGAGAGAGAAGGAGAGACACGGAGACGACACTCCCAGGAGGTCGTTCCGACTAGGTGGGTGGACATGGGTAGATGGTCAGAGAGAGAAGGAGAGACACGGAGACGACACTCCCAGGAGGTCGTTCCGACTAGGTGGGTGGACATGGGTAGATGGTCAGAGAGAGAAGGAGAGACACGGAGACGACACTCCCAGGAGGTCGTTCCGACTAGGTGGGTGGACATGGGTAGATGGTCAGAGAGAGAAGGAGAGACACGGAGACGACACTCCCAGGAGGTCGTTCCGACTAGGTGGGTGGACATGGGTAGATGGTCAGAGAGAGAAGGAGAGACACGGAGACGACACTCCCAGGAGGTCGTTCCGACTAGGTGGGTGGACATGGGTAGATGGTCAGAGAGAGAAGGAGAGACACGGAGACGACACTCCCAGGAGGTCGTTCCGACTAGGTGGGTGGACATGGGTAGATGGTCAGAGAGAGAAGGAGAGACACGGAGACGACACTCCCAGGAGGTCGTTCCGACTAGGTGGGTGGACATGGGTAGATGGTCCACATTGTTGGAGGGAGTGGTTGGGAAAGAGAGAGTGAGAGGTTGCTCAGATGTGTGGTGGGGAAAAGATGATTGTTGCGTTTTACATCTATGAACAGAAAACATATGAAATATGTTTTTAATGTTAGTTGGAAAAGATGTCTTTTGTATTTTGATCAATGCTCCGTATGTTTTCGAATGTAAAGTATTTCAAACTATAAACAATATGATTCATATTTCATCAGGGTTCAATCAAATCAACATTTATCCGGTATCGCATTATGTGATCATAACAATGAGGGTTTTTCAAAGTAAATAGGAGAACAGATAGTAGAACATAATAGCTATAGCTAGACACATGACGGAATCCTGTTTCGACCCTTTAACCTGCAGACAGGCTTACAAGTAGAATTACTTAAAGACTAGTTGACTACTAAAAGTACTATCTGATAGCGACCACTGCGGGGGGTCTACTGCCTGCTGAGGCATCATCAGTGCAGGACCGCAGTGGTGAACATAAAAGCGAGACTGTAAAAATACATGTAATAGGGAAGACCTGAAACATAGAGATGTATGAGAAATTAGGAAGAAAACAAACAAACAAAATTTGCGGAAAGTATTAAAACCTATAGACAGTATCAATCAGCTTCTTGCGATTTGTAGAGTTGAACAAATTAAGAGAAGTGCGGATATCACGTTTACGGAAACAATATTTTAGGAGAACAGATTTAACTGTTGTAGATTTGAAACCTAGATTACAAAACGTAACAAATAGACTTTCGAGTTTGACAAGCATAGTGGGTACATCAGTACAGTTACGAACAATACGAAGTGTTTCTGATTTTAAATTACCATAACAAATTTGTCGACTAGTAGTACTTTCACTGTGAGTGAATCGATGTACATTGAACGAGTAATCATCAGTCTTATTATAAAGAGTGACGTTCCACTTACTATCAAACGTGATGGAAATATCAAGAAAATGCGCTTCTTTGACAGATGTATTGGTTTGTTCCAACTTTAATTTGCTAGGATTATAAGCTTTCAGAAATGAAGAAAGATTAGAGTTCTTTTCATAGAAAATCAAAATATCATCAACATATCTGAACACCTGGAATTTCGGATTCTTGCAAATAGTAGGATTACGTATACTGTACTCATATTCCAAAACACTGAGAGTCAGAGACGCGAGGAGAGGGCTGGCATTCCCGCCTTGGGGGACGCCTTTCTCCTGTTTGAAAATAAATGAGCCATACTGTGCATATGCATTCTTAACTAGAAATTCCGTTTTTTTGTAGATGTCATTAGGAGAGAAAATGGTCTTGTCTGACGAAGACATGACTGGATCATTAGTATAAGTGGAATACTTAGCAGATGTGATACAAATGTTTTGTTTTCCACTGTTCATGAAACACATACTAATCAAAGTTTTCATTTTCTGTAGAATAAGGTCATGAGACAGATTAGTAAACAAACTAGCAAAATCAGCACAATACATAGATAGATTACAATTAGGAATAGTGCGAAGAAAATCCGACACATTCATAGCATTTGTAATGGAAAAGAACTGTTTGTGTCCACATCGAGAGGCACTTACACGACACATATTTCGCAAATGCGATTCAAAATGTTTATAGACTACTTGCAGTTCCTTAGAGAGCCCCTTTGTGATGCATTCTCGAGCAGCAGTGATAAAACGACATTTCACAGGATTTTTATGGAGTTTAGGAACACCATAAATATTAGGAAGAATGACTTTGTCAGCACCAAATATTGATAAATACTGGAGGCGGTCGTACAATGAATCAACTTTACCTTTATAAGGTTTATAAATGCTATTACCAGAAGCTTTACCATAATTGATGCCAAGCTCGTCATCGCAGAAAGAAACATAGAGACGTTTACAAATCACTACAAAATTACTAGAAGCTTTGTCAATAGTTGTGATAGTAAACTTATCATGTACATTTTTAGTAAGAGATTTGAAATTAGTCACTGGGTTGAAACGCTTACAAACAATACGCATCTCCAACTTAATACGTACACAGTCATAAATTTTACCAGTAAGAACGGGCAAATTGCGATCAGAAATAGACAAACGAGTTTTGTTACTTTGAAGCATATTTGAGATAGAGGAATGGATAACTGACATAATAGAAGAAATGGAAAGATTTAAATTAGACACTCTCATATTGGCACCTTTCTTCATGAACGATCTAAGAGCGTCGTTAGAGATGATCTCAAGATCACCTGTAATGACATGTCCATGATGAGGATCACAATAGGAAGAGAACTCTGCATTTCGGCAGAAACAAGGAATGGAGTCTAGGGGGACTGGCTTGTCTCCCCTGTACTCGCGAATAACACGACTGTGATTCACAACATATTTACTCAAACGGTCAGTAGCCAAGTGAGTGACGCGGATCTTCTGCTTATCTTTACGGTTGTACGAATTAAGAAGACGTAAAACAGGAGCAGAATTGAAAAGAGAGAACATTCCGAGAGTCTCCATGTCCATAAACAGATAAGGAATCTTCAAAAATACAGTATTCTTGAAAGATTCTTTGTTAGCATTATTAGTGGCAGGTTCAATAGACCAATAGTAAACAGCCAAGAGAATTTCAAGCCTCAACAAATTATGAACAGAACGATTCTCTAAGAAATATGACATAAGCACATTTTTAGATCTATTAGACATAGACGTGACATTGCGGTAGCTCTCATACCAACTGGCAGTGTTGACTGCTTTGAGCAGTGCCGTCTGCTCAGTGCACGAACCGCCCTGTCCCGAACCACGGCGGTGATTCGGTCGGCGGTGCGTCCGTGGGCGGAAGTTGAAAAATGGATGAGATTTCTTATCGAATGGACGAATGTGAGAACGTGTAATAGTTTCATATCCCTTGATTTGGTCATTAAGGCCAACAGGATATGCTGTAACAAGGGTACGGATCCAGAAATCTTCACGTTCTTCACAAAGTGCTTTGTTACCAGTATGCACCTTCTCGATAACTTCTAGAATAGTGAGAGAAGTAGTTGACCACGAATGGCCAGCTTGACTGAAATGGCGATAGAGAGGTACATCGGTTTTCTTCTGATTAATCTTAGTTTTGTGATCACGCATACGATCCAAAAATCTACGTTGTGTCATGCCTACATATTGAACGCCACATTGATGACAAGTAATGCAATAAATCATTCCATTCCTTTCTCCTGTCGTGACCGGCCGCCTGCCTCAAATGACCGCCGATTCCCCGCCGCCCGATTCCACTGGGTACGTGACACAAGGAGACCACGCAAAGCTGCTGGACGCCCATAACCAGCTGATGACCGCCTACATGTCTCTGAATGCCAAACACGAACGACTGATCGCCGACTACGCCTCTCTCATCCGCAAGCACGAGACCGACAAGCCGAATGGATCCTGGAGACACAACGACAACGACTTTCCGCCTCTCACCAGCCGCCCCGCCGCAACGACCACTGCTGCCCCGTACGGACGCCCGCCCGCCATGCTCGCTGCCAACACCCTGCGCGAGCTGTACTCGCTCGCCAAAGAAACACCGCCCAATCCCCGATACGACATCTACGTTCGCTCTGGAAAGTGCAAAGAAGATCGGGAAAAGGAGGAGAAAGACCGTCGATGTGTGATAGTTGGAAAGGACGATGAAGAAAACGAAGACGAAACAACATTGACTGATGCTGTGAAGGCCGCACTGTCTGGACGAGGAGAAGACCCCGACATGGTGATCAAAGCCTACCGCCACCCGCCGGCCTCGACCCAGCCCCGCCGCCCCATCAAGGTCCTCTGCCGCAGCAACGACGACGCTGAGACGGTTCGCCGGACGATTGGAGGGGCGGGTCTCGGTCGCTACGTGCGCCGGGACCTGACAGCCCTGGAGCGTGAGAGAGATTCGCAGCTTCGACAGTTTGTATATAATTTGAATTGCAGGGCCGGATACATGATGTTTGTCGTGAGGGACATGATGATCTTGGAGAGGAAGGTTCGCGCAGCGCCGCCGACTTCTTCCCCCGGAACTGCCCCTGTTGGAGGTACTGTAGTTGGGGTTGACGTGACCGGTAATGCGCAGTAATGTCTTCGTGCAGTCAGTATACTAAACTTTCGCTAGCAAATATAAGAAGTTTGAACACCCAGTCATTACTGTTTTGTAATCACTATTTGTCGCTTCAAACTAATAGTGTGTTAGTTATAACAGAAACTTGGTTATCATCAGGTGCCTTGATCAGTATTCCAAATTACACGTTTTTTTCTGCTAGCAGACCTCAAGGTGGTGGTGGTGGAGTAGGTATTTTTGTATCATATTCTCTATCTCCTTCCCAAATCGGAAGACCATATTCCAATATAAAATTCGAAGCTATATCTATCAAAATCACAAATAATTCAGGAATTTCACTATGTATTATTGGTGTATACAGAAAAGGAAGTATTGCTAACGATCCCACATTCACACATGAGTTTCAACAATATATAGATGGTTTGAATCTTTCTTGTCAGTATGTGATAGCGGGCGATTTCAATATGCCAGATGTGGATTGGGGTATTATGGACGCAGTGAGACCAATGAGCAAGGAATTCTTGGAATTTGTTGCTCTCTCTGGTCTTACACAACACGTTCACCATCCCACTCACACAAATGGTAACACGTTAGATCTCCTATTTACGTCTGAGAAAAGTATGATATTCAATGTCGAAGTTGATACACCTGTTTCTGATAACTTATTAGTTACTTGTGAACTTGAATTTCGTATCACTAATCAAAACTATCATAAAGATAAGTCATTCAAATCATACAGATTAAGTGACTATACTGCTATTGAGGCAGAATTAGCTCATATTGATTGGGACATTGAGTTGACGAATTGTACATATATTGATACGATGTACACTCACTTTTCTAAAATTGTTACTGATTGTTTGAACAAGTGGACACCAACAATCAAACAAGCTAAGCAAAAATGGCCTCGTTATATTACCAAATTACGTGATAAATCACGTAAATTATATACTCGATATAAGGTATCAAAAATGCAGGCAGACAGAGATGCATATAAGATAGCTGAATCTAAGTACAAGCACGAACTTCACATGGTTATTAGAAAGAAAGAGTTCGGAATTTTGAATAGTTTCGATTTAAATAAATTTTGGAAATATGTATCTGCAAAAACACTGAGTAGAAAACAGCTAGGTGCTCTAAGAAATCAGCAAGGCGAACTTGTAGTAGATGATTCGCAACGAGCAGAGCTTCTCAACAATCATTTCAAATCTGTATTCACAGTGGATGACAACAAACCATTTTTTCCCGATGTGGTTCTCGGATCTAGTATGAATAGCATTGACTTCAGTCCTGTGAATGTATACAGATTTTTACTAAAAGTCAAAAACAAACTTTCTTATGGTGTGGACTCCATTCCTAGTATTGCCCTTCATAAATTAGCTGTCGTGCTTGCTCTTCCGCTATCAATTATATTCACGAGAAGTATACAGACTTGCACATTGCCGAAAGTGTGGAAAACATCTATTGTAACGGCGGTGTTCAAGTCTGGTGATCCATGTAATCCGACCAACTATCGCCCCATTGCACTCACATGTACATCTTGCAGATTATTTGAAACGATTGTTACACATGATATAAGAAAATACATGTGGCAAAATCACATTATTTCATCAAATCAGCATGGTTTCTTAGATCATAGATCCACATCCTCTCAACTCATAAAGTTTCAAAGTGACCTGATCAAAAACCGGCAAGGAACAGATGTCATATATTTGGACATTGCGAAGGCATTCGATACAGTGAACCATCGTAGATTGTTGGACATCATGTGTGCTTATGGGATCAGTAGAGAAATTGTGAATTGGATAAAAGTATATCTAAATGGTCGACATCAAATGGTGAGAGTGAATGAATCTGTCTCCCAACCAACAATAGTGGGAAGCGGAGTGCCTCAAGGATCAGTCCTGGGGCCTCTTCTTTTCAACATTTACCTGAATGATCTGGAAAAATGCATACAACACTCAAAAACACTGATGTATGCAGATGATACTAAATTTTATATAAGTAGAAGTATTCCAGACTATTTAACAAAGCTTCAAACTGATATGAACTCAGCTTTTGATTGGTTCTCTAATCGGCAATTAAAAATTTCAATTGGCAAGTGCGCTGTATTGTGTACGAATACTGGAAGACAAAAACGCCATAATTCGTGTTATTCTATTGGCGGAATACAGCTGCAACAAAAAGACCATATCCGAGATCTTGGAGTTGAAATATCAAGTGATCTTAAACCTCGAATTCACTTACTACAGCAAGCTCGTAAGGCAGGTGCAATTATGAATAATATGTTCAGAGCCTTCAGTTTTAACAAGAAAGGCTTTATGACGCTCTTTAATGCTAAGGTTTTACCTATTTTGGAATACAATACTGAGTGCCTCATTGATATAAAGAAAACTTACTGGGATCCAGTTGAGAAAATTCAAAGAAAGTTTACAAAACGTTTTTGTCCGAATCTTGAGTATGATCAAAGACTGAAAGAACTTGATCTCAAACCTCTTTCATTGCGCAGAACAATCAAAGATGTTTGTACTGCACACAAGTATGTGTATGGTCAAGTTTGGGTGGACAAAGAAGACAATCCGATTGTATTGTACTCGAAAGAATCTACAATTCAGTCAAGGAGTAGAGGAAATGGACTGAAAATCTTCTCAAAATCAACCACTGCTCTCGAACAATCTTTCCTATCTCACAGAGTTTGCACTGTTTGGAATCAGTTACCAACTTCCATCGTTTGTGAAGACAATTCCAAAATATTCAAAACAAATCTGACGAACTATCTCATGAAAAATGTTCTGAAATCATATACAGCGAACTAGTATACTGACTGCACTTTACCGCGCAATGCTGCGCGTCTTCCTCAATTACAGTTAGCGGCACTACTCCACTATGTGGTAGCCACTCCACTCTGGGGGCGGTGCCGGGGTAGGCATCGGGGGCGCGGGTGCGGTCACTCTACTGCGGTCTGTCTCCCACGGCAGCAGCATCTATCCACCCAAATATTACGGTAGCATGTACTGTACATTGTTGCATTTGCATCTTCGTTATTTATTGCTCCCGTGTATACCTATCCTAGTCGATTACGATAAACATTAGGGAAAAAAAAATCACATTTGTTGTAAGACAACTGCAACTGGGCGTTCTAAGAGTAGTTACATAACAATCAGTAGCATAGCAGTATATTTGATCAGAGTGATCAACCTGTGGACAGATAAGACATTTAGTGTTCGGACAATTAGTACTCACATTGCTGTGTGAAGAATGACCATTGACTAGCAAAACTTTGCCCTTCTGGCGTTTCACTAGATAGGAGTCACTGGTAGTGGAGAAAGATGGTTTACGTGTTGGTTTGGTTTTTGGATTAGGAGCAGGAATTTGAAAGACAGAAACCCTTTTACGGTAGGGACACCTAAATAGGCACCGAAATACGACGAAAGAGTCTAGAGGGTAGACGGGTTATACTCTTGCCTGGTTTTCCCCGTACTACCCAAACGTCAATCGAAGGTGGTTTATGTAACCGAAGAATAACAGGAAGTATAGACTGTAAGGGGCCCGGACCACATGAGCCCTCTCGGAAGAATAACAGAAAGACGGTATATTAAATGAAGAAGAACGGATAGAAAATGACTCCAATTACCAAACACTAAACAAAAGAAGTATAAAATAACAGGTTGAAAACATCATAGAAACAAAGTAACATAAAGGATAAAGGTGAGATTTTTTCTCATATAAATGATATGCCTTCCTCTCCCAAGTTATCACTTATGGGAGAGGTTGGCTCCTCCAAGAATAAAGAAAGAATGATAGCAATAAGAAAGAATTCTTAGAGGTGTTCCTGTTCTCTTCGAGGTATCACTTACGAAGATACTAGGGAACGTCCTTCCAGGTATCACTTAGGAAGGGGGTGCGCTCTCAAGGTATCACTTATGAGAGCGCGGGTCTCGCCGTGAACGGTGAGAAAAGAAAGAAAGACAAGTAAAACAACATATAGTACACAACAAAACATGTACAATACAATACAATTGTCAAATATTGCCTTTTATAGGCTGGGCAGGAAAGAAATACAAATAGAATTACATACATAAGAAACAGTAGCAGAAATACGAGTAAGATGTAAATACAACGTGAAGTAACACGAGTAGAAATTAAATGAATGCTGAAAGCTGGTAAGGGCATCACGCGCCTCCACTGGGAGATCACAGATGTGCACTACACCAACTACAAACAATGAGGGTTTTTCAAAGTAGATAGGAGAACAGATAGTAGAACATAATAGCTATAGCTAGACACATGACGGAATCCTGTTTCGACCCTTTAACCTGCAGACAGGCTTACAAGTAGAATTACTTAAAGACTAGTTGACTACTAAAAGTACTATCTGATAGCAGTAAAAGTACTATGAAAGTACTATCATAAGCAAAATTCTTCCATCTTGTCGCATCAGTGTCCGCGGCTACACTCTTCCATTCCTCCTCGAGGGTCCTCCTATTGGTCTGGATCGTCTTCTTGATATCGTCGTTCCACTGTAGATGGGGGCGACCGGCCTTGCCTTTCCTCGGCGGATTCCAATCGATCACGCGTTGCGTCCATCTGTCGTCGTTGCAGGTCATGATGCGGCGGGCGAACCTCAATTTCCTTGATCTCGCCTCGCACAGCACGTTTCGTGATCCCGTCAGTCGTCGTATATTCTTGCACGGCACTTTGTCCAGTAAAGTCAACCCGAGCATCTTTCGTTCCATTCGTCGTTGAACAGTTCTCAGCTTCTGCAGGTCTTCTCTTCTCAGACTCCATGTCCCGGCAGCGTAGGTGAGTGCGGGAAGAACTGCCATCCGAAATACTTTCCTCCGCAGTCTCATCGGCACGGTCCGGATAGTTGCACAGTCGAGAGCGGCCAGGCCCACGACCGCGCCGCTTACACGCGACGCTGTGCTCTTTTGCGAATTAGCCAGCAAGTAGGTAAACGCGATATTTTCTCGCTTAAATTGCTACGCACTCATTCACTTGCGGAGCAGCCTGCGCGCCAGCCGCTCTCTCTGTGAGGTGCGCTGTGCAACTATCCGAGCGTCAGGAACTGGCTATGGCGGAAGAAAGCGCCCCAGCCAGCCTGTATCCTTCTTGTCACCTCCACACGGTCGTCGGTCAGGAAACTAAGAGAGCGGCCCAGGTAGACGATTTTGTCCACGTACTCCACGTCTCCTCCGTCCAGTCGAATGCTCTTCTTCGGCCCGTTGCTCATGATCACTGCCTTCTTCCTGTTCACGCACAGCCCGTAGTCGCTGCTCTTCTCCGCTAGTTCCTCCAGCATCCTCTTTGCAGCCGAGGCCGAGCATCATCAGGGTTCATTACTTGCAAAATTAGTTTAGTTGTTCATCTTATTTCTCTGTGTCTATAAAAAAATCTTTTCTTTTTTCAGACGACCGCTGGTCGGAGCGAGAGAATGAGATGGTGATGCACATGCGGGAGCTGGGACTCGTGTTCATACGGAAGAGGAAGGACGGGTGAGGGAGAGAGAGAGAGAGAGAGAGAGAGAGAGAGAGAACACGACGTCACTTGTAACCGTGTAGATGAAGGGTGGAAGGAGGAAGAGATATAGAGGTGAAGAAGAGAGAGAGAGTAGAGGAAGAGAGACTATTCGCTTTCAGTGTGTTCTTCCTCACCCCTCTTCTCTCCCACCTGTCCGTCGGCGAATCGGAGGGAGACGCGGCCGAAATGGTGCGATATTGTTGGGTTTATGTTTCAGAAATTTGATATATGTTATAGTCTGAGCTCTTTGATTAAAATATGTATGTGTGAAAAAAATTCAGCATGGTTGCATTCAAACATATCAAATAGATGGATTATTTAAATTTTTAATGTTCAAGTAAAATACATTTCAAATAGCTTTAATCTGCACTTGCAGGTGGGCGGTCGGGGCAACGTGGTGGTGGAGACCAACTTCCGCGTGTATGCATACACGAGCAGCAGTCTGCAACTGGCCATTCTGTCCACATTCACAGAGATGACATACAGGTGGGGAGAGAACGTCTCTCTCTCTCTCTCTCTCTCTCTCTCTCTCTCTCTCTCTCTTTCCTCTCTCACTGCCATGTGTTCCAGATTCCACGACATGTCAGTGGGCCAGTTGAGTCGGGACTCGGTGCGGCGCGCCCTTCAGGTGGGAATCATTTGTCTTCATCGATTGTTGTCCACTCATCAGTCGATGGCTTGCAGGTGGGCATCACAGCGGCGCAGATCATCTCGTTCCTGCGGGCGAACGCCCACCCACAGTCGGCAAGCAGACACGGAGCCGTCAACTGCGTGCCCGTCACGGTGGCGGACCAGGTGAGAGGAAAGAGAGAGGGAGGGAGGGGGGAGAGAGAGAGGGGGAGGGAGAGAGATGGGGAGAGAGAGAGTATACGTCCCCGCAGATCCGCCTGTGGGAGGAGGAGCGGCAGCGGCTGCAGTTCCAAGACGCCGCCCTCTACTCGACGTTCGACAGCGAGAGAGAGTTTACAGGTGGGAGAGACAGACAGCTAGACAGAGAGAGAGAGAGAGAGAGAGAGAGACAGACAGACAGCCAGACAGAGGGAGAGAGACTCTTGCAGGCGTGCTGGAGTTTGCGCAGTCGCAGGGCATTCTTCTGTGGTCGGACACGAACCAGAAGCTGGTGATGGTGACGGAGGAGGGCCACGAGCTGGTCAGACAGTGGTGGAAGCGGGAGGGCAGAGGTCAGGGACACTAGACAAGACAGGGAGGGTTGGCACTTCAACCGAAAGTCGGCCCCTTTTCTCCTGAGGCGCACCGGTGACTGTTTGTGTATGTAGGATCTCTCTGTTTTGTTTGTTGTTGGCACGTTGTGAAGTTGTTTTGTAATTGGGTATATGTGTAAGTGAGGATAAAATGTTTTGAAAAGATTTATTGAATATGCATGGAATGGACACATGAGAGACAATATGCATGTGTGTGATAAAGGAACGAACGGCGTATTTAGTGCATAGTGTAGACGCGGGTCTTCTCTCCATCTGTCTCGATGTCGGCGACTTTAGTGAAGGAAGCGAGGGAAGAGCTCGAGGAATCCAGCCGGCGGCTCATTCGATCCGTCCACACTGTGAGACACGGTCAACTCACGGATGTGCAGCATCGGAGCATACCGATGCAACAAGGACTCTCTCTCTCTCATCTCTCTCGCTCTCTCGCTCTCTCTCTCCGACTCACACGAATCGGCGGGCGTTTCGTCGAAGTCGAAGTTGATGATGTGGAGGGTGATGAGGCGCGGGAAGGAGAAGCGGTTCAGCAACATGAACAAATCCGGCGGCACGAACAACATCGGGCGCTAGAAATCAAGTCATTCATTCTACATATAAAGGTGTGGCCAGAAACCAGATATTTGATCGCGTTTCGGAGGCAGTTTCGAAGACACTGACAAACATTGACGAAGACGTTTACCATGCGACGCGCAGTGACACGCGGCCCCTCAATCGTGGCGGACAGGATACGCTCTCCATGAAGATTGCGGATGCGCCACAAGTGCAAGTCTAAACGTCTCCTTTCTCATCACGCCCCCCCTCGCTCTCACCCATGTTTCTGTCGACGAGGTCGGGGTTGTGGTGGACGAAGGTGACGGTGTCCTGTCCGCTCAGCGTGACCGCAACCGTGTAGCGCGCCAGCGCCCGCCACATGTACCCAGTGTAGTTCTAGAAAAAGAATTATGTGTGAGATCTAACATTTGTACATAACTGACCGCCTCGAATTGAAATGCGATCGACTCGTGTGACAGAGCCCTCGCATTGGCACGACATACTGCCTGAACGGCACGACACACCAGTGACAGAGAGCGGCGCGTCTGAAGGATCAAGTACCCGAACGGTGTCATATCAATATACCTCGATGTTGAGGTGGAGAAAGATGTGCGAGAGCGCGGGTTGGGGAAGGAGGTGGAAGGGGAAGACGGACGTGCCGGCCACTTCGGCCCTCACTTCACTCGGCCTCGCCCCGCCAGCCACTCGCTTGCCGCTGTTCCGACCCTTGCGGCCATGGCGCCAATGCTTCGATGGTATGCTCTGCTATTGGATATGAATATGATGTCTTCATACACAAAGTAATTAAAAGCGGACGCAAACCGCTGTGGCTGGAAAGAACGACAACAACTCACTCGGAATATCCATTTTATCCATATAACATAACAAAAGGAGTATATTGTGTACGTAAAACAAAGATGATGACCGTGGTGAGCGTAGATATAGTCAGAATCGAGTGGGAAAAAGAGAGAGAAGAGCGGACTTTCTAGGTTCGACTAAGCATAGGTGCGAATCTCACAACGCGAGAGGGTGTCGATGCGCGGACGAGAGCTGGCGAAGCGAGGAAACAGCGCCAGCCACTCGCCACTCGGCCACTTGTCCTCGCCACTTGTCGACGTCTACAAAGGTATCTTACGTGCTTACAACACACCACAGCTGTGTGTGTGTGTGTGTGTGTGTGCGTGCATACCAGATGGACGACGCGGAAGCGGCGACACTCGCGCAGCAGCGGCACACTCGCGCGCACTGCAACACGTTTCGCATCAAGTAGAGGCCAGACTCAATTTTGCTGGCCAAAGACCCTCAGAAAGATCTCAGAACGGCCGCGCACCTTCAGAGACCCCTCAAAGAAGATCCTCAGAGAGTGCATTTTTTTGTATCATAAAGTGGTTTTTTGAAACGAAATCGAGTCTGACCTCGCCTTAAATATAAGGAAAATAGCGGGGCAGTTTCAGGTCGTGAGGAATCTCAAGAGCACGCGATTCAACGGGCAAAGTGGCCCACACAGCCCTTCCTCTCTCGCTCGAATCTGTGTTTCGCTCACTGTCTCCTACTGTCAAAAAGCACAAACCATCAGCCAGGCGGCGACTGTATTTACACTCACAGTAATGTGGATGGAAGTGGAGGTTGTGGACTCGAAGAGCAAGCAGGCGCGGCAGCCCCGACAGCAGCCCCATCACACGACACGGCACGTAGACAACATGCAAGGACGTCGAAGAACTCTACACCACATCCGAATCGAATGACAGCATTAAAAATAACTAACCGAGATCCTACGGATTTTGACAGCCGTAATGCTCGAGCCGTGCAAGGAAAACAGACGGCGAAGGTGGCCTTCTGAAACTATGATACTATTGAAAACGCTGCAGTTTCCTCAATGGTAAAGCATATATACACTTACGCACCACAAGACGGGTTGATGGGCGTGGCGGAGAAGCGGTTGAAGGTGGTGGTGGTTCCGTTGAAGAGCACAGTGACGACGAAGCGCGCCTGTCCTGCGTAGCCCCACCCCCACACGCGATGCACGGCCCGAGCGAGGATAAGATCAAACATCTATGCGTGACGTACATGTTACTGATTGGACACGTGTTTTTATTGGTTTAAATATTGAAGAGGCAACTTCCGTGTTTGTCCAGCGAATGCAACACCTCATTACCGAGTATATTCCCCTTATGAAACATACTAAAGCTGTCAGTATTCCTCTCTATATTTCTAAATTGAAACGCCGTGCATTACGCTACTCTATACTTATTCCAGAATCGAAGACTGCTGATAAGGCGCAGCGTAAACTGCGAAACGCTATTTTCTCTTGGCAATGTAAGCGCGAAGCGAAACTTATCAACGGTAACAATAAACGCGCATTATACAAGGATGTTAGAAAAAAGATGTTTCCTGCTGATGGTATCAGCTCGCTGTCACACAATGGTGAGTTGGTCCATGATTCGAGGGAAAAGGCGGAGGTGTTCGGGAAATACTTCGACTCGATATTCTCTGGTGGGAGTGTTGCTCCGACCGGCTCTGCCCTCCCCTCTCTCTCTAATCAACTCACCATGATTGACGTTTCTTATGCACTTGTTCACAAGACTATACAACAATTGGATTCAAAAATCAATACCAGTCCCGATGGAATCACTCACACGTTTTTGAAAAATACAGTTGATACAATAAGTCTCCCGCTTTCGATTCTTTTTTCTATGTCTTTATCAGTGTGCGCTATCCCCAATATTTGGAAAGTCGCTTATATAAAACCGCTGTATAAAAAGGGTTCTCGTGATAATCCAGCCAACTATCGTCCCATTAGCCTAACTAGTAGTGTAGCGAAATTATTAGAGCGAATTATAGTCAGGCAACTGACTGCTTTTCTCGAGTCCAATAGCTTGATTTCTTCTAGACAGTTTGGTTTTCGTAAGAATAGGTCTACCAACGCACAGCTTATTGAATGTTATAGTCACTGGCTGAAACATATTTCCAACGGCCTTGTTATTGATTGTATTTATTTCGACTTTAAAAAAGCTTTCGACACAATCAATCATAAACTACTATTCAAAAAGTTGCATTCGCTGGGCATTCGTGGAAACGTTCTCGGGTGGATTCGAGCCTTCCTTTCTGACCGTTGCCAACAAGTTATGGTTGGAGATGAGCTCTCGTCTCCTCGACTCGTCAACTGTGGTGTGCCGCAGGGGTCGTGTCTTGGACCCATACTCTTCAATATCTTTATCAATAATATTGTTGATAGCCTGCCTGATTATGTCGAGTGTGCTCTATACGCAGACGATTTGAAAATATACTTCGCTTTTGATCCGAGTGATAATTTGGCTAAAATTATGTTTCAAAAAGCAATCGACGCTGTCGCAAAGTGGGCTTTAGAATGGGGTCTGCAGATCTCCACTGAGAAAACGCAGATACTGCACATAGGCCGCCGAAATCCCAAACATGAGTATACAGCACATGGCACTACGCTCGCACCTGCTAACTCTGTAAGGGACCTTGGTGTGACTATGTGTGGGTCCTTGATTTTTGAAGACCATTTTGCAAACATTGTTAAAGGCACCCTAAATGCCATAAATGATTTTTTGAGAGTGTATCGTACAAGAGACTTGAAGGTTCTTGTCACCGCTTATACAACGTATTTCCGCTGCAAGCTAGAGTATTGTACTGAATTGTGGAACCCTCAGGATGTGGGATCAGTGAATTTGATCGAGTCAGTGCAGCGATACTATACGCGCCGAATATGTCGTCGCGCTGGCTTGTTCTCGCTCACCTATCCCCAACGCCTCCAGCTTCTTGGCCTTCAAACTCTTGAACAACGCCGCTTTATAAGTGACGTAGTGTACATTCACAAGGTTATTACTAAAACCACCTCTCTTAATTATTCTGGTCTTTTTACATTAGTCCCAACTCGGTCGCGCACATCTCACAAATATCGCCTTTTGCCATCATATGACTCGTTTTTGCGGAGCAGCGCGTTCTTTCAGAGAGTTTATGGAGTTTGGAACTCACTTCCATCTGATATTGTTGAATCTGCGAAAACCAGTAACGTGAAATCCCACTTAGTAGACAATCCCCATTTGCATCCCATGTCTAAAATTCGACATTTGTAGTTTGCTTATTGTCTACTCTTTGAATGTTTCTTCTTCTTTTTCCTATTTTACTATCCTACCGTAAGCACTGTTATGTTTCCTATGATGCACATGTTAAGTACTCAACACGGTAATAAACTATTTATTTATTTATTTATGTTGGATGACGACTCTGAGTATGTTGGTGGTGGGCGGGCCGCGGTAAACGCACCGTTCCAGACGGCTGCACAACATGGCAGCACTGCGACACACACGGGAGAGACGTTCGCGCGCCTGTAATAGGCAAGTAACCGAACCGGAAACCGGACAACACACGAAACGCGAATCACAGTTTTATTAAACCCGAATCACAGTTTCACTCCGTTATTTTTGGGTTCCATGTTTGTTCCAATCAACCGTTTGAATGTACGAGTGCGGACGTGCCGTGGAGTCGAGGTAGGCGAAGATCTCCCAGTGCACGTCGTCAGGGAGAAGAAGGAAGGGGTGCGGGTCGACGTCATCTGCTGGAGACGACATCTAAGCAGCACGAATAAGAATGTATTTCAAATTAAATGAAACCGAGAAACAGGAAACGAACAAATTATTAGGGGGGAAAACGTGTATTAATGAGTCAAAGGCGCTCGATAATTGATGGGAAAACTCACTATGCACAACATCGCGTCAATTTACTCATCGATTATAAAGCAAAGCAAACAAACAAAACATGCACAACCTACATAGCACACACTGTTTCTGCCCTATCACCTGACAGTTGTGCTAACTGATTGCCGGGCTTCATCAGAGATGAACAATCAGCTGTTAGTAGCTCACAATACGACATTTTCTACAGTGGGGTTAGCATGCATGCAAAACGCTTTATTACATAATAATGAACAAGTCTACCTATAGATGAGTTGATCAATGAATCAATAAGTAAACCAATAAACCAATAAACTCATGTTCGAAGAAGGAAGTAGTCGCTGTCCGTGGATGTCTGCTGCCTGCCGCCTGCCTGCTAGGTCGCACATGGGAGAGAATGATAGAGGAGTGACACTGAGCAAGCGTGGAAGGTGCAAATCGAACGGTCACGGGCGGGAGACGGAGAGTATACGAGAGAGTGTGTCATATTTAGAGGGTGTAGACAACAACAGATTAGTGAGGTCAAAGAATGACACTAAAGTGTTTTTATCTGAGTGACACTGAGCATGCGTAGAAAGTGTAGATCGCGCGGTCACGGGCGGGAGACGTAGAATGAGAGAGTGTGTCATAATTAGAGGGTTTAGACAACAAACAGGTTAGTTAGGTCAAATGATAAATGGAATGTTTTTATCTGATAATATGCAGATATCTTAATCTGCTGGTTATATTATATTTCTGAATTATCAGTTTAGAACCTAGGATAGATTTCGTGAGTTGGTTTTCTATGATATGTGTGGGATAGCCATTACTAATGTACGTTTCAATAAGATCATGTATTCGCAATCTGAAGTCTGCTACGAGACTACAGCTACGATAAATACGTAGTACTTCACCGTGTAATACGTTCAATCCAATACTCCGTCTTAGACTGGATGTATATTGGGGATATCTCATTATAGAGAAGCTGTAATCATCCGTCTTATTGTACAGTTCTGTGGTATAACCAGAGTTTGTGAGTTTTATTTTTAAATCCAAGTAAACCACTTCTCTGTCTGTTAAATTGGTTTGATCTAGTGAAAGTGAAGGGTGATACATCTGCCTGATATGATCTAATACGAGGCTATCTTTAGGGTAGATTATCAGCAGGTCGTCGACGTAACGGAAGCCTCTCACTCCGTATTTGAACTGAGTTTCATGTGTTTTGATATAAGAGTGTTCCATCATTAGAAGTGTGAGGTCAGCTATAAGAGGAGAAGCATTGTTTCCCTGTGGAATACCAGATACTTGTTTAAAGATGCAACCTCTATATTTAGCATAACTATTGCGTAAAACGTATTCCAACATGAACTTAACATCATGTGATTGATAATAATGACTAGTACCGATATTGGACGAGTCTGATTTATAGTAAAGTTTTTTGTATCCCATGATAATGTAATCTTTTTTGCTATTTTTAAAACAAACATCGATTACTTTATTAACGTTATCAATTACCACAGAATGGGGCAAGTTGGTAAACAGACTGCTAAAATCCGCTGAATATAGACATTTGTTTTCCCAATTATTAACACTATTTAAAGCCTGTGTTACTTGTAAACTATTACTAATAGACCAGTAATAATTAGTTTTCGTCCTAGCTTCTGTTGCTTTACAAATGTTCATGAAATGTGTTTTTAAGAACGATAACACCTTGCGTAGTTCGATAGAAAGTGGTTTGAGACTACTAGTGAAGGCACCAGTGATGAATCTGAATTTTATGGGATTCTTGTGCATTTTTGGAATTGCATAAATTTTTTTTATTATGGTTTACCATGTGATACAAAAAAAGACGCGTTCACGTGTGGGAGTAAGTGTACACTACTCGCCACATGGAATAGCAAAAGTGTGGGCCCGAGTGCCCCCGGTGTGGGCCCGAGTGGGCCCGCGCCCCGTATTCGATCATATCGAAATATTTTCTTATGAAATTTTGTATACATAATGAGAAAAGCATTCCGCATCGATCTGCGTTTGCAGAATTTTGAAATTTTGATTTTTCCGGGCTCACCCCCTGTGGGACCGGCGGTCCCACTGAGTGTCCCCGATGTGGGACCGTGTGGGCCCGACGGGCTCACTCTGTGCCCCCGGTGTGGGACCGTGTGGGCCCACACACGATATCTTCCTATTTCGCCATTTTCATCGAAAACAAACATTACTAACGTATTCCACATAGTGTATTTAGGCTGGAAACATGTTTTGAGCGGAAAAATAAAACATGTTTCACTCATCATGACATCATGAGATGACGTCACTTTGCCGTTTCGACAGGTCGCATTTTTCCGCTTTTCATTAAAAAAAACTACTCTAGTGTTTATTGTTTTGTTTGTAAGCTACGTGTAGAATCTGATTTTCTTATTTGAATTGCATATATGATTGATATATGATTGGTCCCCCGATAAAGCGAACCCTCTTTAGTGCATCCAGTCCCCTCTATTGTCATCCAATAGCATATGGCTACTTTGCCTTCAGCGGTTACAGTCTGCTGCGCGACTGGTGGTGTCACTGGGTCAACTTCTGAAAAGACACTCGAAATGTCAAAATGCACTTATAATAAAACACAAATATTAAAATCGATTGTGTCTCGTTTTCCGAATCAGGAATATACCATGTTTCATAGGGTTCCGATGAAGTTCAACATATTCCGTTCCATACCCACGTCCTCAAACAGTGGGTGTTGTGAGTGAGCATGGGTGAGAGTGAGTGAGTGAGTGAGTGAGTGAGAGAGAGAAAGAGAGAGAGAGAGAGAGAGAGAGAGAGAGAGAGAGAGAGCGGCGGACATTTGAGACAGACGGATGTAGGATACTGTAGCCAGATTGGGCAATATAGTACATTACTCAGTTTCTCACATCAGATTTTCCGCGAAAAACAAGACTCTTCGCCGCATCCAGTCACTCTTATTTGAGCTTTCACTCCATTTTATGATAACATTGTTTCAGCATTTCTATTTCATGATTTTCACAACTTTTTCACACACGACTCTTGTTTCGAGAACCCGGTGCGAGAGGGGAGGGGGCGGGGCGTAGAGGAGTCGCGTCTCTCTGGCTGTGCCCTGCCACAGGCGGGCGAGACTGCGACGCGATAACATATGTGACTTCCCCACTTCAACTTCATGAATTAAAAATTGCTCAATCTAAAATTGTTCTCAGTTTGTCACAAACATTAAGAGGTTCAAAAAGAGGTCTCATAAGGACATATGCAACTAACACCATGAATTCCACGCTTTCAGACCAGTCTCGTTTGCGCACGGCGTTATTTGAGAAACCAGCTACGATTTTTGTTGCACTGTTTTTGCCTCGTTGAGACAAGTAAAATGACATCTTATTTTTGAAATTTGGACCATTTTGAACACATCCAGGAATTGCCACCCGGACTAATTGCCAGTTAAAGATGAGTGAATGCGCAAATCTACCTCCAACTCCCTCTTTTATGGCTCTTTCCCTTTGGCAAAATGCCGAGTCTTGGCATCAAGCCACGCCGCCACACAGTCACTCATCTTTAACTGGCAATTAGTCAGGGTGGCAATTCCTGGATGTGTTCAAAATGGTCCAAATTTCGAAAATAAGATGTCATTTTACTTGTCTCAACGAGGCAAAAACAGTGCAACAAAAATCGTAGCTGGTTTCTCAAATAACGTCGTGCGCAAACGAGACTGGTCTGAAAGCGTGGACTTCATGGTGTTAGTTGCTTATGTACTTATGAGACCCCCTTTTTGAAGCTCTAAATGTTTGTGACAAACTGAGAACAATTTTAGATTGAGCAATTTTTAATTCATGAAGTTGAAGTGGGGAAGTCACATATGTTATCGCATCGCAGTCTCGCCCGCCTGTGGCAGGGCACAGCCAGAGAGACGCGACTCCTCTACGCCCCGCCCTCCCCCTCTCGCACCGGGTTCTCGAAACAAGAGTCGTGTGTGAAAAAGTTGTGAAAATCATGAAAAGGAAATGCTGAAACAACATTAAGACAATAATGAGTAAAAGATGGGAAGTTGAGTGGTGCAGTTCACATTTTGATCGGACGCCACGCTCTCTCTCACTGCCCACGCTCACTCGTGGCACCCATGCATGGATGCATGTGCGTCACATGAGTACTGTATGAATGATAACGTGGGTATTGAACGGAATATGTTGAACTTCATCGGAACCCTATGAAACATGGTATATTCCTGATTCGGAAAACGAGACACAATCGATTTTAATATTTGTGTTTTATTATAAGTGCATTTTGACGTTTCGAGTGTCTTTTCAGAAGTTGACCCAGTGACACCACCAGTCGCGCAGCAGACTGTAACCGCTGAAGGCAAAGTAGCCATATGCTATTGAATGACAATAGAGGGGAGTGGATGCACTAAAGAAGGTTCGCTTTATCGGGGGACCAATCATATATCAATCATATATGCAATTCAAATAAGAAAATCAGATTCCACACGTAGCTTACAAACAAAACAATAAAAAAACTAGAGTAGTTTTTTTTTATGAAAAGCGGAAAAATGCGACCTGTCGAAACGGCAAAGTGACGTCATCTCATGATGTCATGATGAGTGAAACATGTTTTATTTTTCCGCTCAAAACATGTTTCCAGCCTAAATACACTATGTGGAATACGTTAGTAATGTTTGTTTTCGATGAAAATGGCGAAATAGGAAGATATCGTGTGTGGGCCCACACGGTCCCACACCGGGGGCACAGAGTGAGCCCGTCGGGCCCACACGGTCCCACATCGGGGACACTCAGTGGGACCGCCGGTCCCACAGGGTGTGAGCCCGGAAAAATCAAAATCAAAATTTCAAAATTCTGCAAACGCAGATCGATGCGGAATGCTTTTCTCATTATGCGTACAAAATTTCATAAGAAAATATTTCGATATGATCGAATACGGGGCGCGGGCCCACTCGGGCCCACACCGGGGGCACTCGGGCCCACACTTTTGCTATTCCATGTGGCGAGTAGTGTACGTCACATTGTCCCGGTGGCCGCGGTGTACTCTGTTCGGGTGAAGCGAGGGGAAGCGGGTGAGGAAGCTGGTGAGAGGGAGCGTCGGCCACGCGGCCGCCTACAACCCAGGAATGCAACTTGGCTCGATGGAAGATCAAAAAGCAGAACTTCAGGACTGACCGGCAGAGTGATGGTCACCTCGCAACACTGTGGCACTGGCGCGCATCCGTGACGACCACCATCTGAAAAAAGGCGAGGTCAGACTCGATTATGTATCAAAAACCGCTTTATGATACAAAAAGCCACTTTCTGAGGATCTTTCTGAGGGTGGGGCGCGTTCTGAGATCTTTCTGAGGGTCTTTTGCTAGCAAAAGTTGAGTCTGACCTCTACTAAAACGTGTATTAACGAGTTCATGGATACGAGAGAGAATAGAGAGAATAGCAATAGAGCGCGACTCACATCTGCGCAGCAAGAGGATGTTGTTGAGGTGTACGGTGCGGAGACTCGGCATCTCTGAGAGGAGTCGCGCGAGCAAGTACAGCAACGTGTTTGTCGGCTTTGTATCAATCACAGACACGACAGTGATGAAATAGCCATACTTCTTCACCAGCAGTTGAATACAGTGCATCAGCGTGTCTGAAAGGAAATGAGTGTTTCATTAAAAGTGCGGTCAGTTTGATCATAGCGGGCACGCTTTCGAAATACACTGTTTCATCGCGTTTCGGAAAGACTGATTTCGGAGGAAGTTTCGATGAGACTGATCGCAACTTGAGTGATACTCAAATGCTCACGTTTCTCCCACGGTTCGACACTGGTGCAGTGGGTGAATAGCTGCGAGTGGCCGTCGAAAGAGACGTGGACACGATAGCCGACAAGCGTGCTCCACTTATAAACATTGACACTGCACCAGCACGACTGCAAGTAGCGGTCAGACTCTGCGAAACACGACCAAAACCCTGTGTTTCGAAGAGCCTGCCCACAACTTTATCACAAACACTAATAAGAGGTTTGCGACAAGCTCTTCCGACAAGCTCTTGTAAAACGCACGTCTCGCTGTATGGTGATGAGGAGCGGGTGGTGGGAGTGGCCACGGAAGGGACGGTCCCCATAGTCTGCACACACTGCGCCCACCCTGCGAGACACCTGCGAGAGACGGCGGCGATCCTCAAACAATACCTCTCTCTCTCTCTATCTCTCTCTCTCTTCTATCCATTCCTCTCACCAGTGCATCAATGTAGGGAAAGAGCTCCCAGTGGACGAGGTCGGGAAGGAGATGGAAGGGGAACACACGCGGGTCGACGTCTTCCGGAGAAGACGACATCCTGTATTATGCACAGGATTTGAAAACAAAAACACAAAATATGCAACTAACACAATCAAACTGTTCAAGGTCAAGGTATGTGAAATTGCATTAACGTAATCAGACTAGTATGACTCACTCAGTATGACTCATCTCCCTCCCACCACTGAAACAGTAGCAATGTCGTTATGACCGTCATCCACACACATGACATGATTCCAAATTAGTTGGCGAAATTCTCTTGGGGCGAAGTCGAACACAACACCACGTTTAGAACATGTTCATTTCGATAATTTCGACATAACAAAACGTGTTTCAACATAACAACTCACAGAAAAAAAACCAAAACTCGCAAACAATAGCACAGAGATCAACTATAACACAGAATATCAAAAATAAAAATATTTAATTCAACATAATCACATGAAATTGATGTTCGACTGTCGAGATATTGTTTCCCTAGTCGAAGAGATCCCTATCGGTTCCATAGCCGGTGCTCCTGGATCCCTTGGAACTCGGACCTTCCAGAGACGACAACGACGACATAGAACGAGCGCTCTCAGACTTCTGACTCGGCTGCATCTCCTCCTCCTCCACTTAATAAATAAATAAATTTATTACACCACAAGTGATGCGCCACACATGAAATGTCTGTGAACAATGACAATGAACGGGAGAAGTTGCAGTAGAATGGTTACAGTAAACCAGCAATGAGAATCCACGATGACGATGTGTCTTCTGGCTATCGGCTGACAACGTGTCAGGGTGGTCGCCAACCCACCGCGGTAGCGGAACTTCTTTCGGCCCACGGGCGGCATCGAACCCGCGACCTTTCGATTGAGAGTCGCGCACACATCCACTGCGCTACGTCCACTTCTTTCTTCACCTCACTCGACCAGCCTGAATCAATCAATCAATCAATCGCCGTAAGCTCATATGATATCACTGACCGAATCCTTTCCACACCACCCTCTTCGTCTTCTTCTCGGCAGGCGGCGGCGTGTCGACGTCTTCGATGATGACCACATCATCTTCCTCATCCATGTTCGCGTCTCCCTTCTCCTTCTCCTCCTCCACTTCCACCTCCTCGAACTCGTCACTCTCATCGCTGAACAACACCGCGCGACGTCTCTGAAACACTCACTGGTTACCGAGCACAGTTTCCCATTCCCCTTTCATCCCACTTTGACAGTCCTCCGTGGCTTTCCTTCCTTCTGTTGCTGTTCCTCCTCCTTCTCTTCCGCATCACTCACCGGCTCCTCCTTCGGGTGCACATCTGCAAGAATACATGCGAACGTAAGGGCACAGTTTTTTTTTGTTGTGTTACCGAATACAGAAAAGTGTAAGTGTATCAACGTTATAGCCAATTATTAAAACGTATTTTAACACGCAGATATGCATTACATTGCTTCTCACACAGGGAGCATACCCATCAACACATTTGATAAACAATCATAAATGGGTACTTTGTGATTTCGAAGGTTTGCGTTTATCAGCAGGAATCAATAAATCATAAAAACCAATCAAGCAATCAATCAATAATTTATCCAGAATAGCTATTTCCTAGAGATCAGCATGAAGTAAACAGAAAACAGCTTTAGCGACAAGCATCGATAAGAACGCGTTTATTCGAGATTGTATTTGTAAAGCATAACTGTGAGAAAGCATAACCATAAGAACAGGTAAACCATGGAAACAAGAAAGCATAACCATGAGGTTTTACAACACACATCTTCTAGGGACAGTGACGTCATCGTGGCGGTGACGTCATCAAACATACTTGAGATAACTGGCTAGAGGGATCATTTTGTAGCGATTCTGACAGGAGGAGTGGACAAAGCTGTATTCTGTAGCGGCGAGACCGGCGTGCGCGTTGATCTAAAGAGAGGTCTCTCTCTCCCTCTCTCTCCCTCTCTCTCCCTCTCTCCCTCTCTCTCTCTCCTATCTCTCTATCTCTCCACAGAGGGAGACTGAACATGAGTTGAGGCCAGAATGAACATCAAAACGTCATGAAACACAGACGTGCCATTTTTTCGAAAGAAGAAAAACGTTTTGAATCGAATTAAAAGGAAGAAAAGACTGGCCTCAAAGGAGAACAGGGAGTAGTCGTGTTTGGCAATCGACGTGAGAAGAGCGAGCATTCGGCGAGCTGAACCGTGCACTTCCAACGAAATCTGAAGCTCTTCCTCTCTCTCATCCCTCTCTCCCTCTCCCCTCTATCCTCTATATCCCTGCCCCTTCTCTCCCTCTCTCTCTCCCTATCTCTCTCCTCTTTCTCTCTCACCACCCACCATACATGGCGTGTACTGGTCGAGGAATGGCCGCAGCACTTTCATCTCCGCCCCCTCAATGTCCATCTTGAGAAACTCGATGCGAGTGTCGTTTATTGGCGCGCACCTGAAGACACTACCTGTAAGGAGATAGAGAGAGAGAGAGAGAGAGAGAGAGAGAGAGAGATGGAGAGAGCGAGATGGAGAGAGAGATGGAGAGAGAGAGAGAGAGAGAGAGAGAGAGAGAGAGAAGGGAGATCTTACCATATCGGCAACCGTGTTTCCTTTTAATGTGCCTAGTTCTTTGTTGAACACTTTTCCGTTCAGACTCTGATATCTCGCAATGAAGGCTGGATGTTGAAGCGACTGACAAAAAAATAGAGATTAGAGAAATGTACAACTGAAAATACGGACTCATTGCAAATCAGTTCATCTCACATCGAACCCGATAAGAAACACAAGGTCTGTTTTTCAAAGCGATAGCTATTCAAATCGTAATAAAAGAATAAAGCGCAATCGATTCATATCTTAGAGAAAGCTCGTGCGTATAGCTTTGCGTCGACTCTTTTGACGGCAGCTTCTCACCAACCTTGTCGTATCCCCGAATCCGACACGCTTTTTTCGAGATTTTCTGGAATTCGACTTCGAACGAGCTTTCGCCATTCAGACCCAGCGAATACATGACACAGTGGCGCGGAGTCAGCCACGGATCGCACACCCACTGAAAACCGGGTCCTACCGCGATTGTACCACTACCGTACCTTGCCGCCGTCGTTCACGTTGCCGACGCGCACCAGCGCCGGACAGAACACCTGTTTGGCGATAGGAATCGTACGATAGTATTGATACCATATACCTCTGGCACGAGGACATTGTATAGAGACACGTAGTCGTTGGGGCTCTTCTTGAGAACCGCGATACGGTTGAAAGACTGATCTTTGTAGAGTTTCTAAAAGCTCACTCTCCACTCTCTCTCTCTCTCTCTCTCTCTCTCTTTCTCGCCTGACCTGCATTTCCTCCAGGTTATCGGCGGTAATATTCTGCGTTTTCGTCTCATAGTTCTGTTTCTCGAAGCGATTCAGCAGCAGCTCCATATAACCTAAAACAGACGTCGACATTATCGCGCGCCAACGAGAATAAAATACAACCTTGCTCCTTCGCGCTTGTTTCCCGGATACGGTAGTCGAGGAATAGTACACCAGCGAGCAAGAGGAAAACGATCAGTGGTTTGTAGTATTTGCGGTTGGCCGCAGTCATTCTAAATTGAGACTAGAAGCTAGACGAGCAGTGAACACAACAGCAACAGTTGTATAGGGTATCCCCCCGGTTCACGGGACGGCAGCCATCTTGCCGCATATTTTGCAGACATCATTTCATCGCATTTAGCCGCTCTATCGGTTCGCGCAAGACCATTCGACCGCGCGAATCGCGCGCTTTGCGGTCTGATTTTAGTGAAATGAAGGTGATTTGCAATTCTAATGAAGCAGAGTTCTTCACCTTTCAGAGCTAATAACTCCTTCCGGAATTGATGAATTATTCCAATTTTTGGATAAGTGGTGTGGATCCCCAGTCCCCATAGAACTCTAGATTTCGATTTTTTAATTTCGGTCTAGTTTTCTTTTTATCGTTCGATAACCGAGTTTTCGAGGCTGTTCAATAGGTGAAAACTAGAATACTTAATAAGTCACTTCAAACTCATGCTACAGAACCCAGTTTGAGGGAGAAGGTGCTTTGATAGTGTCCGCACAGAACTCTAGATTTCGATTTTTCAGTTTCTTTCATTTTTGCCGTATTTTCGGCGTAAAACCTCGAAAGTCATCCTATTTGCATAAAAAGCTCGTCATTTCGTCCTTGTCTGGCCGACCGCCGATAATTCGCGTACCGTGAAAATGGGGGATACCCTATACGCATCAAGTGGGCTCGCAAATGAATGGCACGCATTTTAAGAGAGACATTAGGGTGGTAAGAGAAAGATCAGAGCCTATTCAATCATAACAATAGCAACCGATGGAACAGTTGGAAGCATCAAGTATTTGGCGATAGGAGTGTGTATATGAAAAGAATGGTGATACGCAACATGTCGGAGAATCCACTATACACGAGTTACATCACAGACATGAAACATCAATCGATCATCGACTAGAAAACAGCCGGTAGGAAATGAGATAGGAGAACGGAATGATGGCCGATCGACAGGCGTCCGTTCGAGAAATCACGATGAATGCAAATGTGAATCTAGAGGGCTGGCAAAAATGACCATGACAACGTTCGAAAACAGAAAAGGAATTATGTGTAAGATCTAACATTTGTACATAACTGACCGCCTCGAATTGGAATGCGATCGACTCGTGTGACAGAGCCCTCGCGTTGGCACGACATACTCCCTGAACGGCACGACACACCAGCGACAGAGAGCGGCGCGTCTGAAGGATTAAGTGCCCGAACGGTGCCAATCAATATACCTCGATGTTGAGGCGGAGAAAGATGTGCGAGAGCGCGGGTTGGGGAAGTAGGTGGAAGGGGAAGACGGACGTGCCGGCCACTTCGGCCCTCACTTCACTCGGCCTCGACCCGCCAGCCACTCGCTTGCCGCGGTTCCGGCCCTTGCGGCCATGGCGCCAATGCTTCGATGGTATGCTCTGCTATTGGATATGAATATGATGTCTTCATACACAAAGTATTTAAAAGCGGACGCAAACCGCGGTGGCTGGAAAGAACGACAACACTCGGAACGTTCGATTTACTAAAAATTGTGTACGTAAAACAAAGATGATGACCGTGGTGAGCGTAGGTATAGTCAGAATCGAGTGGGAAAAGGGAGAGAAGAGTGGACTTTCTAGTTTCGACTAAGCATAGGTGCGAATCTCACAGCGCGAGAGGGTGTCGATGCGCGGACGAGAGCTGGCGAGGCGAGGAAACAGCGCCAGCCACTCGCCACTCGGCCATTTGACCTCGCCACTTGTCGACGTTTACAAAGGTATCTTACGTGCTTACAACACACCACAGCTGTGTGTACATACCAGATGGACGACGCGGAAGCGGCGACACTCGCGCAGCAGCGGCACACTCGCGCCCACTGCAACACGTTTCGCATCAAGTAGAGGCCAGACTCAACTTTTGCTGGCCAAAGACCTTCAGAAAGATCTCAGAACGGCCGCGTACCTTCAGAGACCCCTCAAAGAAGATCCTCAGAGAGTGCATTTTTTTCTATCATAAAGTGGTTTTTTGATACGTAATCGAGTCTGACCTCGCCTTTACACTCCGTTAATTACACTCCGTTGAATAAGGAAGATAGCGGGGTAGTTTTAGATCGTGAGGAATCCCAGGAGCACGCGATTCAACGGGCAAAGTGGCCCACACAGCCCTTCCTCTCTCGCTCGAATCTGTGTTTCGCTCACTGTCTCCTACTGTCAAAAAGCACAAACCATCAGCCAGGCGGCGACTGTATTTACACTCACAGTAATGTGGATGGAAGTGGAGGTTGTGGACTCGAAAAGCAAGCAGGCGCGGCAGCCCCGACAGCAGCCCCATCACACGACACGGCACGTAGACAACATGCAAGGACGTCGAAGAACTCTACACCACATCCGAATCGAATGACAGCATTAAAAAATAACTAACCGAGATCCTACGGATTTTGACAGCCGTAATGCTCGAGCCGTGCAAGGAAAACAGACGGCGAAGGTGGCCTTCTGAAACGATGATACTATTGAAAACGCTGCATTTTTCTCAATGGTAACACGGCCCGGATAGTTGCACAGCGCGCCCCACAGAAAGAGCGGCGCGAGCACAGGCCGCTTTGCAAGTCAATGGGCACGTAGCGATTTCAGTGAACAAATTATCGCGCTCTAGCGCTTGCTGGTAATTCGCAGTGGAGCTGGCGCGTTGCGTGTTTGCGGAGCGGTCAGTGCGAGCGCCACTGTCCACTGTGCAACTATCCGAACCGTGGGTAAAGCATATATACACTTACGCACCACAAGACGGGTTGATGGGCGTGGCGGAGAAGCGGTTGAAGGTGGTGGTGGTTCCGTTGAAGCGCACAGTGACGACGAAGCGCGCCTGTCCTGCGTAGCCCCAGCCCCACACGCGATGCACGGCCCGAGCTAAGATAAGATCAAACATCTATGCGTGACGTACATGTTGGATGACGACTCTGAGTATGTTGGTGGTGGGCGGGCCGCGGTAAACGCACCGTTCCAGACGGCTGCACAACATGGCAGCACTGCGACACACACGGGAGAGACGTTCGCGCGCCTGTAATAGGCAAGTAACCGAACCGGAAACCGGACAACACACGAAACGCGAATCACAGTTTTATTAAACCCGAATCACAGTTTCACTCCGTTATTTTTGGGTTCCATGTTTGTTCCAATCAACCGTTTGAATGTACGAGTGCGGACGTGCCGTGGAGTCGAGGTAGGCGAAGATCTCCCAGTGCACGTCGTCAGGGAGAAGAAGGAAGGGGTGCAAATCGACGTCATCTGCTGGAGACGACATCTAAGCAGCACGAACAAGAATGTATTTCAAATTAAATGAAACAGGGAAACAAGAAACGAACAAATTATTAGGGAGAAAACGTGTATTAACGAGTCAAATCAAAGGCGATCGATAATTGATAGGAAAACTCACTATGTACAACTCGCGCCAATTTACACATCGATTTATTATGGTTTACCATGTGATACAAAAAAAGACGCGTTCACGTGTACGTCACATTGCCCCGGTGGTTGCGGTGAACTGTGTTCGGGTGAAGTGAGGGGAAGCGGGTGAGGTGGCTGGTGAGGTGGAGCGTAGGCCACGCGGCCGCCTGCAACACGCGATTGCAATTTTGCTCGATGGAAGATCGAAAAGCAGAACTTCAGGACTGACCGGCAGACTGATGGTCACCTCGCGACACTGCGGCACTGGCTTTGAATAAAGCATCCGTGACCACCACCATCTGCAAGCAACGGTTCATGGATATGAGAGATAATAGAGAGAATAGAGAGCGACTCACATCTGCGCAGCAAGATGATGTTGTTGACATTGAGGTGTACGGTGCGGAGACTCGGCATCTCTGAGAGGAGTCGCGCGAGCAAGTACGGCAACGTGTTTGTCGGCTTCGTATCAATCACAGACACGACAGTGATGAAATAACCATACTTCTTCACCAGCAGTTGAATACAGTGCATCAGCGTGTCTGAAAGGAAATAAGTGTTTCATGAAAAGTGCGGTCAGTTTGATCATAGCGGGCACGCTTTCGAAATACACTGTTTCATCGCGTTTCGGAGAGACTGATTTCGGAGGAAGTTTCGATGAGACTGATCGCAACTTGAGTGATACTTAAATGCTCACGTTTCTCCCACGGTTCGACACTGGTGCAGTGGGTGAATAGCTGCGAGTGGCCGTCGAAAGAGACGTGGACACGATAGCCGACAAGCGTGCTCCACTTATAAACATTGACACTGCACCAGCACGACTGCAAGTAGCGGTCAGACTCTGCGAAACACGACCAAAACCCTGTGTTTCGAAGAGCCTGCCCACAACTTTATCACAAACACTAATAAGAGGTTTGCGACAAGCTCTTCCGACAAGCTCTTGTAAAACGCACGTCTCGCTGTATGGTGATGAGGAGCGGGTGGTGGGAGCGACCGCGGAACGGACGGTCCCCATAGTCTGCACACACTGCGCCCACCCTGCGAGACACCTGCGAGAGACGGCGGCGATCCTCAAACAATACCTCTCTCCCTCTCTCTCTTTCAATGCAAAGAGGCGTCGCGGGTCGACGTCTTCCGGAGAAGACGACATCCTGTATTACGTACAGGAGTTGAAAACAGAAAAAAAACATATGTCAAAAAACACTAAATATTCAATTAACACAATTAAACTGTTCAAGGTCAGGGAATGTGAAATTGCATTTCGTAATCAGATCAGTATGACTCAGCATGACTCATCTCCCAAAACAACACCACGTTTAGAACATGTTCATTTCGATAATTTCGACATAACAAAACGTATTTCAACATAACAACTCACAGAAAAAAACCAAAACTCGCAAACAATAGCACAGAGATCAACTATAACACAGAATATCAAAATATAAAATTCAACATAATCACATGAAAATGATGTTCGACTGTCGAGATATTGTTTCCCTAGTCGAAGAGATCCCTATCGGTTCCATAGCCGGTGCTCCTGGATCCCTTGGAACTCGGACCTTCCAGAGACGACAACGACGACAGAGAACGAGCGCTCTCAGACTTCTGACTAGGCTGCTTCTCCCTCTCCTCCTCCACTTCTTTCTTCACCTCATTCGACCAGCCTGAATCAATGATCCAGCGTAAGCTCATATAATATCACTAACCGAATCCTTTCCACACCACCCTCTTCGTCTTCTTCTCGGCAGGCGGCGGCGTGTCGACGTCTTCGATGATGACCACATCATCTTCCTCATCCATGTTCGCGTCTCCCTTCTCCTTCTCCTCCTCCACTTCCACCTCCTCGAACTCGTCACTCTCATCGCTGAACAACATCGCGCGACGTCTCTGAAACACTCACCGGTTACCGAGCACAGTTTCCCATTCCCCTTTCATCCCACTTTGACAGTCCTCCGTGGCTTTCCTTCCTTCTGTTGCTGTTCCTCCTCCTTCTCTTTCGCATTCCTCACCGGCTCCTCCTTCGGGTGCACACCTGCAAACAATACATCCGGTCACCTATCACTATATCGCCCGCTCACCATCCTCCTTCTTTTTTTCTTCCTTATTTTCCTCGTCGTCACTGCTGAAACGCACTCGGCGCACCTGCTTGATGACGATCGGCTGAAATTATGATCAATCAGAAACGGAGATTAAAAAATAAAGGACGAGATTCCCACTCACCATTTCATCATCCGACTCGTCCAGATGCGCATCTTGCCCGCTCTTCATCGCCTGCTTCGCGACCCCCTTGGCAAGTCTCGGACGCAGCTCCCGCCCTCCCCTCCTCTCCCCCTTTTCCGGCTGATCCTTCTCCTCCCTGTCTTCTTCCTGCTCCTCCCCGCTCTCGTCGCTGCTGGTGAGGTACTTTCGCTTCTTCTTTGGAGACTTCTTCACTCGCTTCACAGGAGTCGCTTCCTTACCACCCAACACAACAGCCTTCTTTTTCTGAAAGAGGTGATATAACAGCAGTACTGTATCATTATCTTCCACTCACTCGTCCCTTCCTCGCTGGTTTCTTCTCTTCTGTCTGTTCATCTCCCTCCTCCTTCTCCTTCAAAAGCCTCCCAATCGATCGACCGAACCGTGTGACGCTTTTGGAGAGAGCATGCTGTTCGCACATCGACAACACCTGTAACCAATAAATATCGATCGATAAATCGATCAACCGATCAATACCTCAGCAACGCGGTCGCACTCTCGCTCTGTCCAGAGAAGGAAGGGGCACCGGTTAGATAGGAGGTCGATTCGCATGAGAGGGAGAGAGTGCACGAGTTGGCGGGAGCAGCCGCCTGAAATAGAAGAGGGTGAGGAGGGAGGAGGGAGGAGGGAGATGAGAGGTGCCAGGTGCGTTCAGTTTCCTCGACACGACGACACACCTATGAAACTTCTTCAAAAACGGTTATGATATGGGGATATGGCTACGAAACGCTATTGCAAACGCCTTTCACGCTGTCACTGAACGATACTAGAATGTTGACTGACCCTCTGGGCGCTGGCGCAGCCTCCGCAGCACTCCCATCAACAGCATTTGGCGAGCGCGCTGGAACACAGTCAGCTTATTCACACCCTTCCATTCATCCATCCCTCACCTTCTCTTCTCCGGCCGCCTCGATGGCAGCTGACAGTGCAGTCAGCATATCGGCCACAGAGACCCTCGCACGACCCTTCGTATAAGACACGCGGCCGATTGGAAGCTCGACAGCTGGATCGTCCTGAAACAATATCATTATGACAGACAGTTGTTATTTGTTTATATGTTTACTGATAAATAGGAGACAATTAACTTGACCGAAACACCCACTTGCTCTCCGTTCGCCGTCTCTTCCTCCCCTTCTTCTTTCTCCTCTTCCTGCTCCTTCTCTCCTCTCAGAACTCCATCTGCCTCCTCCTCCATCGTGTGACAGAGCCCTCGCGTTGGCACGACATACTCCCTGAACGGCACGACACACCAGCGACAGAGAGCGGCGCGTCTGAAGGATTAAGTGCCCGAACGGTGCCAATCAATATACCTCGATGTTGAGGCGGAGAAAGATGTGCGAGAGCGCGGGTTGGGGAAGTAGGTGGAAGGGGAAGACGGACGTGCCGGCCACTTCGGCCCTCACTTCACTCGGCCTCGACCCGCCAGCCACTCGCTTGCCGCGGTTCCGGCCCTTGCGGCCATGGCGCCAATGCTTCGATGGTATGCTCTGCTATTGGATATGAATATGATGTCTTCATACACAAAGTATTTAAAAGCGGACGCAAAAATAACCATACTTCTTCACCAGCAGTTGAATACAGTGCATCAGCGTGTCTGAAAGGAAATAAGTGTTTCATGAAAAGTGCGGTCAGTTTGATCATAGCGGGCACGCTTTCGAAATACACTGTTTCATCGCGTTTCGGAGAGACTGATTTCGGAGGAAGTTTCGATGAGACTGATCGCAACTTGAGTGATACTTAAATGCTCACGTTTCTCCCACGGTTCGACACTGGTGCAGTGGGTGAATAGCTGCGAGTGGCCGTCGAAAGAGACGTGGACACGATAGCCGACAAGCGTGCTCCACTTATAAACATTGACACTGCACCAGCACGACTGCAAGTAGCGGTCAGACTCTGCGAAACACGACCAAAACCCTGTGTTTCGAAGAGCCTGCCCACAACTTTATCACAAACACTAATAAGAGGTTTGCGACAAGCTCTTCCGACAAGCTCTTGTAAAACGCACGTCTCGCTGTATGGTGATGAGGAGCGGGTGGTGGGAGCGACCGCGGAACGGACGGTCCCCATAGTCTGCACACACAGCGCCCACCCTGCGAGACACCTGCGAGAGACGGCGGCGATCCTCAAACAATACCTCTCTCCCTCTCTCTCTTTCAATGCAAAGAGGCGTCGCGGGTCGACGTCTTCCGGAGAAGACGACATCCTGTATTACGTACAGGAGTTGAAAACAGAAAAAAAACATATGTCAAAAAACACTAAATATTCAATTAACACAATTAAACTGTTCAAGGTCAGGGAATGTGAAATTGCATTTCGTAATCAGATCAGTATGACTCAGCATGACTCATCTCCCAAAACAACACCACGTTTAGAACATGTTCATTTCGATAATTTCGACATAACAAAACGTATTTCAACATAACAACTCACAGAAAAAAACCAAAACTCGCAAACAATAGCACAGAGATCAACTATAACACAGAATATCAAAATATAAAATTCAACATAATCACATGAAAATGATGTTCGACTGTCGAGATATTGTTTCCCTAGTCGAAGAGATCCCTATCGGTTCCATAGCCGGTGCTCCTGGATCCCTTGGAACTCGGACCTTCCAGAGACGACAACGACGACAGAGAACGAGCGCTCTCAGACTTCTGACTAGGCTGCTTCTCCCTCTCCTCCTCCACTTCTTTCTTCACCTCATTCGACCAGCCTGAATCAATGATCCAGCGTAAGCTCATATAATATCACTGACCGAATCCTTTCCACACCACCCTCTTCGTCTTCTTCTCGGCAGGCGGCGGCGTGTCGACGTCTTCGATGATGACCACATCATCTTCCTCATCCATGTTCGCGTCTCCCTTCTCCTTCTCCTCCTCCACTTCCACCTCCTCGAACTCGTCACTCTCATCGCTGAACAACATCGCGCGACGTCTCTGAAACACTCACCGGTTACCGAGCACAGTTTCCCATTCCCCTTTCATCCCACTTTGACAGTCCTCCGTGGCTTTCCTTCCTTCTGTTGCTGTTCCTCCTCCTTCTCTTTCGCATTCCTCACCGGCTCCTCCTTCGGGTGCACACCTGCAAACAATACATCCGGTCACCTATCACTATATCGCCCGCTCACCATCCTCCTTCTTTTTTTCTTCCTTATTTTCCTCGTCGTCACTGCTGAAACGCACTCGGCGCACCTGCTTGATGACGATCGGCTGAAATTATGATCAATCAGAAACGGAGATTAAAAAATAAAGGACGAGATTCCCACTCACCATTTCATCATCCGACTCGTCCAGATGCGCATCTTGCCCGCTCTTCATCGCCTGCTTCGCGACCCCCTTGGCAAGTCTCGGACGCAGCTCCCGCCCTCCCCTCCTCTCCCCCTTCTCCGGCTGATCCTTCTCCTCCCTGTCTTCTTCCTGCTCCTCCCCGCTCTCGTCGCTGCTGGTGAGGTACTTTCGCTTCTTCTTTGGAGACTTCTTCACTCGCTTCACAGGAGTCGCTTCCTTACCACCCAACACAACAGCCTTCTTTTTCTGAAAGAGGTGATATAACAGCAGTACTGTATCATTATCTTCCACTCACTCGTCCCTTCCTCGCTGGTTTCTTCTCTTCTGTCTGTTCATCTCCCTCCTCCTTCTCCTTCAAAAGCCTCCCAATCGATCGACCGAACCGTGTGACGCTTTTGGAGAGAGCATGCTGTTCGCACATCGACAACACCTGTAACCAATAAATATCGATCGATAAATCGATCAACCGATCAATACCTCAGCAACGCGGTCGCACTCTCGCTCTGTCCAGAGAAGGAAGGGGCACCGGTTAGATAGGAGGTCGATTCGCATGAGAGGGAGAGAGTGCACGAGTTGGCGGGAGCAGCCGCCTGAAATAGAAGAGGGTGAGGAGGGAGGAGGGAGGAGGGAGATGAGAGGTGCCAGGTGCGTTCAGTTTCCTCGACACGACGACACACCTATGAAACTTCTTCAAAAACGGTTATGATATGGGGATATGGCTACGAAACGCTATTGCAAACGCCTTTCACGCTGTCACTGAACGATACTAGAATGTTGACTGACCCTCTGGGCGCTGGCGCAGCCTCCGCAGCACTCCCATCAACAGCATTTGGCGAGCGCGCTGGAACACAGTCAGCTTATTCACACCCTTCCATTCATCCATCCCTCACCTTCTCTTCTCCGGCCGCCTCGATGGCAGCTGACAGTGCAGTCAGCATATCGGCCACAGAGACCCTCGCACGACCCTTCGTATAAGACACGCGGCCGATTGGAAGCTCGACAGCTGGATCGTCCTGAAACAATATCATTATGACAGACAGTTGTTATTTGTTTATATGTTTACTGATAAATAGGAGACAATTAACTTGACCGAAACACCCACTTGCTCTCCGTTCGCCGTCTCTTCCTCCCCTTCTTCTTTCTCCTCTTCCTGCTCCTTCTCTCCTCTCAGAACTCCATCTGCCTCCTCCTCCATCGTGTGACAGAGCCCTCGCGTTGGCACGACATACTCCCTGAACGGCACGACACACCAGCGACAGAGAGCGGCGCGTCTGAAGGATTAAGTGCCCGAACGGTGCCAATCAATATACCTCGATGTTGAGGCGGAGAAAGATGTGCGAGAGCGCGGGTTGGGGAAGTAGGTGGAAGGGGAAGACGGACGTGCCGGCCACTTCGGCCCTCACTTCACTCGGCCTCGACCCGCCAGCCACTCGCTTGCCGCGGTTCCGGCCCTTGCGGCCATGGCGCCAATGCTTCGATGGTATGCTCTGCTATTGGATATGAATATGATGTCTTCATACACAAAGTATTTAAAAGCGGACGCAAAAATAACCATACTTCTTCACCAGCAGTTGAATACAGTGCATCAGCGTGTCTGAAAGGAAATAAGTGTTTCATGAAAAGTGCGGTCAGTTTGATCATAGCGGGCACGCTTTCGAAATACACTGTTTCATCGCGTTTCGGAGAGACTGATTTCGGAGGAAGTTTCGATGAGACTGATCGCAACTTGAGTGATACTTAAATGCTCACGTTTCTCCCACGGTTCGACACTGGTGCAGTGGGTGAATAGCTGCGAGTGGCCGTCGAAAGAGACGTGGACACGATAGCCGACAAGCGTGCTCCACTTATAAACATTGACACTGCACCAGCACGACTGCAAGTAGCGGTCAGACTCTGCGAAACACGACCAAAACCCTGTGTTTCGAAGAGCCTGCCCACAACTTTATCACAAACACTAATAAGAGGTTTGCGACAAGCTCTTCCGACAAGCTCTTGTAAAACGCACGTCTCGCTGTATGGTGATGAGGAGCGGGTGGTGGGAGCGACCGCGGAACGGACGGTCCCCATAGTCTGCACACACAGCGCCCACCCTGCGAGACACCTGCGAGAGACGGCGGCGATCCTCAAACAATACCTCTCTCCCTCTCTCTCTTTCAATGCAAAGAGGCGTCGCGGGTCGACGTCTTCCGGAGAAGACGACATCCTGTATTACGTACAGGAGTTGAAAACAGAAAAAAAAACATATGTCAAAAAACACTAAATATTCAATTAACACAATTAAACTGTTCAAGGTCAGGGAATGTGAAATTGCATTTCGTAATCAGATCAGTATGACTCAGCATGACTCATCTCCCAAAACAACACCACGTTTAGAACATGTTCATTTCGATAATTTCGACATAACAAAACGTATTTCAACATAACAACTCACAGAAAAAAACCAAAACTCGCAAACAATAGCACAGAGATCAACTATAACACAGAATATCAAAATATAAAATTCAACATAATCACATGAAAATGATGTTCGACTGTCGAGATATTGTTTCCCTAGTCGAAGAGATCCCTATCGGTTCCATAGCCGGTGCTCCTGGATCCCTTGGAACTCGGACCTTCCAGAGACGACAACGACGACAGAGAACGAGCGCTCTCAGACTTCTGACTAGGCTGCTTCTCCCTCTCCTCCTCCACTTCTTTCTTCACCTCATTCGACCAGCCTGAATCAATGATCCAGCGTAAGCTCATATAATATCACTGACCGAATCCTTTCCACACCACCCTCTTCGTCTTCTTCTCGGCAGGCGGCGGCGTGTCGACGTCTTCGATGATGACCACATCATCTTCCTCATCCATGTTCGCGTCTCCCTTCTCCTTCTCCTCCTCCACTTCCACCTCCTCGAACTCGTCACTCTCATCGCTGAACAACATCGCGCGACGTCTCTGAAACACTCACCGGTTACCGAGCACAGTTTCCCATTCCCCTTTCATCCCACTTTGACAGTCCTCCGTGGCTTTCCTTCCTTCTGTTGCTGTTCCTCCTCCTTCTCTTTCGCATTCCTCACCGGCTCCTCCTTCGGGTGCACACCTGCAAACAATACATCCGGTCACCTATCACTATATCGCCCGCTCACCATCCTCCTTCTTTTTTTCTTCCTTATTTTCCTCGTCGTCACTGCTGAAACGCACTCGGCGCACCTGCTTGATGACGATCGGCTGAAATTATGATCAATCAGAAACGGAGATTAAAAAATAAAGGACGAGATTCCCACTCACCATTTCATCATCCGACTCGTCCAGATGCGCATCTTGCCCGCTCTTCATCGCCTGCTTCGCGACCCCCTTGGCAAGTCTCGGACGCAGCTCCCGCCCTCCCCTCCTCTCCCCCTTTTCCGGCTGATCCTTCTCCTCCCTGTCTTCTTCCTGCTCCTCCCCGCTCTCGTCGCTGCTGGTGAGGTACTTTCGCTTCTTCTTTGGAGACTTCTTCACTCGCTTCACAGGAGTCGCTTCCTTACCACCCAACACAACAGCCTTCTTTTTCTGAAAGAGGTGATATAACAGCAGTACTGTATCATTATCTTCCACTCACTCGTCCCTTCCTCGCTGGTTTCTTCTCTTCTGTCTGTTCATCTCCCTCCTCCTTCTCCTTCAAAAGCCTCCCAATCGATCGACCGAACCGTGTGACGCTTTTGGAGAGAGCATGCTGTTCGCACATCGACAACACCTGTAACCAATAAATATCGATCGATAAATCGATCAACCGATCAATACCTCAGCAACGCGGTCGCACTCTCGCTCTGTCCAGAGAAGGAAGGGGCACCGGTTAGATAGGAGGTCGATTCGCATGAGAGGGAGAGAGTGCACGAGTTGGCGGGAGCAGCCGCCTGAAATAGAAGAGGGTGAGGAGGGAGGAGGGAGGAGGGAGATGAGAGGTGCCAGGTGCGTTCAGTTTCCTCGACACGACGACACACCTATGAAACTTCTTCAAAAACGGTTATGATATGGGGATATGGCTACGAAACGCTATTGCAAACGCCTTTCACGCTGTCACTGAACGATACTAGAATGTTGACTGACCCTCTGGGCGCTGGCGCAGCCTCCGCAGCACTCCCATCAACAGCATTTGGCGAGCGCGCTGGAACACAGTCAGCTTATTCACACCCTTCCATTCATCCATCCCTCACCTTCTCTTCTCCGGCCGCCTCGATGGCAGCTGACAGTGCAGTCAGCATATCGGCCACAGAGACCCTCGCACGACCCTTCGTATAAGACACGCGGCCGATTGGAAGCTCGACAGCTGGATCGTCCTGAAACAATATCATTATGACAGACAGTTGTTATTTGTTTATATGTTTACTGATAAATAGGAGACAATTAACTTGACCGAAACACCCACTTGCTCTCCGTTCGCCGTCTCTTCCTCCCCTTCTTCTTTCTCCTCTTCCTGCTCCTTCTCTCCTCTCAGAACTCCATCTGCCTCCTCCTCCATCGTGTGACAGAGCCCTCGCGTTGGCACGACATACTCCCTGAACGGCACGACACACCAGCGACAGAGAGCGGCGCGTCTGAAGGATTAAGTGCCCGAACGGTGCCAATCAATATACCTCGATGTTGAGGCGGAGAAAGATGTGCGAGAGCGCGGGTTGGGGAAGTAGGTGGAAGGGGAAGACGGACGTGCCGGCCACTTCGGCCCTCACTTCACTCGGCCTCGACCCGCCAGCCACTCGCTTGCCGCGGTTCCGGCCCTTGCGGCCATGGCGCCAATGCTTCGATGGTATGCTCTGCTATTGGATATGAATATGATGTCTTCATACACAAAGTATTTAAAAGCGGACGCAAAAATAACCATACTTCTTCACCAGCAGTTGAATACAGTGCATCAGCGTGTCTGAAAGGAAATAAGTGTTTCATGAAAAGTGCGGTCAGTTTGATCATAGCGGGCACGCTTTCGAAATACACTGTTTCATCGCGTTTCGGAGAGACTGATTTCGGAGGAAGTTTCGATGAGACTGATCGCAACTTGAGTGATACTTAAATGCTCACGTTTCTCCCACGGTTCGACACTGGTGCAGTGGGTGAATAGCTGCGAGTGGCCGTCGAAAGAGACGTGGACACGATAGCCGACAAGCGTGCTCCACTTATAAACATTGACACTGCACCAGCACGACTGCAAGTAGCGGTCAGACTCTGCGAAACACGACCAAAACCCTGTGTTTCGAAGAGCCTGCCCACAACTTTATCACAAACACTAATAAGAGGTTTGCGACAAGCTCTTCCGACAAGCTCTTGTAAAACGCACGTCTCGCTGTATGGTGATGAGGAGCGGGTGGTGGGAGCGACCGCGGAACGGACGGTCCCCATAGTCTGCACACACAGCGCCCACCCTGCGAGACACCTGCGAGAGACGGCGGCGATCCTCAAACAATACCTCTCTCCCTCTCTCTCTTTCAATGCAAAGAGGCGTCGCGGGTCGACGTCTTCCGGAGAAGACGACATCCTGTATTACGTACAGGAGTTGAAAACAGAAAAAAAACATATGTCAAAAAACACTAAATATTCAATTAACACAATTAAACTGTTCAAGGTCAGGGAATGTGAAATTGCATTTCGTAATCAGATCAGTATGACTCAGCATGACTCATCTCCCAAAACAACACCACGTTTAGAACATGTTCATTTCGATAATTTCGACATAACAAAACGTATTTCAACATAACAACTCACAGAAAAAAACCAAAACTCGCAAACAATAGCACAGAGATCAACTATAACACAGAATATCAAAATATAAAATTCAACATAATCACATGAAAATGATGTTCGACTGTCGAGATATTGTTTCCCTAGTCGAAGAGATCCCTATCGGTTCCATAGCCGGTGCTCCTGGATCCCTTGGAACTCGGACCTTCCAGAGACGACAACGACGACAGAGAACGAGCGCTCTCAGACTTCTGACTAGGCTGCTTCTCCCTCTCCTCCTCCACTTCTTTCTTCACCTCATTCGACCAGCCTGAATCAATGATCCAGCGTAAGCTCATATAATATCACTAACCGAATCCTTTCCACACCACCCTCTTCGTCTTCTTCTCGGCAGGCGGCGGCGTGTCGACGTCTTCGATGATGACCACATCATCTTCCTCATCCATGTTCGCGTCTCCCTTCTCCTTCTCCTCCTCCACTTCCACCTCCTCGAACTCGTCACTCTCATCGCTGAACAACATCGCGCGACGTCTCTGAAACACTCACCGGTTACCGAGCACAGTTTCCCATTCCCCTTTCATCCCACTTTGACAGTCCTCCGTGGCTTTCCTTCCTTCTGTTGCTGTTCCTCCTCCTTCTCTTTCGCATTCCTCACCGGCTCCTCCTTCGGGTGCACACCTGCAAACAATACATCCGGTCACCTATCACTATATCGCCCGCTCACCATCCTCCTTCTTTTTTTCTTCCTTATTTTCCTCGTCGTCACTGCTGAAACGCACTCGGCGCACCTGCTTGATGACGATCGGCTGAAATTATGATCAATCAGAAACGGAGATTAAAAAATAAAGGACGAGATTCCCACTCACCATTTCATCATCCGACTCGTCCAGATGCGCATCTTGCCCGCTCTTCATCGCCTGCTTCGCGACCCCCTTGGCAAGTCTCGGACGCAGCTCCCGCCCTCCCCTCCTCTCCCCCTTTTCCGGCTGATCCTTCTCCTCCCTGTCTTCTTCCTGCTCCTCCCCGCTCTCGTCGCTGCTGGTGAGGTACTTTCGCTTCTTCTTTGGAGACTTCTTCACTCGCTTCACAGGAGTCGCTTCCTTACCACCCAACACAACAGCCTTCTTTTTCTGAAAGAGGTGATATAACAGCAGTACTGTATCATTATCTTCCACTCACTCGTCCCTTCCTCGCTGGTTTCTTCTCTTCTGTCTGTTCATCTCCCTCCTCCTTCTCCTTCAAAAGCCTCCCAATCGATCGACCGAACCGTGTGACGCTTTTGGAGAGAGCATGCTGTTCGCACATCGACAACACCTGTAACCAATAAATATCGATCGATAAATCGATCAACCGATCAATACCTCAGCAACGCGGTCGCACTCTCGCTCTGTCCAGAGAAGGAAGAGGCACCGGTTAGATAGGAGGTCGATTCGCATGAGAGGGAGAGAGTGCACGAGTTGGCGGGAGCAGCCGCCTGAAATAGAAGAGGGTGAGGAGGGAGGAGGGAGGAGGGAGATGAGAGGTGCCAGGTGCGTTCAGTTTCCTCGACACGACGACACACCTATGAAACTTCTTCAAAAACGGTTATGATATGGGGATATGGCTACGAAACGCTATTGCAAACGCCTTTCACGCTGTCACTGAACGATACTAGAATGTTGACTGACCCTCTGGGCGCTGGCGCAGCCTCCGCAGCACTCCCATCAACAGCATTTGGCGAGCGCGCTGGAACACAGTCAGCTTATTCACACCCTTCCATTCATCCATCCCTCACCTTCTCTTCTCCGGCCGCCTCGATGGCAGCTGACAGTGCAGTCAGCATATCGGCCACAGAGACCCTCGCACGACCCTTCGTATAAGACACGCGGCCGATTGGAAGCTCGACAGCTGGATCGTCCTGAAACAATATCATTATGACAGACAGTTGTTATTTGTTTATATGTTTACTGATAAATAGGAGACAATTAACTTGACCGAAACACCCACTTGCTCTCCGTTCGCCGTCTCTTCCTCCCCTTCTTCTTTCTCCTCTTCCTGCTCCTTCTCTCCTCTCAGAACTCCATCTGCCTCCTCCTCCATCGTGTGACAGAGCCCTCGCGTTGGCACGACATACTCCCTGAACGGCACGACACACCAGCGACAGAGAGCGGCGCGTCTGAAGGATTAAGTGCCCGAACGGTGCCAATCAATATACCTCGATGTTGAGGCGGAGAAAGATGTGCGAGAGCGCGGGTTGGGGAAGTAGGTGGAAGGGGAAGACGGACGTGCCGGCCACTTCGGCCCTCACTTCACTCGGCCTCGACCCGCCAGCCACTCGCTTGCCGCGGTTCCGGCCCTTGCGGCCATGGCGCCAATGCTTCGATGGTATGCTCTGCTATTGGATATGAATATGATGTCTTCATACACAAAGTATTTAAAAGCGGACGCAAAAATAACCATACTTCTTCACCAGCAGTTGAATACAGTGCATCAGCGTGTCTGAAAGGAAATAAGTGTTTCATGAAAAGTGCGGTCAGTTTGATCATAGCGGGCACGCTTTCGAAATACACTGTTTCATCGCGTTTCGGAGAGACTGATTTCGGAGGAAGTTTCGATGAGACTGATCGCAACTTGAGTGATACTTAAATGCTCACGTTTCTCCCACGGTTCGACACTGGTGCAGTGGGTGAATAGCTGCGAGTGGCCGTCGAAAGAGACGTGGACACGATAGCCGACAAGCGTGCTCCACTTATAAACATTGACACTGCACCAGCACGACTGCAAGTAGCGGTCAGACTCTGCGAAACACGACCAAAACCCTGTGTTTCGAAGAGCCTGCCCACAACTTTATCACAAACACTAATAAGAGGTTTGCGACAAGCTCTTCCGACAAGCTCTTGTAAAACGCACGTCTCGCTGTATGGTGATGAGGAGCGGGTGGTGGGAGCGACCGCGGAACGGACGGTCCCCATAGTCTGCACACACAGCGCCCACCCTGCGAGACACCTGCGAGAGACGGCGGCGATCCTCAAACAATACCTCTCTCCCTCTCTCTCTTTCAATGCAAAGAGGCGTCGCGGGTCGACGTCTTCCGGAGAAGACGACATCCTGTATTACGTACAGGAGTTGAAAACAGAAAAAAAACATATGTCAAAAAACACTAAATATTCAATTAACACAATTAAACTGTTCAAGGTCAGGGAATGTGAAATTGCATTTCGTAATCAGATCAGTATGACTCAGCATGACTCATCTCCCAAAACAACACCACGTTTAGAACATGTTCATTTCGATAATTTCGACATAACAAAACGTATTTCAACATAACAACTCACAGAAAAAAACCAAAACTCGCAAACAATAGCACAGAGATCAACTATAACACAGAATATCAAAATATAAAATTCAACATAATCACATGAAAATGATGTTCGACTGTCGAGATATTGTTTCCCTAGTCGAAGAGATCCCTATCGGTTCCATAGCCGGTGCTCCTGGATCCCTTGGAACTCGGACCTTCCAGAGACGACAACGACGACAGAGAACGAGCGCTCTCAGACTTCTGACTAGGCTGCTTCTCCCTCTCCTCCTCCACTTCTTTCTTCACCTCATTCGACCAGCCTGAATCAATGATCCAGCGTAAGCTCATATAATATCACTAACCGAATCCTTTCCACACCACCCTCTTCGTCTTCTTCTCGGCAGGCGGCGGCGTGTCGACGTCTTCGATGATGACCACATCATCTTCCTCATCCATGTTCGCGTCTCCCTTCTCCTTCTCCTCCTCCACTTCCACCTCCTCGAACTCGTCACTCTCATCGCTGAACAACATCGCGCGACGTCTCTGAAACACTCACCGGTTACCGAGCACAGTTTCCCATTCCCCTTTCATCCCACTTTGACAGTCCTCCGTGGCTTTCCTTCCTTCTGTTGCTGTTCCTCCTCCTTCTCTTTCGCATTCCTCACCGGCTCCTCCTTCGGGTGCACACCTGCAAACAATACATCCGGTCACCTATCACTATATCGCCCGCTCACCATCCTCCTTCTTTTTTTCTTCCTTATTTTCCTCGTCGTCACTGCTGAAACGCACTCGGCGCACCTGCTTGATGACGATCGGCTGAAATTATGATCAATCAGAAACGGAGATTAAAAAATAAAGGACGAGATTCCCACTCACCATTTCATCATCCGACTCGTCCAGATGCGCATCTTGCCCGCTCTTCATCGCCTGCTTCGCGACCCCCTTGGCAAGTCTCGGACGCAGCTCCCGCCCTCCCCTCCTCTCCCCCTTTTCCGGCTGATCCTTCTCCTCCCTGTCTTCTTCCTGCTCCTCCCCGCTCTCGTCGCTGCTGGTGAGGTACTTTCGCTTCTTCTTTGGAGACTTCTTCACTCGCTTCACAGGAGTCGCTTCCTTACCACCCAACACAACAGCCTTCTTTTTCTGAAAGAGGTGATATAACAGCAGTACTGTATCATTATCTTCCACTCACTCGTCCCTTCCTCGCTGGTTTCTTCTCTTCTGTCTGTTCATCTCCCTCCTCCTTCTCCTTCAAAAGCCTCCCAATCGATCGACCGAACCGTGTGACGCTTTTGGAGAGAGCATGCTGTTCGCACATCGACAACACCTGTAACCAATAAATATCGATCGATAAATCGATCAACCGATCAATACCTCAGCAACGCGGTCGCACTCTCGCTCTGTCCAGAGAAGGAAGGGGCACCGGTTAGATAGGAGGTCGATTCGCATGAGAGGGAGAGAGTGCACGAGTTGGCGGGAGCAGCCGCCTGAAATAGAAGAGGGTGAGGAGGGAGGAGGGAGGAGGGAGATGAGAGGTGCCAGGTGCGTTCAGTTTCCTCGACACGACGACACACCTATGAAACTTCTTCAAAAACGGTTATGATATGGGGATATGGCTACGAAACGCTATTGCAAACGCCTTTCACGCTGTCACTGAACGATACTAGAATGTTGACTGACCCTCTGGGCGCTGGCGCAGCCTCCGCAGCACTCCCATCAACAGCATTTGGCGAGCGCGCTGGAACACAGTCAGCTTATTCACACCCTTCCATTCATCCATCCCTCACCTTCTCTTCTCCGGCCGCCTCGATGGCAGCTGACAGTGCAGTCAGCATATCGGCCACAGAGACCCTCGCACGACCCTTCGTATAAGACACGCGGCCGATTGGAAGCTCGACAGCTGGATCGTCCTGAAACAATATCATTATGACAGACAGTTGTTATTTGTTTATATGTTTACTGATAAATAGGAGACAATTAACTTGACCGAAACACCCACTTGCTCTCCGTTCGCCGTCTCTTCCTCCCCTTCTTCTTTCTCCTCTTCCTGCTCCTTCTCTCCTCTCAGAACTCCATCTGCCTCCTCCTCCATCGTGTGACAGAGCCCTCGCGTTGGCACGACATACTCCCTGAACGGCACGACACACCAGCGACAGAGAGCGGCGCGTCTGAAGGATTAAGTGCCCGAACGGTGCCAATCAATATACCTCGATGTTGAGGCGGAGAAAGATGTGCGAGAGCGCGGGTTGGGGAAGTAGGTGGAAGGGGAAGACGGACGTGCCGGCCACTTCGGCCCTCACTTCACTCGGCCTCGACCCGCCAGCCACTCGCTTGCCGCGGTTCCGGCCCTTGCGGCCATGGCGCCAATGCTTCGATGGTATGCTCTGCTATTGGATATGAATATGATGTCTTCATACACAAAGTATTTAAAAGCGGACGCAAAAATAACCATACTTCTTCACCAGCAGTTGAATACAGTGCATCAGCGTGTCTGAAAGGAAATAAGTGTTTCATGAAAAGTGCGGTCAGTTTGATCATAGCGGGCACGCTTTCGAAATACACTGTTTCATCGCGTTTCGGAGAGACTGATTTCGGAGGAAGTTTCGATGAGACTGATCGCAACTTGAGTGATACTTAAATGCTCACGTTTCTCCCACGGTTCGACACTGGTGCAGTGGGTGAATAGCTGCGAGTGGCCGTCGAAAGAGACGTGGACACGATAGCCGACAAGCGTGCTCCACTTATAAACATTGACACTGCACCAGCACGACTGCAAGTAGCGGTCAGACTCTGCGAAACACGACCAAAACCCTGTGTTTCGAAGAGCCTGCCCACAACTTTATCACAAACACTAATAAGAGGTTTGCGACAAGCTCTTCCGACAAGCTCTTGTAAAACGCACGTCTCGCTGTATGGTGATGAGGAGCGGGTGGTGGGAGCGACCGCGGAACGGACGGTCCCCATAGTCTGCACACACAGCGCCCACCCTGCGAGACACCTGCGAGAGACGGCGGCGATCCTCAAACAATACCTCTCTCCCTCTCTCTCTTTCAATGCAAAGAGGCGTCGCGGGTCGACGTCTTCCGGAGAAGACGACATCCTGTATTACGTACAGGAGTTGAAAACAGAAAAAAAAACATATGTCAAAAAACACTAAATATTCAATTAACACAATTAAACTGTTCAAGGTCAGGGAATGTGAAATTGCATTTCGTAATCAGATCAGTATGACTCAGCATGACTCATCTCCCAAAACAACACCACGTTTAGAACATGTTCATTTCGATAATTTCGACATAACAAAACGTATTTCAACATAACAACTCACAGAAAAAAACCAAAACTCGCAAACAATAGCACAGAGATCAACTATAACACAGAATATCAAAATATAAAATTCAACATAATCACATGAAAATGATGTTCGACTGTCGAGATATTGTTTCCCTAGTCGAAGAGATCCCTATCGGTTCCATAGCCGGTGCTCCTGGATCCCTTGGAACTCGGACCTTCCAGAGACGACAACGACGACAGAGAACGAGCGCTCTCAGACTTCTGACTAGGCTGCTTCTCCCTCTCCTCCTCCACTTCTTTCTTCACCTCATTCGACCAGCCTGAATCAATGATCCAGCGTAAGCTCATATAATATCACTAACCGAATCCTTTCCACACCACCCTCTTCGTCTTCTTCTCGGCAGGCGGCGGCGTGTCGACGTCTTCGATGATGACCACATCATCTTCCTCATCCATGTTCGCGTCTCCCTTCTCCTTCTCCTCCTCCACTTCCACCTCCTCGAACTCGTCACTCTCATCGCTGAACAACATCGCGCGACGTCTCTGAAACACTCACCGGTTACCGAGCACAGTTTCCCATTCCCCTTTCATCCCACTTTGACAGTCCTCCGTGGCTTTCCTTCCTTCTGTTGCTGTTCCTCCTCCTTCTCTTTCGCATTCCTCACCGGCTCCTCCTTCGGGTGCACACCTGCAAACAATACATCCGGTCACCTATCACTATATCGCCCGCTCACCATCCTCCTTCTTTTTTTCTTCCTTATTTTCCTTGTCGTCACTGCTGAAACGCACTCGGCGCACCTGCTTGATGACGATCGGCTGAAATTATGATCAATCAGAAACGGAGATTAAAAAATAAAGGACGAGATTCCCACTCACCATTTCATCATCCGACTCGTCCAGATGCGCATCTTGCCCGCTCTTCATCGCCTGCTTCGCGACCCCCTTGGCAAGTCTCGGACGCAGCTCCCGCCCTCCCCTCCTCTCCCCCTTCTCCGGCTGATCCTTCTCCTCCCTGTCTTCTTCCTGCTCCTCCCCGCTCTCGTCGCTGCTGGTGAGGTACTTTCGCTTCTTCTTTGGAGACTTCTTCACTCGCTTCACAGGAGTCGCTTCCTTACCACCCAACACAACAGCCTTCTTTTTCTGAAAGAGGTGATATAACAGCAGTACTGTATCATTATCTTCCACTCACTCGTCCCTTCCTCGCTGGTTTCTTCTCTTCTGTCTGTTCATCTCCCTCCTCCTTCTCCTTCAAAAGCCTCCCAATCGATCGACCGAACCGTGTGACGCTTTTGGAGAGAGCATGCTGTTCGCACATCGACAACACCTGTAACCAATAAATATCGATCGATAAATCGATCAACCGATCAATACCTCAGCAACGCGGTCGCACTCTCGCTCTGTCCAGAGAAGGAAGGGGCACCGGTTAGATAGGAGGTCGATTCGCATGAGAGGGAGAGAGTGCACGAGTTGGCGGGAGCAGCCGCCTGAAATAGAAGAGGGTGAGGAGGGAGGAGGGAGGAGGGAGATGAGAGGTGCCAGGTGCGTTCAGTTTCCTCGACACGACGACACACCTATGAAACTTCTTCAAAAACGGTTATGATATGGGGATATGGCTACGAAACGCTATTGCAAACGCCTTTCACGCTGTCACTGAACGATACTAGAATGTTGACTGACCCTCTGGGCGCTGGCGCAGCCTCCGCAGCACTCCCATCAACAGCATTTGGCGAGCGCGCTGGAACACAGTCAGCTTATTCACACCCTTCCATTCATCCATCCCTCACCTTCTCTTCTCCGGCCGCCTCGATGGCAGCTGACAGTGCAGTCAGCATATCGGCCACAGAGACCCTCGCACGACCCTTCGTATAAGACACGCGGCCGATTGGAAGCTCGACAGCTGGATCGTCCTGAAACAATATCATTATGACAGACAGTTGTTATTTGTTTATATGTTTACTGATAAATAGGAGACAATTAACTTGACCGAAACACCCACTTGCTCTCCGTTCGCCGTCTCTTCCTCCCCTTCTTCTTTCTCCTCTTCCTGCTCCTTCTCTCCTCTCAGAACTCCATCTGCCTCCTCCTCCATCGCCGACTCGATCTCATCCAGAGACAGAAGGAACGCCATCACAACGTGAAGACTGCAAAGCGGAACATACAACAACAACAACCACAACAACATGTGACTCACAGCATGCCCTCTCCTCGCTGACAGACAGCCGCAAGGAACGACGCAAACATGGCCCTCACGCTATCGTCGTAGCCTGCAAAACAATAATTCGATTAAAAAAAGGATGATGCACTACTAAACGTTTTGTATTGTGACCGAAGTAATCTCTTCTTAGATCCAGTTATGAACCAATTCCACGACCCACCAGCAGCGCACCAGACGAGCGCGATTCCGTGGGGCCAGGTGAGCTGCGGCCAGCGGAGAACCGACGAGAGAACCAGGTCGCACGCGGCAAATCGGACACTGACAGACTGAAAAGTGTCGGTCAGAGTCACCCTCCCCCACCCACTCACCTCCTCTTTGACCGCTGTCTCGACCAGAGCCACCATCTTCTGTTCCCGCTCCGTCTCCTCCACATCTGCATACAGCCAGGCAGCCACCAGCGGAGGCTCCCATGCCGTCAGCACGTCGCGCAGACACGTCACCGCAGTCGCCTGCAGATAGAGATTCAATCAATCAACTTCACAAATCGATATCGAAAGCAAGTAGAATGTTCTCTGTTTTTCACCCACCCTCTGCTCCTCTGCATCGATCTCTATGGCGTGTCGCAGCACATGGGCTCTCTCACGCAGCACCTGCTCACTGCGGGCGGCTGGAAAAGACAAGGATAGAGAACAGACAGAAGACAGCAGACTTCTATTTGATTCTAGAGTTCAAAAGCAAACAGGGCTTGTCTGGAGAGGGTGCAAAACTACGTCACCCGCCTCATTCTTGGTAGGTGTAACAGCGTCAGCCATGGAGCTGACCATCGCAATGCGATTCTGGGCCTCCACTCACTCCAACAACGGCGGCACGTCAAGGACCTCGTGATGTTCTACAAGATCCTGGCCGGATTCGTCGCTATTGACCGGGAAGGGTTGTTTGACCTACGCCCTTCCCGGGGTTTACGCGGTCATGAAATACGGGTAGTCCGACATCGATTCCGAGTCAGCGCCCGGTAACATGTATTCAATGTCCGTGTCACTAACTTTTCTCACCTCCTTCCTAGTAGCTGTCTAAACACGATGGCCCCGTCTGCTGCGCTTTCCCCTGCCGCTTTCCAACGGTGGCTCCCCATTTGAGATTCGTTTTGTTGTATTTTTTTCCTATCTTGTCATGTTAGTACATATTTCTTTATCTTGCACGAGTTGTTAAAAACCCGTATAAATTATTGTCAGTAGAAGTGGAGTCCGCATTCTCCTCCCACTCCACCCACCCGCCAGTCCAATCAGCTCGCATCCCACACGACGACGCTCCGGCACCGCAGACGTCACGACACTGTCGATCTGCAATGCAACATGTACTATCTGACCTCAGTGCGTTCACTGACCAGTTTGTCGAACGCAGTTTGGAGGAGGACACTCATCTTCTCCACCTCCTCCCTTCGCAGGACGGCCCGCAAGAGGACACAGCAGCGCCATGTAGCAGGTGACTCGGCCACCTTCTCCACTCCCATATCCATCCTCTGTCCGTCTTCCAGATCCATCTCCTTCTCATCCTCTCCTCTCTCCTTCTCCATTGCACTCTCCTCTCCCCGTTCTGCTGACAACATCTCCTCAATCTGGTAGCAGCACCACGTCGCAAAGTCCTGAAACAATACAAGTACAGTCATGTCAATCACAACTACAACCATACCTCATAGTCGGTTTGGAAGCGACACATGTAGTGCATGAGTTGATGAGTGGCGGCGTCGACGAGAGACCTCGAGGGGCACACGGACGGGGACGACATGGCAGCCTCCAGAGCAGCCCGCCACGCCTTCCTACATCCACACGTCATCTCCCCCATCCCCTCCCTCCTTCCTTACATGGCGCAGTCGTCGGTCTTGTCCATCTTCTCCAGCAGTCTCATCACAGCCAGCACACACTGCTCGGCCACTGCGCGAGTCGACACGGAAGAGGAGGGAGACAGCCAGCGGGTGAGCACACTGATAACCACACAATTCATGTACATAGGGACATCAATTGGGGCGGACTAATGTTTAAAGGCACAGGGGTGTTTAGAATTACCAAGGTTCATCGAAATTCACTCTTGATAGCATGGTAAAACAGATTGCATGTAGCGGGATTGCATGTCGAACCGGCATAGCATGGTCCGTGAACCGAGCGTTACCACAACACTACAACGACACGTGCTGTCGAAGTCATATCGACGAGATGCGCACAGAGCTCAACTTGCCGATATGCATTTTGGCGCGAAGTTCGAATTCGCCTTACCAAGCTTCGCACGTGCACATGTTGGTAAGCGTGTAGGTAACGCGGAAACGCCGTTTTTCGCGTTTTCTTTGATTGTTTCGTGTTTCCATGGGTCAAGCAATGAAATAAAGTCAAAAACTAAGCACCACTGTGCCTTTGATGTTTTATCACTGAACCAAAAAATACAAGTCTGGAAAGTGTCGGCAAAATGAAATGCGTCGAAAAGGAGCGAACCCACACCCAACCGCTTGGCAGGCGACCGCTCTACCCACTAGGCCACCGCCGCTGTTTCCCAGCCTGCGCGAAAAGAGAGACAAGCCGCCAAAGCAATCCACACGGTTTTTTTTTCAAAATTTGAAACGTAAATATCTCGAAACGTATGGCCGGTCCTGTGGATTTGAAAACGGTTTTCGACTAGTGACCCCTTAGGGTATTTTTGATATCAGTTTGGTCACCATCGGATTCTGTGATCTAAACGACACTCCATGTTAGCTCATAGCAGCAACACATATTTTGAACAAACGTTAATTACCAACTATCGGAGTCAAAGAACATTGATCTACACTACAATGTGCACCTATGATAGGATAGTTACATACAATCAAATCAGCCAACATACTATAACACATTCCAAAACCCAAGTGAGACTCACCCCATGAGCACTTGTCCCATGTGGTTCATCTCGGGCAGGAGTCGCCTGAGTGCGGCGTCCTTGGCAGAGGCGGTGCCGCTCAGTCGGCAGCACTCGCCCACCACCACACAGTGCACTGTCAGCTGGCGGAGCAGCAGCGACGGGTCGGGGCAGCTGCAGGCACAGGGTCGGGTGAGCTCTCCCCTCCCTCTCCTCCCAAACTCGCTCACCTCTCCACCGCCTCGACTAGATTGCGCGAGTGCAGCGCCCCGCTGCGAGCCATCCACGCGTCGTCAGAGTAGTACTCACGCAGCTGAACGACAACAGCCATCAATGCCCTGTCCCCTACTCCATCTCACCTGCAATAGAAACTTCTCCACCACGTTCTGACTCGACCCGCCGCCCAGAGTGTTCACGTAGCACTCCACAGCCACGTGCAGCTCAAAACAATCAATCAACCAATAGAAACGGATAAATGAGTAATGGAGATTGCAGGAAACGATGCGAACACTAACAAGTTGCCGCGTGACTTCTCTCTCCTCGTCTCCTCCCTCCACGTTCAGCCACCACAACAGACCCGACGGGTGCAGCAGGGACGCGTCGTCCACACGCGCAGAGTGCCTGCATCGACATGTCCAATCATTCCACACACTCCCTCCCACCTGTGCTCCTCCTGCGACCCCTCCTCCTCCTCTCCATCCCTCTCCCTCTCCAGTCTCGTCCTCTCTTCCTCGGCCGACACCAGCCACTGCGGGATCAGCTTCCCAGTCAGCATCGAACGGAGCTCGTCTAGGACATCAAAGTACATAAACATTGCAGATTGCAGTTATTTAAACAACCACGCACCACCTCCGTCGATCATAGTCCGCACCAGTTGTACCCTCTGCTGTGGCTGGAGAGAGCGAACGTGAACGTCCCGGATCAGACGAGTGGCCAGAAGAATCGACACCTGGACATGCATATTGCATACCATCATCTTTCCCCCCCCCCTTCTTCCGCACATCATTGTCCTCCTCCCCCTCCAGCACTCTGAGGCAGTGCGCGACTGCGGGGGGCGAGTGGAGCGAGAGCGAACCGGCAGCCGACAGACGAGCCGATGCACACACGTCGCGCAGAGAACGCACCACGTCTGCAATATTGAAAACTTGCATTCGGTAATGGTAATTATCGTTTTCATTGTGTTATTCATCTGGATAACCTTATAAAAATGAAATAAACACATATAAAATGAGCATCGTACATGTGTTGGGCGCGAACCGCCTTCCCTGGTGGTCGAGGCAGGTCTTGCGGCCGGCGGGGATCCGCGACACAGCCCAGACGGCAGCCGCGCGCACAAACGGCTCCTTAACACACACCATCGATTCAACATTCATCCGGTATATAGTTACGCGACCCCGCACCTTGTCCATGAGCCTCTCGGTGAGGGACATGGTCCACTGCACCACTGCCGCCGCAGGCCAGGCGTGCGATGCGCACGACTCTGCAAACAAATCACTGAACGTCAAGAATACGTCGTGACAAAATTAACGCAACAAAAAAATACGGAGAGACATTGCGAGAGATGGTATAAATGGAAAAGACTGACACATGAACAATTTGAATCTATCCTACCTCTGTCGGCATCGTCCCCATCCCCGTTTCCTTCCTCGCCCCGTTCGCCCATCTTTGATTCCATCTCCAGGGCCCATCCGATCATGCGGCACGCGCGCGCACGCGGCCAGCCAGTGCAGTGGTACTTGTACTGAAACAATCAATACAACGCATCGATCGATCGCTCCACCCCCTACCGCGTCGATTTCGTGTCGCAGAATGGCGAACGTGGCATGTGAGTCGATCCGGCGAGTGCCCAGAGCGACAGCGCAGCAGAACCTAGATGCATTGAAGAAGGAATGACCGAGCTGGACACGCACCTCGCGATCGCATCGGCTGCGTCGACTCCGCCATCAGCGTCGTGCTCGGCCCCGCCTCCCGTCGCCCCGCCCATTTCCATCGCGCGCGCCACTGCCTCCGAGTAGATGGCGAGTACAGGCGACTGCGCCAAGTGCTCCTCGCCTGCCTGGAAAAAAGAGAGATATACGAGAAAAATCAACAATTAAAAGTTTCCCTTTCCTGATAAAACATTTATTTCATTCTACTGATAATAGGCATCAAGTGATTGGCAAGTGCAACCCGGAAAGAAGTGAAATGTAACCACGTACCCGCTTGCATATCTCGGCGGCTCGTTGCACGTCTCTGGAGTTGAACCGATGGGTGGTGAACACATGGGCGAAGAGAGCGCGCAGCGTCGGCTCATCCATACTCGTATCCACAGGCGTTGAGGGAGAGGCAGGCTAGAGAGAGAGAAAAGCAAAGGGGTTAGGGGTTATGTTATGACCAACCTCCTCCTCGCCCCCAGCTCGCGCCAGAGGGTTCGACTCCTGTGAACCGAGGTCACCACCCTAAACACGGTTCGCGATAGGAAAAATAGTTTTGTAGGTAGGCACATAAATAGATGGTGTCATTTAAGCAATAAACGAGTCGCGAACCTCGATGGTCTGTGACTCGTCGGGAGAGAACATGTCCTGCGTCGCCAATGGGGGTAACTTAAAATAATATTGTATCAAGTTTATATCTAATGATGTCACTTGAATTAAAATGTACCTGAACGTGCATCCGCATAGGCTGAGAATCTTCGGGTGAGAACATGTCCTGCGTAGCCAACTCCGACATCTGCAAGCGTAGAATATAAAACGTAAAATTTAGAAAACACGTTAATAATAGTAATCACATGAATATTATGCATATCGCACCCTGTCAGCCAGCCCGTCGTCGCTGAATTCGTCCTCCGGATCGCTCATCTCCAGGTTGCCGTCGTGCTCATTCCGCACCGGCGAGTCGTCCAGGTCCAGTGGAATCGCGTCCGGATCGTCTTCCTGAATATATTTCGAATGATGATGAAATGGGATATGGATGCATGCACCTCCTCGTCTCCGATGGGCTCGTCGTCGACCTCGGCCCTGGGTCGCTGCCTTCGCGGAGCCTGCGTCACCACCTCGCCCTCGCTGTTGAACACGTCGATTGCGAGCTGAACAGTGCATAATTTGTATAGGATTATAATTCGCGACGGGAACTGCTTACTTCGCGATGTTCACAGCAAATCTATCATCAAGAGCAAGTTCATAACCCAAGGTCCCTCTATTCCCTACTGTAAAAATTGTGAGCAATCAGATCACCCTTTAATTCTAAGAAGGAATACCGGAAACAGATAAACAAAAAAACGTAATAACACCCACATCTTCATCGTCATCGTCGACGGGGAGTTGTCGAGGTCGAGGATGGGCTGGCGGCGGTGCTGGCTGGCGGGGTGGATCTGACGGCTGCGAGAACATCTCCTCTTCGTCACTCCAGTCGAACACCATCCTGCTTCTGTGACTGACAAATCACTGATGATGAGATTGGATCACGGTATATTAAAAGAGACTAAAACGGCAGTAAAACATCGGATCGGAAAAAAACATCGATGTGACATTAGTAGATGTTATTTTATTCCATGATTTTTATTCCATGATAACATTAATGATCAAAAACAAAACACACACAACAAACATATATTTAGAAAACATATAATATAATAATCGCATTTTTGAAATTAATTGTTGTGCATTAATGGTCAATAAGTCACTAGCACAACTGCATGCACCAACTTATCCGGCATCCTGGAAAATTCATCACTTCATCACTTCATCACTTCATCACATGTGATGAAGTGATGAAGTGATGAAGTGATGAAGTGATGAAGTGATGAAGTGATGAAGTGATGAAGTGATGAAGTGATGAAGTGATGAAGTGATGAAGTGATGAAGTGATGAAGTGATGAAGTGATGAAGTTTCAATGTTCGTTTTTTTACAAACTTTTTTAATTTGTAAAAAATGATAAATGTAATTTGTTTTTTTTTTTGTAAACTTCCAATCGGCAACGGCAGAAGATGTCCGTTTGTTCGCTTACTCATAAACTACATCATACAGACCAGAAGTACAAGACCAAGATGAAGAGAATCCATACTTGAAAACTTGTAGGATGCAAATGATGATGTGCTATTGTAGAATGTGCTACAACAAGATCGTTTTGTACCAACTGCGCCCTTGCCATACCAACGAAAGAAGACGACGTACTGACGACGTCAGGTTACGTTGGTGGATAAGGGTTTGCTTGTGTCCGGTGTGTGAACGTCCCTCAAACACGAATGAGGATGAGGAACATGAAATAGGATGAAGAAACTTCCCAACTTCCCAGGAACATCGTCCTCTTCCTCTTTTATGTAAATTGACAAGATATCTTCCGCTTCTGCTATGTCGCTTTTAACGTCGTTATGGTTATCGCTATAGAGAAAAACTAAAACTAGTAAAAAACGATTAAAAGTTTACAAACAACAATTTACAAAGTACTTTTTACAAATTAAAAAAAGAAAATTGAAACTTCATCACTTCATCACTTCATCACTTCATCACTTCATCACTTCATCACTTCATCACATGTGATGAAGTGATGAAGTGATGAAGTGATGAATTTTCCAGGACACCACTTATCCAATCTAATTGATTTTTATTATCATTCCGTATTTTTTAAATTAAAAGTTTTAGTTAAAAGTTGAATTGTTTCCATGGTAATTCTAATGGCTGCCACAAGGGTGAATTGAATTTGAAGTGCAGACAAGTGGCTGAGTGGCGGGTGGCTGGCAGTGTTCCCTCGCCTCGCCAGCCAGCCGAGGCGAGCGAGCCATTTACCGCGAGCCGAGCCATCTTCAACGACTTTCTCATGCGCGCGCTGTGAAATGCACACCCCTAGTAGATATGTACTGTCACTACGCATTTTATGATGTTTTATATGTACATATTTTGTCGTTCACCTGATGTTACGTCTGCAAGATTGAGATCGGGAGACGCGGAAAGAGTTAAATAGCTTTCCAATGAATAGATACTGTAGCGCGGAACAAAACCGTTATACATGTGAAAAAAATTCAATCATGACAAACAACGATTTATCAAGGAAAAAAACGACACAAAAACAACAAATCACTTTACCATAAACTATCGACTGTATAAATGGCGGCTATATATATATATATACAAGGTGCGAGGTGCGATACGAAATCAGATAATAACATTTCAGTTTGCATAGTAAACACGGGTGACAACGCAGTCGCTCTCGCAGAGCTCGCGCATGATACCTCCACGAACAACGGGCTTGTTTTTGTTCAGAGACGTGAACAGCGCTCGCCATCCATCCGGAACAGAACGCAGCTTGACATTCCAGAACTCCTGATACACGAAAGAATGAATACCCATATAGACATCTCACCTCCTGGGCAACGCGCATCTCACGAACCTGCGGTAGCCGGGGACAACGAGAGTCTGAAAGCAACGTTCTCAAGCTAGCGTCATGCGTCGCAAGACTCACACGAGCCTCCGTCGAACCACATGTCCTGAACGTGAACGGTGCGGAGATGCGTCATTCGAGACATGAGAATGGTGAGGAAACGAGGAAGCACCACCTTGGGAACCTGGAATCAATCCCACCAAAACAATTAGAACAAAATGAAAGGCATACCTTCAAATAATCGTTGTATGTAGGTCCGCTAATGGCGACACAAGTGATCGTCGATCCATAACGATCCACGAGACGAGACAGGCAGCGCTCTGAAAAGGATGTTTTCATAGGATTTTTTCCTAGACAACATACTAATCTCCGGAGACATTGGCTGGGTGGAGCGGTGCTCGAACCGTTTCCTGATCCCGTCAAAGTAGACTGTCACTAGAAACGTGAACTCCGATCCTGGCGTGCTCCACGTTTTATCCAGCTGCTACAACGAGCATGCATGCACACAAAACATCTTGAAACATACTCACCGCATCCAGATAGATGTAGAGCTTCTCCTCGTTGGTAGGCGGTGCTCCGCGAAACGGACACCTCGCATGTTCCGCGCACATGGTGCCCATAGCACGCGACACCTGCGAGAGACGGTGCCGGTCCTGAATCAGAGTCACTGAGAACTCGCAACCAGAAAGTGCCCGCCTCTCTTTCTCTCTCTTTCTCTTTCTCAGGAAAACATTGGTAAAGTGACGGTCACTTTAGCTAAAGTGACCGTCAGATTGCGGTCACTTTAGACGCTAAAGTGACGGTCAGAATGCGGTCAGATTGAAAAGAGGCGGGGCCAGAGCGAGTGGATGGTGACGTCATCACCACTCATTAGTGCGTAAACAAAGTGAAGTAGTTGATGTTGAACGGGTGGCGCCGCCTCCACTTCTTCTTCCACGTCTTCTTCGTTGCCAGAATCGTCATCTTCATCGTCGTGGACGCTTCCCCATCCACTTCAGCGTGGTGGTCCGTTACGAAATGTGTTTTTCGCGCCCGCGTCTCCCAAGTCGGGAGTCGGTAGAAGTCCACGACGATGAAGATGACGATTCTGGCAACGAAGAAGACGTGGAAGAAGAAGTGGAGGCGGCGCCACCCGTTCAACATCAACTACTCCACTTTGTTTACGCACTAATGAGTGATGATGACGTCACCCGCCACTCGCTCTGGCCCCGCCCCTTTCAATCTGACCGCAATCTGACCGTCACTTTAGCGTCTAAAGTGACCGCAATCTGACCGTCACCTTACCGTCACTTTAGCTAAAGTGACGGTAAGGTGACCGTGATTTGCTCTGTTCTCAGGAAAACATTGGTAAAGTGACGGTCACTTTAGCTAAAGTGACCGTCAGATTGCGGTCACTTTAGACGCTAAAGTGACGGTCAGAATGCGGTCAGATTGAAAAGAGGCGGGGCCAGAGCGAGTGGATGGTGACGTCATCACCACTCATTAGTGCGTAAACAAAGTGAAGTAGTTGATGTTGAACGGGTGGCGCCGCCTCCACTTCTTCTTCCACGTCTTCTTCGTTGCCAGAATCGTCATCTTCATCGTCGTGGACGCTTCCCCATCCACTTCAGCGTGGTGGTCCGTTACGAAATGTGTTTTTCGCGCCCGCGTCTCCCAAGTCGGGAGTCGGTAGAAGTCCACGACGATGAAGATGACGATTCTGGCAACGAAGAAGACGTGGAAGAAGAAGTGGAGGCGGCGCCACCCGTTCAACATCAACTACTCCACTTTGTTTACGCACTAATGAGTGATGATGACGTCACCCGCCACTCGCTCTGGCCCCGCCCCTTTCAATCTGACCGCAATCTGACCGTCACTTTAGCGTCTAAAGTGACCGCAATCTGACCGTCACCTTACCGTCACTTTAGCTAAAGTGACGGTAAGGTGACCGTGATTTGCTCTGTTTCACGGGGTCAGAAACGCTGACCATCCCCGTTTTGCGGCTACTGGGCGCCTAGCCAAGGGCGCACTCGCAGATTCTGACTAGACGACTCACCAACACGTTGAGATAAGGGAACAGCTCCCAATGGACGACGTCCGGGAAAAGATGAATCGGGAACGACTCCGGAGGGGTATACCACCACGCCATACTATAGAGGAAAACTGTATGAACTAAGAACCAGAAATGAATAAATATGTCGAACGGAAATACAACCGCAAACTGATTCAAACACTATACAGTAAAGGCAAAAAGGATAACTTTATCAATGAATAACAAGAAAACTACAAAGTGATGAGGCAGGCGAGTGACAATGATGATTCATCGGGCGCGATAGGGGTCGATCGATCGATACGAGACAACAGCGACGCTCCGTTGTGTTGATTCTACTCGTAGCGCACGGTGATGACAGCATTGGATAATGCAGCGCGCCAAGTGGCCGGAGATAGGCCGCCCAATCTCGGAATCAGTTTCCACACTTTCCACACTAAAACCGTAGTTTTGCTTCATTTTGAGCATCTACTCCAACTGATTTTCATGAATGTTGTCTATGAGTGTCAAAGACAGCCATGATATCCACCTACTTCCATTTTTGACAAATTTTTGAAAATTCAAAGTTTGCATATCACAATTAATTTCGTTTGTGATACTTGTAATCAAACCTTATGTGCTAATCATACCTCAACACGCCTAGTTGTCATCAAAAACTATAATTCCTGAAGTAGAACATCGAGTTCTAGGTGGAAAATGTGGAAACTGATTCCGAGATCGGGACGCCCTTTGGCCGGAGGCACAGTAGAGAGCACAGCAAAGAAACCACCTCCCCACGACGATACGAACCAACGGCAAACAGAGCAAATCACGGTCATCTTACCGTCACTTTAGCTACCGTCACTTTAGCTTACCGTCACTTTAGCTAAAGTGACGGTAAGGTGACGGTCAGATTGCGGTCATTTTTGACTCTAAAGTGACGGTCAGATTGCGGTCAGATTGAAAAGGGGCGGGGCCAGAGCGAGCGGCGGGTGACGTCATCATCGCTCATGAGTGCGTAAACAGGGTGGAGAAGTTGACGTTGAACGAATGGCGCCGCTTCCACTTCTTCTTCCACGTCTTCTTCATCGCCAGAGTCGTCATCTTCATCGTCGTGGACGCATCCCCATCCACCTTCAACGTGGTGGTCTGACACGCAGTGTGTTCTTCTCCCGACTCCCGACTTGGGAGACGTGGGCGCGAGATTGCGTCAACGTAAACGAGCAGCGGGTGTAGATGTTCTTCCTATGTCGCAGATCCATCCATCACATTCACCTCCACATCGACAACAACGACCGAGCGGGTGTTCACGTTCTCCACGAACTTGGTGGTGGCTTCGACACTTCGACTGAGCCGTTAGCAGACCGGGATTCATCCTCGATCCTCATCTTCTTCATTTCTAACAAATCGAACTCGGCGAAGCACCAAACCAAAACATAACTTGTTTTCCCGCGCTTTTGAGGGAACGTGACGTCATTGGCCCCGCCCCTTTTCAATCTGACCGCAATCTGACCGTCACTTTAGCGTCTAAAGGGACCACAATCTGACCGTCATTTTAGCTAAAGTGACCGTCACTTTAGCAATGTTTACCTGAGAAACGAAACGTGCTGGTCAAGTGAATGTAGAGTGAGCGGGCAGGAAGGTAGAATCCCGGGTTTTTGAAAAAAAACAAGGGACAGTTTCCGAAATAAGGGACAGTTTGCAAAAATAAGGTACAGTTTGCAAAAATAGGGTACAGTTTGCAAAAATAGGGTACAGTTTGCAAAAATAGGGTACAGTTTTAAAATAAGGTACAGTTTGCAAAAATAGGGTACAGTTTCCAAAAATAGGGCACAGTTTCCAAAAATAAGGTACAGTTTAATACCATAATACCTTTTTAGAAACCCCTTTAAGTCCTAGATCAGTACCATAATTATGAATCGCATGACCTACACGTTCCCTCTAATTCCATGTTTTATGTATGGGTTATGATGAGGTGTACTGCACCGGGATCGCAGTTCCGCCACTTCGTTAACACCTTGTCAATTTCCTATCAAGTTCCTGTTTGATTCAGAAGATGTATGCTATTTCACGTCATCTATTATAATTCTTTCCATAACGCATCGTATGTAAGATAAATTGATTTTTTTAAAGTTAAAAACAAAAACGAATAAGAAAAATCGCGCAGGATTATTTTACGTGGTAACGTTAACTGTACCTTATTTTTGGGAACTGTACCCTTTTTTTGCAAACTGTACCTTATTTTTAAACTGTACCCTATTTTTGCAAACTGTACCCTATTTTTGCAAACTGTACCTTATTTTTCCAAACTGTACCTTATTTTTCCAAACTGTACCCTATTTCCTCAGAAAACACGAAACTGTCCCTTATTTTTTCAAAAACCCGGGATTCTACCTTCCTGCCCAACTCACATTGTAATTTATATGTTGTCGGGAAGTCCAGCGCCGGCGACGTACATAGTTCTGATTGCGGAGAGTTGCGAGGAAAGCGCAACGAACATGGCATCACATGTTGAGACAAAGCCGTTCCACGGCAGTACATAACGCTGCTCCCATCGACTAGTACGACGCCCTGATACGTGCAGAATGGCATACTATAACCATGATAGAGGATATGTTACTGTAAATGGAAGACACAGCTCACTGGGAGTCCGGTAGTTTTCAAAGTCAATATGAGGTCGTCTCCGCCGGCGTATCGAGAGAGAGAGAGAGAGAGAGAGAGAGAGAGAGAGAGAGAGAGAGCAGAGTGATTGTGACACACATCGTAGACTGCATGGGAGACTAGCGACAGCGAGAGACGGTCTTGGAACGGGTTCGTGTCGGAGGAGAAGCAGTAACTGACCTGGATATTGAGGTGACCGAACACCTCTCCTGTGACGGTGTGAGGGAGTAGAAAGAACGGGAAGACCGATCCGATGGGTCGAGCGAATCAGTCCGTAACCACATTCTGTGATCAATTTTTTTCAATAATACAAAGTATCGACAAATTCAATATAAAACATATAAAATCATTCCTCCCTTTCATCGTACGGCAATTTTGCTGGCTCGCCAAACAGACGACAATTTTATGCAAGTTCGCCCCGATTGTGTGTTTTTGTGCTCAAACATGGTAAAAATGACGGAAATCGAAAAATCGAGCACTAGAGATCTCTGAGCATTCTATCTGGGCATCTCCTCCAGAAAACTGGGTGCTGTGCGATAAGTTTGAAGAGAGTAATTAAGTTTTGGAGTTTTCCGTTGGAAATCGACTCAAAATCAAGGTTTTTGGCCTCTAACTGATAAACGAAGGCGAAAATCAAAAATCGAACACTAGAGGGACACTATTGATACACAACACATATCAAAATTGTGTGAAGATTGCTTGATTCTGAAAGGAGTAATTAACTTTAGAAGATGGAGAACTCTGCTTCATTAGACTTGCAAATGACCCTCATTTCCCTAAAAAGATACCGCCAAGCGCGCGAATAGCGCGGTCGAATGGTCTCGCGCGGGTTGATAACGGGTTATTGATGCCTCAAATGCTGTCTGGTAAACATTCGGCGAAATGACTGCCGTACGATGAACGGGGGGGATGCCCTATCGACATTGATATGTCCGTCTGTCTATAAGTGACGCCTCATGCGATACTCTTTAAAATTTAAAGTGGACAAAAATCCCAAATGATTGACTGAATTTACACAAGTTATGATTCGCAGGCACATTGCTACGGTAGCAAGGTTTCAGCAAAACACCTGATGTAGAGAGGATTCGAACCCGCGACATGAACCAGCCGAACAGATTGCTAAGCGAATCTCTTACCGGTTGCGCCATAGAGACGATGCAGTTTGCTAGTATTGAGACATCTAGTTGAATTGCGATCAATCAAAGACGGACTGTGCGAAGGGAAACCATTCATTTTCAGCTGAAACGTATGTTTTCGAAAACAATCAAATCGTCTCTCATGCTTGTGTCTCATTATTGTCTACTTTTCTTCACAAAAACCACAAGCGCGCAGTAGATTATCGCTCAATGAAAGGATCATGCCACGTCTTCAATGGCGCAGTCGGTTAGATGTTTACCTAGCAATCTGCAAACTGCGCTCTGTCGCAGGTTCGAGTCCTGCTACCGCTCGTGTTTTACTTTCTTTCAAATTTGACTGTGCTCTTAGTTACCGTACCACCCGTTCGTGGTCTGTTCCCCCATGGGGGAGATGGTGGGTCTTTTCAATTTTTTGTCAATTTCAAAATTCCATGTTTGACGAATCAGTCAATAGTCGTGCGCATATTACAAAATCTCACCGCACACTAAGGAACACAGCCGCTCATTTCTCTTCGACCATGTTGTTTGCGCGGCTGATGATTGGACTGTCGTGGATGTCGGTATGGGAATAAGTCGTCTCCACATTGAACCACTCAGCTGTCCGTCTTCTGTCTGCCAGTATTGATGAAGACTGTGAATGGCACATTCAAGGCGGAGGCAGAGGTAAGTAGATGCACTCCATCTCACAATTAGACGACTTCTCTTGTTCCAGCTGCGAATCAACGGAGGGAACAAGGCGTCGCTCCTCAACGAATTCGCCAGGCTATTCGCGGTGGGTGGACTAGAGAAGGAGAGAAATCAAAGATCCTTTCAGAGAAACCTCTACGAATGAAGATGCTGCACCAAAGACTGATGTGACAAGACTCGCGCGTTGTGTTTGAATAAACATTCATAGGTTATGTTTCGTTGTTTGTGAGCGATATTCGTCACATGGTCACATACAATCCAGTCAGGTGACAGGATCCGGAACTGGGTTGTTCACCAGTACTTTCTTATCCATACTTTCACATTCTCTACTGTCATTTCTTCACAGCGGGTCGTATTTGAATTCCACCTTCGTCATAATTCAATTCAATTGTTTATCATTGCGTATTCAGAAAACATATGGGGACAAAAAATATGTGGCTGTAATAAATGGTGCAACGTATTTGTGATTAAGATTCGGATTCTATTGATCTCTCTTGACCGAATAAACATTTTTGTCAATTTTTGAATTTGTATTTCTGAACTAACTGGTTAGAGATGTGACTTGCAAAAGAACGCAAAGCTGACTTCAAGTGAATGTGTTTTGACGGTGCTGAAATCGAATGTCTTCATTTATATTTGATTGGTTTGGTGTCGTTGATTCGTAAGAATGCATTCGGTTTTATCATGCGAATTGTGATGTAATGAATAGTGATAGTACAAATACCAGTTTCGACTCTTATTCTAGACTGCATTTCGAGGACAGTTCGAGGAATGCATAATTTTGTGTGGGTATGATCACTATAATTGATAACTATACTCTGCAACTGACAAAAGCGATCTCAGGCTACACATAACATCATATTATAGGAGTCTCATACGGACCCACTTGGAAGTGTCAATCAATCAGTAAGGATACAGGTGGCGTGCTCACTGTCTGTTCACAGCGGCCCTCTCTCCGTCTCTGTACCCTCCGACCGACGCCGTCTCTCACTCTTTTGGGCGCGCGCCAAGTGGGCGGGGCATGTCAGCTCGCTCACAGATGGTATAAAAGCGGAACGCGCGGTCACTTTGGCACCCGTGAGTTCTATCTCTCGAATCGCTGCTCATCATGTCTGGACGTGGAAAGGGAGGCAAGGCCAAGTCCGGAGGAAAGGCCAAGTCGCGCTCGTCTCGCGCCGGACTCCAGTTCCCGGTCGGACGTCTCCACCGCATGCTCCGCAAGGGCAACTACGCTCAGCGCGTCGGAGCCGGAGCGCCCGTGTACCTCGCCGCCGTGCTTGAGTACCTGGCCGCTGAGGTTCTCGAGCTGGCCGGAAACGCCGCCCGCGACAACAAGAAGACCAGGATCAACCCTCGCCATCTCCAGCTTGCTGTGCGCAACGACGAGGAGCTGAACAAGCTGCTCTCCGGTGTCACCATCGCTCAGGGAGGAGTGCTGCCCAACATCCAGGCTGTGCTTCTGCCCAAGAAGACCGGCGGTGACAAGGAGTAAGCGATAACTCGCTGCACCCAAACCCAACCCAACGGCCCTCTTTAGGGCCACCTACTTGTGAAACAAACTCTTTGTGAATCTTCAAACATTCACACCAATCTTTTATTGATCTCTTGCTTTGTTCGAATAAAGTGGTGTTTATTACAGTGTCGTTAGTAGTTGGCTAACGGAATAGTGATTCGTTGGAATATGGAGACGGATGATTTTAGACAGGCGAAATGAATACGGTTACAAGTGACAAGTCGAGTTCTGAATGCGCTTCTTCAATCCATGTGTCAATCGTACAATCACGCACCGGTCACTTTTGAAGATGATATTATATATATATATATATATATATATATATATATATATATATATATATATATATATTCGCGTACTACGTTAGATGAATGCATATCACCCCGCGATATCCGCATACTACGTTAAATAAATGTATATGACGTATACCAAACGGCGTACTATCAAATGGAAGTGTGTTTCTTGGTTGATGTATTAGTTTCTTTCAGGATGTGATAAAGGTGAGGATGTGTGGTGAGGAGAGAATGCAGATTCGGCGGGAACAGGGAACGCGCGGTCCTAAGCCCCGCCCCCCACCGATGAGACGCTGAGCCGTATAAAAGGGGTCGACCAGGCCAGTCGGCATCGAGTTCACTCGCTACACGAAATGGCCCGTACCAAGCAGACCGCCCGCAAGTCGACCGGAGGAAAGGCTCCCCGCAAGCAGCTCGCCACCAAGGCTGCCCGCAAGTCGGCCCCCGCCACCGGAGGAGTCAAGAAGCCCCACCGTTACCGCCCGGGAACCGTTGCTCTGCGTGAGATCCGCCGTTACCAGAAGTCCACCGAGCTCCTCATCCGCAAGCTGCCTTTCCAGCGCCTTGTGCGTGAGATCGCTCAGGATTTCAAGACGGACCTGCGCTTCCAGTCGTCGGCTGTGATGGCCCTCCAGGAGGCCTCCGAGGCTTACCTCGTCGGACTCTTCGAGGACACCAACCTTTGCGCCATTCACGCCAAGCGTGTCACGATCATGCCGAAGGACATCCAGCTGGCTCGCCGCATTCGTGGAGAGAGGGCGTAAATTGCCTTTGAACACACCCACCTAGAACCCAACGGCCCTCTTTAGGGCCACCTATCTGTGAAAAAAAACTGATTGAATCATCTGATTCACATTTGAATTGATCTCCTTTTGACATAATAAAACTACTTATGTTCTGAACGTTGTCAATTTTCTGTGAATGAGTTGCGGCAGTATTAATCCACCCATGAAGGATGTGAGGGATTAGATGAAATAAGGAAAGATCTGTCAGTGAAATGGTGTAATAGTAATATTGTTGAATAGGGTTTTGTATGGTGATATTGTTGTTATGTGCAGAGTTGAGGATGAATTATTATGGATACATTGGAATGAGGTAGCGAAAGTATGTTGCAGTTGTAGTTGCGATGTTCTCGTTACCGTGCGACCGGAGTGTGTGCAGCTCACTGCATAGCTGATTGTGCGTCACCCATTAATCGATCGATCGGTATGCCGATGGGTGTTTGAGGAGTGAGAGAAGGGGGGTGAGAGTGGTGTGGGCAGATGTCGGGTGGGTCAGGACAGGACGCCGCGTCTCTCATTGCGCGCGCAAAGGAGCGGGGGCGGAGCGACGAAACCCCGCCCTCCACCGACGGGGTATAAGAGTGAGGAGGGCAGATAGTGCGTCACCACTCGGTTACACCGTTTGTCCCAGTTACCCACACCGGTCAGCCGTTGGACAGATCATGTTGGGGGCGGAGCTTATGGCAAACTGTGCACAATTTGAACTTTGTTATTAAATAATTAATAAATAACAATGTACTGATGCTTTTAGCGTTTAATGACGTTTCTAATCAGAACTAAACATTTTAAAAAAGAATCATTACGATGTTCATCGCATAAATTACCTTCATATCTGCACATGCTGCCTCTGAGAACATTTTTTTTTGAGAATCGGTATCACAGGTTACAATTTAGTGAAACATGTCTAAAACAGATGTGTTATCAATTCCATAGGCGCCGATAGTCTTAAATGCATCAAAAATACATTTTCTAATTTTGCAAAAGAAGCATCATTCACAGGGATTGAACCACGTTCATGAATGCAATAATCTGCATCGCTATCCAGTACACCACATCGACCACATTCGCCTGCACTCTCTTTTGGGCTATGCGCCCGGCATGCTGAGAGTGCATGATCACGCCTTGTGGAGGATTGAGGCTGCACTGTGCGACGCGACCGCATCGCGCGCGACGTATTTTCTTTTAAACGCTATAAGTACTAATTAGTAATTTCTTTTGTTCATGTTAACATTCTGATAATTAAAAACGATTTTTTGTGGAAAGTTGCTGTGCGTTAGATTTTTGATTAATTGCCTTATAAGGCATATCAACGAAATCACGAATGAAACATTTTATCAAAAAGTTGTGCACATAATCCCTCGGCAGTATTTTTAGGTGTTTTATCAACACTTAACATTTGGAAAACAGTAATCATTCACTTACTTATCTTGCGCGAAAAAAAAATTGTATTACTTTAGTACGTTTTCCAAATGCCAGTGCAGTGTCCGCTTTTCAATGGCAGCCGATCGGTGTGTACCATGCCGCCCAAGCCGTCCGCCAAGGGAGCCAAGAAGGCCGCCAAGTCGCAGAAGACCACCCGCACCGGAGACAAGAAGAAGAGGAAGAGCCGCAAGGAGTCCTACTCTGTCTACATCTACCGTGTGCTGAAGCAGGTCCACCCCGACACCGGAGTCTCCTCGAAGGCTATGTCGATCATGAACTCGTTCGTCAACGACGTGTTCGAGCGCATCGCCGCCGAGGCCTCCCGTCTGGCCCACTACAACAAGAGGTCCACCATCTCGTCCCGCGAAATCCAGACGGCGGTCCGCCTCATCCTCCCGGGAGAGCTTGCCAAGCACGCCGTCTCTGAGGGCACCAAGGCCGTCACCAAGTACACCTCCTCCAAGTAAATTCATTTACCTGGATCGGTGATTCCACCTAACCCAACGGCCCTCTTTAGGGCCACCTATACGTGAAACAAACTTCTCTCGTTCTGTCGAGAATCCAGTGATCTCCGTGTTTTCATTGAAATAAATCTGATTGAATACATTTGTATTGTTTCGTATGTCCCGAATATCAAGGTTTTGTTTTTGATTATCAAGGTTCTTGTTTGAAAAGAAAACTGAGATGAGAAGGAGACTGTAGCGCAGTGAATGGTGGTAGACAGTCACGTCGTCTTCTCGGATTTGATGATCATGCTCTGTCGGATGGATTCATTTTCAAAAAGTGCACAATTCGAAAGTCCCGCCAGAACTGACCCGATAAAGGAGAAGGACGCCGAGTGAGATAGTGAGAGACAGCAGACAGTGTGAATTTTGGCGCGCGATTCTGGGGTCCCTCGTCGGTCGGGAAGTAGCCCCGCTCGCATATAGCAGAGCGACGGCAGTCAGTCAGCATCTCATTTTTGAGCTACTACTATCATGTCTGGACGCGGCAAGGGAGGCAAGGGACTCGGAAAGGGAGGCGCCAAGCGTCACCGCAAGGTCCTGCGCGACAACATCCAGGGCATCACCAAGCCCGCTATCCGCCGTCTGGCTCGCCGTGGAGGAGTCAAGCGTATCTCCGGACTCATCTACGAGGAGACCCGCGGTGTCCTCAAGGTGTTCCTCGAGAACGTGATCCGTGACGCCGTCACCTACTGCGAGCACGCCAAGAGGAAGACCGTCACTGCCATGGACGTCGTCTACGCCCTCAAGCGCCAGGGCCGCACCCTCTACGGATTCGGCGGATAAGTCGTCAAATCTCAATGAGAACACCAACCAACCCAACAGCCCTCTTTAGGGCTACCTATTTGTGAAACAAACTGGTCGAATCTTCGGATTCTATTGATCTCTCTTGACCGAATAAACATTTTTGTCAATTTTTGAATTTGTATTTCTGAACTAACTGGTTAGAGATGTGACTTGCAAAAGAACGCAAAGCTGACTTCAAGTGAATGTGTTTTGACGGTGCTGAAATCGAATGTCTTCATTTATGTTTGATTGGTTTGGTGTCGTTGATTCGTAAGAATGCATTCGGTTTTATCATGCGAATTGTGATGTAATGAATAGTGATAGTACAAATACCAGTTTCGACTCTTATTCTAGACTGCATTTCGAGGACAGTTCGAGGAATGCATAATTTTGTGTGGGTATGATCACTATAATTGATAACTATACTCTGCAACTGACAAAAGCGATCTCAGGCTACACATAACATCATATTATAGGAGTCTCATACGGACCCACTTGGAAGTGTCAATCAATCAGTAAGGATACAGGTGGCGTGCTCACTGTCTGTTCACAGCGGCCCTCTCTCCGTCTCTGTACCCTCCGACCGACGCCGTCTCTCACTCTTTTGGGCGCGCGCCAAGTGGGCGGGGCATGTCAGCTCGCTCACAGATGGTATAAAAGCGGAACGCGCGGTCACTTTGGCACCCGTGAGTTCTATCTCTCGAATCGCTGCTCATCATGTCTGGACGTGGAAAGGGAGGCAAGGCCAAGTCCGGAGGAAAGGCCAAGTCGCGCTCGTCTCGCGCCGGACTCCAGTTCCCGGTCGGACGTCTCCACCGCATGCTCCGCAAGGGCAACTACGCTCAGCGCGTCGGAGCCGGAGCGCCCGTGTACCTCGCCGCCGTGCTTGAGTACCTGGCCGCTGAGGTTCTCGAGCTGGCCGGAAACGCCGCCCGCGACAACAAGAAGACCAGGATCAACCCTCGCCATCTCCAGCTTGCTGTGCGCAACGACGAGGAGCTGAACAAGCTGCTCTCCGGTGTCACCATCGCTCAGGGAGGAGTGCTGCCCAACATCCAGGCTGTGCTTCTGCCCAAGAAGACCGGCGGTGACAAGGAGTAAGCGATAACTCGCTGCACCCAAACCCAACCCAACGGCCCTCTTTAGGGCCACCTACTTGTGAAACAAACTCTTTGTGAATCTTCAAACATTCACACCAATCTTTTATTGATCTCTTGCTTTGTTCGAATAAAGTGGTGTTTATTACAGTGTCGTTAGTAGTTGGCTAACGGAATAGTGATTCGTTGGAATATGGAGACGGATGATTTTAGACAGGCGAAATGAATACGGTTACAAGTGACAAGTCGAGTTCTGAATGCGCTTCTTCAATCCATGTGTCAATCGTACAATCACGCACCGGTCACTTTTGAAGATGATATTATATATATATGCGAGCACGCCAAGAGGAAGACCGTCACTGCCATGGACGTCGTCTACGCCCTCAAGCGCCAGGGCCGCACCCTCTACGGATTCGGCGGATAAGTCGTCAAATCTCAATGAGAACACCAACCAACCCAACAGCCCTCTTTAGGGCTACCTATTTGTGAAACAAACTGGTCGAATCTTCGGATTCTATTGATCTCTCTTGACCGAATAAACATTTTTGTCAATTTTTGAATTTGTATTTCTGAACTAACTGGTTAGAGATGTGACTTGCAAAAGAACGCAAAGCTGACTTCAAGTGAATGTGTTTTGACGGTGCTGAAATCGAATGTCTTCATTTATATTTGATTGGTTTGGTGTCGTTGATTCGTAAGAATGCATTCGGTTTTATCATGCGAATTGTGATGTAATGAATAGTGATAGTACAAATACCAGTTTCGACTCTTATTCTAGACTGCATTTCGAGGACAGTTCGAGGAATGCATAATTTTGTGTGGGTATGATCACTATAATTGATAACTATACTCTGCAACTGACAAAAGCGATCTCAGGCTACACATAACATCATATTATAGGAGTCTCATACGGACCCACTTGGAAGTGTCAATCAATCAGTAAGGATACAGGTGGCGTGCTCACTGTCTGTTCACAGCGGCCCTCTCTCCGTCTCTGTACCCTCCGACCGACGCCGTCTCTCACTCTTTTGGGCGCGCGCCAAGTGGGCGGGGCATGTCAGCTCGCTCACAGATGGTATAAAAGCGGAACGCGCGGTCACTTTGGCACCCGTGAGTTCTATCTCTCGAATCGCTGCTCATCATGTCTGGACGTGGAAAGGGAGGCAAGGCCAAGTCCGGAGGAAAGGCCAAGTCGCGCTCGTCTCGCGCCGGACTCCAGTTCCCGGTCGGACGTCTCCACCGCATGCTCCGCAAGGGCAACTACGCTCAGCGCGTCGGAGCCGGAGCGCCCGTGTACCTCGCCGCCGTGCTTGAGTACCTGGCCGCTGAGGTTCTCGAGCTGGCCGGAAACGCCGCCCGCGACAACAAGAAGACCAGGATCAACCCTCGCCATCTCCAGCTTGCTGTGCGCAACGACGAGGAGCTGAACAAGCTGCTCTCCGGTGTCACCATCGCTCAGGGAGGAGTGCTGCCCAACATCCAGGCTGTGCTTCTGCCCAAGAAGACCGGCGGTGACAAGGAGTAAGCGATAACTCGCTGCACCCAAACCCAACCCAACGGCCCTCTTTAGGGCCACCTACTTGTGAAACAAACTCTTTGTGAATCTTCAAACATTCACACCAATCTTTTATTGATCTCTTGCTTTGTTCGAATAAAGTGGTGTTTATTACAGTGTCGTTAGTAGTTGGCTAACGGAATAGTGATTCGTTGGAATATGGAGACGGATGATTTTAGACAGGCGAAATGAATACGGTTACAAGTGACAAGTCGAGTTCTGAATGCGCTTCTTCAATCCATGTGTCAATCGTACAATCACGCACCGGTCACTTTTGAAGATGATATTATATATATATATATATATATATATATATATATATATATATATATATATATATATATATATTACAACCAGCGCGGCAGCGCTGGTTGGTTTGTGTTAACCCTAGTCGCGCGCTAGAATCGGCAAAAGGCGATTGAACGAAAGGTTCCTTAGAATCTTTACGAGAACAATGTGATGCTGATAAATGTTATCAGAATGTCAGAAAATGGTTAAGTTTCGATTTTGGTAACGCTAGCTGTTGTAGGAAGCGAGATACGCGCGCGCGCCCCCTGAGGGGCAGGCAATCCCCCGTGTACGGAACGTTTTCTCGGGGGGGGGGTGGCGCGCACCGGCTGCCCCCAGCAGACAGGAGGTGCACTATCCGCACTGCCTGTGGTTTGCACTGATATCGTTTAGATCGCGAGCTTTGCCGTGCGCACAGTAGTGTTGTGGTTAGCGATTGCGCCCGTTGATACACATGGCTCGAGTTCGGTTCCGGCTGGCGGCGAATCTTTTGTAATATATGATTTTACATAGAAATGACATTGGAATTGTAAATTTTCCCATCAGCATTACCTAAACTCTTTTTTGCAAATTTTATACAATTTTGGACTCAACAAGGTGAGTGAACTGTTGGACTTCTTTAAAAAAAAATGTTTTGTGGTTCATGTTAATGTAGAAAGATTTATATGAAATCCAATAAAAGTACATTCATTATCTTTTAAAAGGACTTCCGTAAGAGAAGAGTTTGTGTTACTCAATGTAATGCAACAAAAGCTCATGCATTTTATCAATCGAAATAGTACACAAACCTGCTCCAATAGTTCAACAAGTTATATATAATCGATCGGATACCGAAATTTCCCGACATACAACATTTGCTCGCATTAGTTTTTATTGCAGAAAGAGCAGGTTTGTTTACTATTTCGATTGATAAAATGCATGAGCTTTTGTTGCATTACATTGAGTAACACAAACTCTTCTCTTACGGAAGTCCTTTTAAAAGATAATATATATTCGCGTACTACGTTAGATGAATGCATATCACCCCGCGATATCCGCATACTACGTTAAATAAATGTATATGACGTATACCAAACGGCGTACTATCAAATGGAAGTGTGTTTCTTGGTTGATGTATTAGTTTCTTTCAGGATGTGATAAAGGTGAGGATGTGTGGTGAGGAGAGAATGCAGATTCGGCGGGAACAGGGAACGCGCGGTCCTAAGCCCCGCCCCCCACCGATGAGACGCTGAGCCGTATAAAAGGGGTCGACCAGGCCAGTCGGCATCGAGTTCACTCGCTACACGAAATGGCCCGTACCAAGCAGACCGCCCGCAAGTCGACCGGAGGAAAGGCTCCCCGCAAGCAGCTCGCCACCAAGGCTGCCCGCAAGTCGGCCCCCGCCACCGGAGGAGTCAAGAAGCCCCACCGTTACCGCCCGGGAACCGTTGCTCTGCGTGAGATCCGCCGTTACCAGAAGTCCACCGAGCTCCTCATCCGCAAGCTGCCTTTCCAGCGCCTTGTGCGTGAGATCGCTCAGGATTTCAAGACGGACCTGCGCTTCCAGTCGTCGGCTGTGATGGCCCTCCAGGAGGCCTCCGAGGCTTACCTCGTCGGACTCTTCGAGGACACCAACCTTTGCGCCATTCACGCCAAGCGTGTCACGATCATGCCGAAGGACATCCAGCTGGCTCGCCGCATTCGTGGAGAGAGGGCGTAAATTGCCTTTGAACACACCCACCTAGAACCCAACGGCCCTCTTTAGGGCCACCTATCTGTGAAAAAAAACTGATTGAATCATCTGATTCACATTTGAATTGATCTCCTTTTGACATAATAAAACTACTTATGTTCTGAACGTTGTCAATTTTCTGTGAATGAGTTGCGGCAGTATTAATCCACCCATGAAGGATGTGAGGGATTAGATGAAATAAGGAAAGATCTGTCAGTGAAATGGTGTAATAGTAATATTGTTGAATAGGGTTTTGTATGGTGATATTGTTGTTATGTGCAGAGTTGAGGATGAATTATTATGGATACATTGGAATGAGGTAGCGATAGTATGTTGCAGTTGTAGTTGCGATGTTCTCGTTACCGTGCGACCGGAGTGTGTGCAGCTCACTGCATAGCTGATTGTGCGTCACCCATTAATCGATCGATCGGTATGCCGATGGGTGTTTGAGGAGTGAGAGAAGGGGGGTGAGAGTGGTGTGGGCAGATGTCGGGTGGGTCAGGACAGGACGCCGCGTCTCTCATTGCGCGCGCAAAGGAGCGGGGGCGGAGCGACGAAACCCCGCCCTCCACCGACGGGGTATAAGAGTGAGGAGGGCAGATAGTGCGTCACCACTCGGTTACACCGTTTGTCCCAGTTACCATGCCGCCCAAGCCGTCCGCCAAGGGAGCCAAGAAGGCCGCCAAGTCGCAGAAGACCACCCGCACCGGAGACAAGAAGAAGAGGAAGAGCCGCAAGGAGTCCTACTCTGTCTACATCTACCGTGTGCTGAAGCAGGTCCACCCCGACACCGGAGTCTCCTCGAAGGCTATGTCGATCATGAACTCGTTCGTCAACGACGTGTTCGAGCGCATCGCCGCCGAGGCCTCCCGTCTGGCCCACTACAACAAGAGGTCCACCATCTCGTCCCGCGAAATCCAGACGGCGGTCCGCCTCATCCTCCCGGGAGAGCTTGCCAAGCACGCCGTCTCTGAGGGCACCAAGGCCGTCACCAAGTACACCTCCTCCAAGTAAATTCATTTACCTGGATCGGTGATTCCACCTAACCCAACGGCCCTCTTTAGGGCCACCTATACGTGAAACAAACTTCTCTCGTTCTGTCGAGAATCCAGTGATCTCCGTGTTTTCATTGAAATAAATCTGATTGAATACATTTGTATTGTTTCGTATGTCCCGAATATCAAGGTTTTGTTTTTGATTATCAAGGTTCTTGTTTGAAAAGAAAACTGAGATGAGAAGGAGACTGTAGCGCAGTGAATGGTGGTAGACAGTCACGTCGTCTTCTCGGATTTGATGATCATGCTCTGTCGGATGGATTCATTTTCAAAAAGTGCACAATTCGAAAGTCCCGCCAGAACTGACCCGATAAAGGAGAAGGACGCCGAGTGAGATAGTGAGAGACAGCAGACAGTGTGAATTTTGGCGCGCGATTCTGGGGTCCCTCGTCGGTCGGGAAGTAGCCCCGCTCGCATATAGCAGAGCGACGGCAGTCAGTCAGCATCTCATTTTTGAGCTACTACTATCATGTCTGGACGCGGCAAGGGAGGCAAGGGACTCGGAAAGGGAGGCGCCAAGCGTCACCGCAAGGTCCTGCGCGACAACATCCAGGGCATCACCAAGCCCGCTATCCGCCGTCTGGCTCGCCGTGGAGGAGTCAAGCGTATCTCCGGACTCATCTACGAGGAGACCCGCGGTGTCCTCAAGGTGTTCCTCGAGAACGTGATCCGTGACGCCGTCACCTACTGCGAGCACGCCAAGAGGAAGACCGTCACTGCCATGGACGTCGTCTACGCCCTCAAGCGCCAGGGCCGCACCCTCTACGGATTCGGCGGATAAGTCGTCAAATCTCAATGAGAACACCAACCAACCCAACAGCCCTCTTTAGGGCTACCTATTTGTGAAACAAACTGGTCGAATCTTCGGATTCTATTGATCTCTCTTGACCGAATAAACATTTTTGTCAATTTTTGAATTTGTATTTCTGAACTAACTGGTTAGAGATGTGACTTGCAAAAGAACGCAAAGCTGACTTCAAGTGAATGTGTTTTGACGGTGCTGAAATCGAATGTCTTCATTTATATTTGATTGGTTTGGTGTCGTTGATTCGTAAGAATGCATTCGGTTTTATCATGCGAATTGTGATGTAATGAATAGTGATAGTACAAATACCAGTTTCGACTCTTATTCTAGACTGCATTTCGAGGACAGTTCGAGGAATGCATAATTTTGTGTGGGTATGATCACTATAATTGATAACTATACTCTGCAACTGACAAAAGCGATCTCAGGCTACACATAACATCATATTATAGGAGTCTCATACGGACCCACTTGGAAGTGTCAATCAATCAGTAAGGATACAGGTGGCGTGCTCACTGTCTGTTCACAGCGGCCCTCTCTCCGTCTCTGTACCCTCCGACCGACGCCGTCTCTCACTCTTTTGGGCGCGCGCCAAGTGGGCGGGGCATGTCAGCTCGCTCACAGATGGTATAAAAGCGGAACGCGCGGTCACTTTGGCACCCGTGAGTTCTATCTCTCGAATCGCTGCTCATCATGTCTGGACGTGGAAAGGGAGGCAAGGCCAAGTCCGGAGGAAAGGCCAAGTCGCGCTCGTCTCGCGCCGGACTCCAGTTCCCGGTCGGACGTCTCCACCGCATGCTCCGCAAGGGCAACTACGCTCAGCGCGTCGGAGCCGGAGCGCCCGTGTACCTCGCCGCCGTGCTTGAGTACCTGGCCGCTGAGGTTCTCGAGCTGGCCGGAAACGCCGCCCGCGACAACAAGAAGACCAGGATCAACCCTCGCCATCTCCAGCTTGCTGTGCGCAACGACGAGGAGCTGAACAAGCTGCTCTCCGGTGTCACCATCGCTCAGGGAGGAGTGCTGCCCAACATCCAGGCTGTGCTTCTGCCCAAGAAGACCGGCGGTGACAAGGAGTAAGCGATAACTCGCTGCACCCAAACCCAACCCAACGGCCCTCTTTAGGGCCACCTACTTGTGAAACAAACTCTTTGTGAATCTTCAAACATTCACACCAATCTTTTATTGATCTCTTGCTTTGTTCGAATAAAGTGGTGTTTATTACAGTGTCGTTAGTAGTTGGCTAACGGAATAGTGATTCGTTGGAATATGGAGACGGATGATTTTAGACAGGCGAAATGAATACGGTTACAAGTGACAAGTCGAGTTCTGAATGCGCTTCTTCAATCCATGTGTCAATCGTACAATCACGCACCGGTCACTTTTGAAGATGATATATATATATATATATATATATATATATATATATATATATATATATATATATATATATATATATATATATATTCGCGTACTACGTTAGATGAATGCATATCACCCCGCGATATCCGCATACTACGTTAAATAAATGTATATGACGTATACCAAACGGCGTACTATCAAATGGAAGTGTGTTTCTTGGTTGATGTATTAGTTTCTTTCAGGATGTGATAAAGGTGAGGATGTGTGGTGAGGAGAGAATGCAGATTCGGCGGGAACAGGGAACGCGCGGTCCTAAGCCCCGCCCCCCACCGATGAGACGCTGAGCCGTATAAAAGGGGTCGACCAGGCCAGTCGGCATCGAGTTCACTCGCTACACGAAATGGCCCGTACCAAGCAGACCGCCCGCAAGTCGACCGGAGGAAAGGCTCCCCGCAAGCAGCTCGCCACCAAGGCTGCCCGCAAGTCGGCCCCCGCCACCGGAGGAGTCAAGAAGCCCCACCGTTACCGCCCGGGAACCGTTGCTCTGCGTGAGATCCGCCGTTACCAGAAGTCCACCGAGCTCCTCATCCGCAAGCTGCCTTTCCAGCGCCTTGTGCGTGAGATCGCTCAGGATTTCAAGACGGACCTGCGCTTCCAGTCGTCGGCTGTGATGGCCCTCCAGGAGGCCTCCGAGGCTTACCTCGTCGGACTCTTCGAGGACACCAACCTTTGCGCCATTCACGCCAAGCGTGTCACGATCATGCCGAAGGACATCCAGCTGGCTCGCCGCATTCGTGGAGAGAGGGCGTAAATTGCCTTTGAACACACCCACCTAGAACCCAACGGCCCTCTTTAGGGCCACCTATCTGTGAAAAAAAACTGATTGAATCATCTGATTCACATTTGAATTGATCTCCTTTTGACATAATAAAACTACTTATGTTCTGAACGTTGTCAATTTTCTGTGAATGAGTTGCGGCAGTATTAATCCACCCATGAAGGATGTGAGGGATTAGATGAAATAAGGAAAGATCTGTCAGTGAAATGGTGTAATAGTAATATTGTTGAATAGGGTTTTGTATGGTGATATTGTTGTTATGTGCAGAGTTGAGGATGAATTATTATGGATACATTGGAATGAGGTAGCGATAGTATGTTGCAGTTGTAGTTGCGATGTTCTCGTTACCGTGCGACCGGAGTGTGTGCAGCTCACTGCATAGCTGATTGTGCGTCACCCATTAATCGATCGATCGGTATGCCGATGGGTGTTTGAGGAGTGAGAGAAGGGGGGTGAGAGTGGTGTGGGCAGATGTCGGGTGGGTCAGGACAGGACGCCGCGTCTCTCATTGCGCGCGCAAAGGAGCGGGGGCGGAGCGACGAAACCCCGCCCTCCACCGACGGGGTATAAGAGTGAGGAGGGCAGATAGTGCGTCACCACTCGGTTACACCGTTTGTCCCAGTTACCATGCCGCCCAAGCCGTCCGCCAAGGGAGCCAAGAAGGCCGCCAAGTCGCAGAAGACCACCCGCACCGGAGACAAGAAGAAGAGGAAGAGCCGCAAGGAGTCCTACTCTGTCTACATCTACCGTGTGCTGAAGCAGGTCCACCCCGACACCGGAGTCTCCTCGAAGGCTATGTCGATCATGAACTCGTTCGTCAACGACGTGTTCGAGCGCATCGCCGCCGAGGCCTCCCGTCTGGCCCACTACAACAAGAGGTCCACCATCTCGTCCCGCGAAATCCAGACGGCGGTCCGCCTCATCCTCCCGGGAGAGCTTGCCAAGCACGCCGTCTCTGAGGGCACCAAGGCCGTCACCAAGTACACCTCCTCCAAGTAAATTCATTTACCTGGATCGGTGATTCCACCTAACCCAACGGCCCTCTTTAGGGCCACCTATACGTGAAACAAACTTCTCTCGTTCTGTCGAGAATCCAGTGATCTCCGTGTTTTCATTGAAATAAATCTGATTGAATACATTTGTATTGTTTCGTATGTCCCGAATATCAAGGTTTTGTTTTTGATTATCAAGGTTCTTGTTTGAAAAGAAAACTGAGATGAGAAGGAGACTGTAGCGCAGTGAATGGTGGTAGACAGTCACGTCGTCTTCTCGGATTTGATGATCATGCTCTGTCGGATGGATTCATTTTCAAAAAGTGCACAATTCGAAAGTCCCGCCAGAACTGACCCGATAAAGGAGAAGGACGCCGAGTGAGATAGTGAGAGACAGCAGACAGTGTGAATTTTGGCGCGCGATTCTGGGGTCCCTCGTCGGTCGGGAAGTAGCCCCGCTCGCATATAGCAGAGCGACGGCAGTCAGTCAGCATCTCATTTTTGAGCTACTACTATCATGTCTGGACGCGGCAAGGGAGGCAAGGGACTCGGAAAGGGAGGCGCCAAGCGTCACCGCAAGGTCCTGCGCGACAACATCCAGGGCATCACCAAGCCCGCTATCCGCCGTCTGGCTCGCCGTGGAGGAGTCAAGCGTATCTCCGGACTCATCTACGAGGAGACCCGCGGTGTCCTCAAGGTGTTCCTCGAGAACGTGATCCGTGACGCCGTCACCTACTGCGAGCACGCCAAGAGGAAGACCGTCACTGCCATGGACGTCGTCTACGCCCTCAAGCGCCAGGGCCGCACCCTCTACGGATTCGGCGGATAAGTCGTCAAATCTCAATGAGAACACCAACCAACCCAACAGCCCTCTTTAGGGCTACCTATTTGTGAAACAAACTGGTCGAATCTTCGGATTCTATTGATCTCTCTTGACCGAATAAACATTTTTGTCAATTTCAAAATTCCATGTTTGACGAATCAGTCAATAGTCGTGCGCATATTACAAAATCTCACCGCACACTAAGGAACACAGCCGCTCATTTCTCTTCGACCATGTTGTTTGCGCGGCTGATGATTGGACTGTCGTGGATGTCGGTATGGGAATAAGTCGTCTCCACATTGAACCACTCAGCTGTCCGTCTTCTGTCTGCCAGTATTGATGAAGACTGTGAATGGCACATTCAAGGCGGAGGCAGAGGTAAGTAGATGCACTCCATCTCACAATTAGACGACTTCTCTTGTTCCAGCTGCGAATCAACGGAGGGAACAAGGCGTCGCTCCTCAACGAATTCGCCAGGCTATTCGCGGTGGGTGGACTAGAGAAGGAGAGAAATCAAAGATCCTTTCAGAGAAACCTCTACGAATGAAGATGCTGCACCAAAGACTGATGTGACAAGACTCGCGCGTTGTGTTTGAATAAACATTCATAGGTTATGTTTCGTTGTTTGTGAGCGATATTCGTCACATGGTCACATACAATCCAGTCAGGTGACAGGATCCGGAACTGGGTTGTTCACCAGTACTTTCTTATCCATACTTTCACATTCTCTACTGTCATTTCTTCACAGCGGGTCGTATTTGAATTCCACCTTCGTCATAATTCAATTCAATTGTTTATCATTGCGTATTCAGAAAACATATGGGGACAAAAAATATGTGGCTGTAATAAATGGTGCAACGTATTTGTGATTAAGATCAAATCAAAGAATGGTAAAACAGATACAAATGCGTATGGGACAATACAACAGACATATGTATATGAAATGAATGTGCTCTGTTGCATATACTGGGGAGCCCGTGCCCGTAACGATCAGGATAACACTTGTGCTTTTCTTTAGATCGATTATTATCAATAAAACAACAGCCATGTGAATCATTTTATCAAAACTTTTATTCCCATTTAACTCGTCAGAATCTCACCAATACGAGAGAATTCTAGTACAATCAGAACACGCATTCAATTCGCATCATCTAAGTTACACCACAAGTGTCACAGGTTGAGGTAGACGGAGCGCGCCCCTCCTCCTCCTCCTCCTCCTCCTCCTCTGGGAGCAGCGGGAGGAGGAGCTCCGTAAACACTCCTCGGACCGGCAGAAGGAGGCAGCGTCTGGTAGACGGACTTGGGCGCTGCGTTGACGTTGGTAGCAGAGGTGCTTGGTTTGAGGGCTGCCGAACGGAGGTTCTCGCTGGAAGAGCTGGCGGACGCGGCGGGAGACACGGAGCCCTTCTTCTTGGCTGCTGCCTTCTTGTCGGCCTTCTTCTTGGCTGCGGCCTTCTTGGCAGCCGCCTTATCAGCCTTCTTGTCCTTCCCCTTCTCCTTCTTCTCCTTGTCCTTCTTCTTGTCGTCGTCGTCATCGTCATCATCGTACGACTTCTTCTTCTTGTGACACACTCCCAGCCCAGTCGCCTCCCACTTCTCCATTTTCTGAACATTCAAAATACAGTACCCCGTGCTTACTACAGTACTCACGTAGATGCAGGGGTAGTAGAATCCTTTCGGGACCATGTTGTATTTGAACTCCTGACGAGGCAGCCAGAACTTGAGCGGAACGAGCTGCAACAAGAGTACTGTAACTACAGTATCTCATGTTACCGTATACCTTGCGGAGTGTGCGAGGGTCCTTTTTAGGACACTCGAACAGAGTCATTTCGAGAATACCGCGCATCGTGTTCTAAAATAAAATCTTCTAGTTTCTTCTCTCTCTCTCTCTCTCTCTCTCTTTCTCTCTCTCTTACTCTCTCACTCTCTTACTCTCTTACTCTCTTACTCTCTCTCTCCTCTCTCCATCCCCCCTCCCTTTCTACCTGTAGGACGTTGTCTCGCGTGAAGTAGCTCATGTCCCTAGACTTCATCTCGGGAACCTCCAGAACGTACGGGTTCTTCTCGCACCTGAAATTCAAAATTCAAAGTACAGTAACCGTGTCATTCACTACCGAGTCTATTCCTACCGTACCCCGTACTCACTGTGGCAGCATGTTATCCTGTGCCATCATAATCTCTCCGTTCAGAAGTTTCTCGAGAACCACGGAACAAGCAGGCAGAGCGAGGTTTGGGTCAGAGTCGCTCTTATCGTTCGCACCCTGATTGATTACTGTACCTACAGTACCCCTCTGGCTACCGTACCCTCTTCCAGAACGGGTCGCCATTGTGGAAGACGTTTCCGTTGTTGTTTCTGTTGGAATGCAGGGTAAGTCCCGGACGCACACTCTTCGGATCCTGAAAAACGAGTACTGTACTCTTCTGAAGAGTACTGTATTTTACAGTACTCACCACGCAAGCCTTGAAGAGGAGATACTCATCCAATCCCGAATCCTCGGAATCCGAGTCGGACACAGAATCATCCACATCCTCTTTCTGAAATGGATAAATGAGATAGAGAGAGAGAAATGGTGAGGTAGAGTACCTTCTTCTTGTTCTTCTTGTTGAGCACCTTTTGGAGCTTATCCGCGTTTTTCGACATGGCGGGAGCTGGAAATCGAACCGGTGGGACACAAGAAGCAAAACCAGCAATGCGAAAATAAAATAGGAGAAAGCAGATGACTAGAAGATAGCTGGCTGACCAGGCCGGTCGCTGCGGGTGCGAGTGCCTCGACTGGCGATCGAAGAACGGCGAGGGGCGGGGTGAAAAGGGGCGGGGCATTCCAATGAGCCAGATCTTCCAGAAGCTTCCATGCCGTCTAGTCGCTGTGTTCCCACTGCTGGCCCGTCTTCCCTTCGTCTCTCAATCTGTCATGGCTCGGCTAGTACATGGTCACGGCGCAACGACGCTTTTTCGCGCGCAAAATAGTATCGGCGGCGTGAGGACGTCATTCCATCACGCCACGCTTTTCGATGCATTTTAACGTGTTTTCTGTGTATGATTACAATACGATTCAAACTCACATTTTTGTTGAAGATTGTACAGAAAATATGTTCAATAACAATGTTTTAATAAAAGAAATGCATCCCATTCATACCCATTCTACGTTCAGAAAATTTTGATTGATTTGTGCCCAATCTCGGACGGAGTTTCCACTTTCTCTCCACTACTCTAGCACTGCAGAGTCAAGATGTGAACATGTATGAATGTTTTTAAAACAAATACATTTGTTACATGAATGTTCATCATTTCCGAAACGATCAAGTTCTGATTTGTTTTTGAATTATAAGTGTTTACTGACAAGAGACGTGATTCTGTCTGAGTGAGTGAGTGGAAACTCGCTCCGACATTGGGACACTTGTAAGGAAGAGCCGCAAGGAGTCCTACTCTGTCTACATCTACCGTGTGCTGAAGCAGGTCCACCCCGACACCGGAGTCTCCTCGAAGGCTATGTCGATCATGAACTCGTTCGTCAACGACGTGTTCGAGCGCATCGCCGCCGAGGCCTCCCGTCTGGCCCACTACAACAAGAGGTCCACCATCTCGTCCCGCGAAATCCAGACGGCGGTCCGCCTCATCCTCCCGGGAGAGCTTGCCAAGCACGCCGTCTCTGAGGGCACCAAGGCCGTCACCAAGTACACCTCCTCCAAGTAAATTCATTTACCTGGATCGGTGATTCCACCTAACCCAACGGCCCTCTTTAGGGCCACCTACACGTGAAACAAACTTCTCTCGTTCTGTCGAGAATCCAGTGATCTCCTTGTTTTCATTGAAATAAATCTGATTGAATACATTTGTATTGTTTCGTATGTCCCGAATATCAAGGTTTTGTTTTTGATTATCAAGGTTCTTGTTTGAAAAGAAAACTGAGATGAGAAGGAGACTGTAGCGCAGTGAATGGTGGTAGACAGTCACGTCGTCTTCTCGGATTTGATGATCATGCTCTGTAGGATGGATTCATTTTCAAAAAGTGCACAATTCGAAAGTCCTGCCAGAACTGACCCGATAAAGGAGAAGGACGCCGAGTGAGATAGTGAGAGACAGCAGACAGTGTGAATTTTGGCGCGCGATTCTGGGGTCCCTCGTCGGTCGGGAAGTAGCCCCGCTCGCATATAGCAGAGCGACGGCAGTCAGTCAGCATCTCACTTTTGAGCTACTACTATCATGTCTGGACGCGGCAAGGGAGGCAAGGGACTCGGAAAGGGAGGCGCCAAGCGTCACCGCAAGGTCCTGCGCGACAACATCCAGGGCATCACCAAGCCCGCTATCCGCCGTCTGGCTCGCCGTGGAGGAGTCAAGCGTATCTCCGGACTCATCTACGAGGAGACCCGCGGTGTCCTCAAGGTGTTCCTCGAGAACGTGATCCGTGACGCCGTCACCTACTGCGAGCACGCCAAGAGGAAGACCGTCACTGCCATGGACGTCGTCTACGCCCTCAAGCGCCAGGGCCGCACCCTCTACGGATTCGGCGGATAAGTCGTCAAATCTCAATGAGAACACCAACCAACCCAACAGCCCTCTTTAGGGCTACCTATTTGTGAAACAAACTGGTCGAATCTTCGGATTCTATTGATCTCTCTTGACCGAATAAACATTTTTGTCAATTTTTGAATTTGTATTTCTGAACTAACTGGTTAGAGATGTGACTTGCAAAAGAACTCAAAGCTGACTTCAAGTGAATGTGTTTTGACGGTGCTGAAATCGAATGTCTTCATTTATATTTGATTGGTTTGGTGTCGTTGATTCGTAAGAATGCATTCGGTTTTATCATGCGAATTGTGATGTAATAAATAGTGATAGTACAAATACCAGTTTCGACTCTTATTCTAGACTGCATTTTGAGGACAGTTCGAGGAATGCATAATTTTGTGTGGGTATGATCACTATAATTGATAACTATACTCTGCAACTGACAAAAGCGATCTCAGGCTACACATAACATCATAAATTATAGGAGTCTCATACGGACCCACTTGGAAATGTCAATCAATCAATAAGGATACAGGTGGCGTGCTCACTGTCTGTTCACAGCAGGCCTCTCTCCGTCTCTGTACCCTCCGACCGACGCCGTCTCTCACTCTTCTGGGCGCGCGCCAAGTGGGCGGGGCATGTCAGCTCGCTCACAGATGGTATAAAAGGGGAACGCGCGGTCACTTTGGCACCCGTGAGTTCTATCTCTCGAATCGCTGCTCATCATGTCTGGACGTGGAAAGGGAGGCAAGGCCAAGTCCGGAGGAAAGGCCAAGTCGCGCTCGTCTCGCGCCGGACTCCAGTTCCCGGTCGGACGTCTCCACCGCATGCTCCGCAAGGGCAACTACGCTCAGCGCGTCGGAGCCGGAGCGCCCGTGTACCTCGCCGCCGTGCTTGAGTACCTGGCCGCTGAGGTTCTCGAGCTGGCCGGAAACGCCGCCCGCGACAACAAGAAGACCAGGATCAACCCCCGCCATCTCCAGCTCGCTGTGCGCAACGACGAGGAGCTGAACAAGCTGCTCTCCGGTGTCACCATCGCTCAGGGAGGAGTGCTGCCCAACATCCAGGCTGTGCTTCTGCCCAAGAAGACCGGCGGTGACAAGGAGTAAGCGATAACTCGCTGCACCCAAACCCAACCCAACGGCCCTCTTTAGGGCCACCTACTTGTGAAACAAACTCTTTGTGAATCTTCAAACATTCACACCAATCTTTTATTGATCTCTTGCTTTGTTCGAATAAAGTGGTGTATATTACAGTGTCGTTAGTAGTTGGCTAACGGAATAGTGATTCGTTGGAATATGGAGACGGATGATTTTAGACAGGCGAAATGAATACGGTTAAGCAGTTATTCAGTTGAAAATATTTGACCTTTTTTTGGCGCCAAGTCGGCTCTGGCCAATGACGATCGAGATCGAGAAGAGCATTCGAGAAGGTCAAATTTTTTGGTCAAAAATTTTAACTGAATAACTGCTTTACAAGTGACAAGTCGAGTTCTGAATGCGCTTCTTCAATCCATGTGTCAATCGTACAATCACGCACCGGTCACTTTTGAAGATGATATTTTATATATATTCGCGTACTACGTTAGATGAATGCATATCACCCCGCGATATCCGCATACTACGTTAAATAAATGTATATGACGTATACCAAACGGCGTACTATCAAATGGAAGTGTGTTTCTTGGTTGATGTATTAGTTTCTTTCAGGATGTGATAAAGGTGAGGATGTGTGGTGAGGAGAGAATGCAGATTCGGCGGGAACAGGGGACGCGCGGTCCTAAGCCCCGCCCCCCACCGATGAGACGCCGAGCCGTATAAAAGGGGTCGACCAGGCCAGTCGGCATCGAGTTCACTCGCTACACGAAATGGCCCGTACCAAGCAGACCGCCCGCAAGTCGACCGGAGGAAAGGCTCCCCGCAAGCAGCTCGCCACCAAGGCTGCCCGCAAGTCGGCACCCGCCACCGGAGGAGTCAAGAAGCCCCACCGTTACCGCCCGGGAACCGTTGCTCTGCGTGAGATCCGCCGTTACCAGAAGTCCACCGAGCTCCTCATCCGCAAGCTGCCTTTCCAGCGCCTTGTGCGTGAGATCGCTCAGGATTTCAAGACGGACCTGCGCTTCCAGTCGTCGGCTGTGATGGCCCTCCAGGAGGCCTCCGAGGCTTACCTCGTCGGACTCTTCGAGGACACCAACCTTTGCGCCATCCACGCCAAGCGTGTCACGATCATGCCGAAGGACATCCAGCTGGCTCGCCGCATTCGTGGAGAGAGGGCGTAAATTGCCTTTGAACACACCCACCTAGAACCCAACGGCCCTCTTTAGGGCCACCTATCTGTGAAAAAAACTGATTGAATCATCTGATTCACATTTGAATTGATCTCCTTTTGACATAATAAAACTACTTATGTTCTGAACGTTGTCAATTTTCTGTGAATGAGTTGCGGCAGTATTAATCCACCCATGAAGGATGTGAGGGATGAGATGAAATAAGGAAAGATCTGTCAGTGAAATGGTGTAATAGTAATATTGTTGAATAGGGTTTTGTATGGTGATATTGTTGTTATGTGCAGAGTTGAGGATGAATTATTATGGATACATTGGAATGAGGTAGCGATAGTATGTTGCAGTTGTAGTTGCGATGTTCTCGTTACCGTGCGACCGGAGTGTGTGCAGCTCACTGCATAGCTGATTGTGCGTCACCCATTAATCGATCGATCGGTATGCCGATGGGTGTTTGAGGAGTGAGAGAAGGGGGGTGAGAGTGGTGTGGGCAGATGTCGGGTGGGTCAGGACAGGACGCCGCGTCTCTCATTGCGCGCGCAAAGGAGCGGGGGCGGAGCGACGAAACCCCGCCCTCCACCGACGGGGTATAAGAGTGGGGAGGGCAGATAGTGCATCACCACTCGGTTACACCGTTTGTCCCAGTTACCATGCCGCCCAAGCCGTCCGCCAAGGGAGCCAAGAAGGCCGCCAAGTCGCAGAAGACCACCCGCACCGGAGACAAGAAGAAGAGGAAGAGCCGCAAGGAGTCCTACTCTGTCTACATCTACCGTGTGCTGAAGCAGGTCCACCCCGACACCGGAGTCTCCTCGAAGGCTATGTCGATCATGAACTCGTTCGTCAACGACGTGTTCGAGCGCATCGCCGCCGAGGCCTCCCGTCTGGCCCACTACAACAAGAGGTCCACCATCTCGTCCCGCGAAATCCAGACGGCGGTCCGCCTCATCCTCCCGGGAGAGCTTGCCAAGCACGCCGTCTCTGAGGGCACCAAGGCCGTCACCAAGTACACCTCCTCCAAGTAAATTCATTTACCTGGATCGGTGATTCCACCTAACCCAACGGCCCTCTTTAGGGCCACCTACACGTGAAACAAACTTCTCTCGTTCTGTCGAGAATCCAGTGATCTCCTTGTTTTCATTGAAATAAATCTGATTGAATACATTTGTATTGTTTCGTATGTCCCGAATATCAAGGTTTTGTTTTTGATTATCAAGGTTCTTGTTTGAAAAGAAAACTGAGATGAGAAGGAGACTGTAGCGCAGTGAATGGTGGTAGACAGTCACGTCGTCTTCTCGGATTTGATGATCATGCTCTGTCGGATGGATTCATTTTCAAAAAGTGCACAATTCGAAAGTCCTGCCAGAACTGACCCGATAAAGGAGAAGGACGCCGAGTGAGATAGTGAGAGACAGCAGACAGTGTGAATTTTGGCGCGCGATTCTGGGGTCCCTCGTCGGTCGGGAAGTAGCCCCGCTCGCATATAGCAGAGCGACGGCAGTCAGTCAGCATCTCACTTTTGAGCTACTACTATCATGTCTGGACGCGGCAAGGGAGGCAAGGGACTCGGAAAGGGAGGCGCCAAGCGTCACCGCAAGGTCCTGCGCGACAACATCCAGGGCATCACCAAGCCCGCTATCCGCCGTCTGGCTCGCCGTGGAGGAGTCAAGCGTATCTCCGGACTCATCTACGAGGAGACCCGCGGTGTCCTCAAGGTGTTCCTCGAGAACGTGATCCGTGACGCCGTCACCTACTGCGAGCACGCCAAGAGGAAGACCGTCACTGCCATGGACGTCGTCTACGCCCTCAAGCGCCAGGGCCGCACCCTCTACGGATTCGGCGGATAAGTCGTCAAATCTCAATGAGAACACCAACCAACCCAACAGCCCTCTTTAGGGCTACCTATTTGTGAAACAAACTGGTCGAATCTTCGGATTCTATTGATCTCTCTTGACCGAATAAACATTTTTGTCAATTTTTGAATTTGTATTTCTGAACTAACTGGTTAGAGATGTGACTTGCAAAAGAACTCAAAGCTGACTTCAAGTGAATGTGTTTTGACGGTGCTGAAATCGAATGTCTTCATTTATATTTGATTGGTTTGGTGTCGTTGATTCGTAAGAATGCATTCGGTTTTATCATGCGAATTGTGATGTAATAAATAGTGATAGTACAAATACCAGTTTCGACTCTTATTCTAGACTGCATTTTGAGGACAGTTCGAGGAATGCATAATTTTGTGTGGGTATGATCACTATAATTGATAACTATACTCTGCAACTGACAAAAGCGATCTCAGGCTACACATAACATCATAAATTATAGGAGTCTCATACGGACCCACTTGGAAATGTCAATCAATCAATAAGGATACAGGTGGCGTGCTCACTGTCTGTTCACAGCAGGCCTCTCTCCGTCTCTGTACCCTCCGACCGACGCCGTCTCTCACTCTTCTGGGCGCGCGCCAAGTGGGCGGGGCATGTCAGCTCGCTCACAGATGGTATAAAAGCGGAACGCGCGGTCACTTTGGCACCCGTGAGTTCTATCTCTCGAATCGCTGCTCATCATGTCTGGACGTGGAAAGGGAGGCAAGGCCAAGTCCGGAGGAAAGGCCAAGTCGCGCTCGTCTCGCGCCGGACTCCAGTTCCCGGTCGGACGTCTCCACCGCATGCTCCGCAAGGGCAACTACGCTCAGCGCGTCGGAGCCGGAGCGCCCGTGTACCTCGCCGCCGTGCTTGAGTACCTGGCCGCTGAGGTTCTCGAGCTGGCCGGAAACGCCGCCCGCGACAACAAGAAGACCAGGATCAACCCCCGCCATCTCCAGCTCGCTGTGCGCAACGACGAGGAGCTGAACAAGCTGCTCTCCGGTGTCACCATCGCTCAGGGAGGAGTGCTGCCCAACATCCAGGCTGTGCTTCTGCCCAAGAAGACCGGCGGTGACAAGGAGTAAGCGATAACTCGCTGCACCCAAACCCAACCCAACGGCCCTCTTTAGGGCCACCTACTTGTGAAACAAACTCTTTGTGAATCTTCAAACATTCACACCAATCTTTTATTGATCTCTTGCTTTGTTCGAATAAAGTGGTGTATATTACAGTGTCGTTAGTAGTTGGCTAACGGAATAGTGATTCGTTGGAATATGGAGACGGATGATTTTAGACAGGCGAAATGAATACGGTTAAGCAGTTATTCAGTTGAAAATATTTGACCTTTTTTTGGCGCCAAGTCGGCTCTGGCCAATGACGATCGAGATCGAGAAGAGCATTCGAGAAGGTCAAATTTTTTGGTCAAAAATTTTAACTGAATAACTGCTTTACAAGTGACAAGTCGAGTTCTGAATGCGCTTCTTCAATCCATGTGTCAATCGTACAATCACGCACCGGTCACTTTTGAAGATGATATTTTATATATATTCGCGTACTACGTTAGATGAATGCATATCACCCCGCGATATCCGCATACTACGTTAAATAAATGTATATGACGTATACCAAACGGCGTACTATCAAATGGAAGTGTGTTTCTTGGTTGATGTATTAGTTTCTTTCAGGATGTGATAAAGGTGAGGATGTGTGGTGAGGAGAGAATGCAGATTCGGCGGGAACAGGGGACGCGCGGTCCTAAGCCCCGCCCCCCACCGATGAGACGCCGAGCCGTATAAAAGGGGTCGACCAGGCCAGTCGGCATCGAGTTCACTCGCTACACGAAATGGCCCGTACCAAGCAGACCGCCCGCAAGTCGACCGGAGGAAAGGCTCCCCGCAAGCAGCTCGCCACCAAGGCTGCCCGCAAGTCGGCACCCGCCACCGGAGGAGTCAAGAAGCCCCACCGTTACCGCCCGGGAACCGTTGCTCTGCGTGAGATCCGCCGTTACCAGAAGTCCACCGAGCTCCTCATCCGCAAGCTGCCTTTCCAGCGCCTTGTGCGTGAGATCGCTCAGGATTTCAAGACGGACCTGCGCTTCCAGTCGTCGGCTGTGATGGCCCTCCAGGAGGCCTCCGAGGCTTACCTCGTCGGACTCTTCGAGGACACCAACCTTTGCGCCATCCACGCCAAGCGTGTCACGATCATGCCGAAGGACATCCAGCTGGCTCGCCGCATTCGTGGAGAGAGGGCGTAAATTGCCTTTGAACACACCCACCTAGAACCCAACGGCCCTCTTTAGGGCCACCTATCTGTGAAAAAAACTGATTGAATCATTTGATTCACATTTGAATTGATCTCCTTTTGACATAATAAAACTACTTATGTTCTGAACGTTGTCAATTTTCTGTGAATGAGTTGCGGCAGTATTAATCCACCCATGAAGGATGTGAGGGATGAGATGAAATAAGGAAAGATCTGTCAGTGAAATGGTGTAATAGTAATATTGTTGAATAGGGTTTTGTATGGTGATATTGTTGTTATGTGCAGAGTTGAGGATGAATTATTATGGATACATTGGAATGAGGTAGCGATAGTATGTTGCAGTTGTAGTTGCGATGTTCTCGTTACCGTGCGACCGGAGTGTGTGCAGCTCACTGCATAGCTGATTGTGCGTCACCCATTAATCGATCGATCGGTATGCCGATGGGTGTTTGAGGAGTGAGAGAAGGGGGGTGAGAGTGGTGTGGGCAGATGTCGGGTGGGTCAGGACAGGACGCCGCGTCTCTCATTGCGCGCGCAAAGGAGCGGGGGCGGAGCGACGAAACCCCGCCCTCCACCGACGGGGTATAAGAGTGGGGAGGGCAGATAGTGCATCACCACTCGGTTACACCGTTTGTCCCAGTTACCATGCCGCCCAAGCCGTCCGCCAAGGGAGCCAAGAAGGCCGCCAAGTCGCAGAAGACCACCCGCACCGGAGACAAGAAGAAGAGGAAGAGCCGCAAGGAGTCCTACTCTGTCTACATCTACCGTGTGCTGAAGCAGGTCCACCCCGACACCGGAGTCTCCTCGAAGGCTATGTCGATCATGAACTCGTTCGTCAACGACGTGTTCGAGCGCATCGCCGCCGAGGCCTCCCGTCTGGCCCACTACAACAAGAGGTCCACCATCTCGTCCCGCGAAATCCAGACGGCGGTCCGCCTCATCCTCCCGGGAGAGCTTGCCAAGCACGCCGTCTCTGAGGGCACCAAGGCCGTCACCAAGTACACCTCCTCCAAGTAAATTCATTTACCTGGATCGGTGATTCCACCTAACCCAACGGCCCTCTTTAGGGCCACCTACACGTGAAACAAACTTCTCTCGTTCTGTCGAGAATCCAGTGATCTCCTTGTTTTCATTGAAATAAATCTGATTGAATACATTTGTATTGTTTCGTATGTCCCGAATATCAAGGTTTTGTTTTTGATTATCAAGGTTCTTGTTTGAAAAGAAAACTGAGATGAGAAGGAGACTGTAGCGCAGTGAATGGTGGTAGACAGTCACGTCGTCTTCTCGGATTTGATGATCATGCTCTGTCGGATGGATTCATTTTCAAAAAGTGCACAATTCGAAAGTCCTGCCAGAACTGACCCGATAAAGGAGAAGGACGCCGAGTGAGATAGTGAGAGACAGCAGACAGTGTGAATTTTGGCGCGCGATTCTGGGGTCCCTCGTCGGTCGGGAAGTAGCCCCGCTCGCATATAGCAGAGCGACGGCAGTCAGTCAGCATCTCACTTTTGAGCTACTACTATCATGTCTGGACGCGGCAAGGGAGGCAAGGGACTCGGAAAGGGAGGCGCCAAGCGTCACCGCAAGGTCCTGCGCGACAACATCCAGGGCATCACCAAGCCCGCTATCCGCCGTCTGGCTCGCCGTGGAGGAGTCAAGCGTATCTCCGGACTCATCTACGAGGAGACCCGCGGTGTCCTCAAGGTGTTCCTCGAGAACGTGATCCGTGACGCCGTCACCTACTGCGAGCACGCCAAGAGGAAGACCGTCACTGCCATGGACGTCGTCTACGCCCTCAAGCGCCAGGGCCGCACCCTCTACGGATTCGGCGGATAAGTCGTCAAATCTCAATGAGAACACCAACCAACCCAACAGCCCTCTTTAGGGCTACCTATTTGTGAAACAAACTGGTCGAATCTTCGGATTCTATTGATCTCTCTTGACCGAATAAACATTTTTGTCAATTTTTGAATTTGTATTTCTGAACTAACTGGTTAGAGATGTGACTTGCAAAAGAACTCAAAGCTGACTTCAAGTGAATGTGTTTTGACGGTGCTGAAATCGAATGTCTTCATTTATATTTGATTGGTTTGGTGTCGTTGATTCGTAAGAATGCATTCGGTTTTATCATGCGAATTGTGATGTAATAAATAGTGATAGTACAAATACCAGTTTCGACTCTTATTCTAGACTGCATTTTGAGGACAGTTCGAGGAATGCATAATTTTGTGTGGGTATGATCACTATAATTGATAACTATACTCTGCAACTGACAAAAGCGATCTCAGGCTACACATAACATCATAAATTATAGGAGTCTCATACGGACCCACTTGGAAATGTCAATCAATCAATAAGGATACAGGTGGCGTGCTCACTGTCTGTTCACAGCAGGCCTCTCTCCGTCTCTGTACCCTCCGACCGACGCCGTCTCTCACTCTTCTGGGCGCGCGCCAAGTGGGCGGGGCATGTCAGCTCGCTCACAGATGGTATAAAAGCGGAACGCGCGGTCACTTTGGCACCCGTGAGTTCTATCTCTCGAATCGCTGCTCATCATGTCTGGACGTGGAAAGGGAGGCAAGGCCAAGTCCGGAGGAAAGGCCAAGTCGCGCTCGTCTCGCGCCGGACTCCAGTTCCCGGTCGGACGTCTCCACCGCATGCTCCGCAAGGGCAACTACGCTCAGCGCGTCGGAGCCGGAGCGCCCGTGTACCTCGCCGCCGTGCTTGAGTACCTGGCCGCTGAGGTTCTCGAGCTGGCCGGAAACGCCGCCCGCGACAACAAGAAGACCAGGATCAACCCCCGCCATCTCCAGCTCGCTGTGCGCAACGACGAGGAGCTGAACAAGCTGCTCTCCGGTGTCACCATCGCTCAGGGAGGAGTGCTGCCCAACATCCAGGCTGTGCTTCTGCCCAAGAAGACCGGCGGTGACAAGGAGTAAGCGATAACTCGCTGCACCCAAACCCAACCCAACGGCCCTCTTTAGGGCCACCTACTTGTGAAACAAACTCTTTGTGAATCTTCAAACATTCACACCAATCTTTTATTGATCTCTTGCTTTGTTCGAATAAAGTGGTGTATATTACAGTGTCGTTAGTAGTTGGCTAACGGAATAGTGATTCGTTGGAATATGGAGACGGATGATTTTAGACAGGCGAAATGAATACGGTTAAGCAGTTATTCAGTTGAAAATATTTGACCTTTTTTTGGCGCCAAGTCGGCTCTGGCCAATGACGATCGAGATCGAGAAGAGCATTCGAGAAGGTCAAATTTTTTGGTCAAAAATTTTAACTGAATAACTGCTTTACAAGTGACAAGTCGAGTTCTGAATGCGCTTCTTCAATCCATGTGTCAATCGTACAATCACGCACCGGTCACTTTTGAAGATGATATTTTATATATATTCGCGTACTACGTTAGATGAATGCATATCACCCCGCGATATCCGCATACTACGTTAAATAAATGTATATGACGTATACCAAACGGCGTACTATCAAATGGAAGTGTGTTTCTTGGTTGATGTATTAGTTTCTTTCAGGATGTGATAAAGGTGAGGATGTGTGGTGAGGAGAGAATGCAGATTCGGCGGGAACAGGGGACGCGCGGTCCTAAGCCCCGCCCCCCACCGATGAGACGCCGAGCCGTATAAAAGGGGTCGACCAGGCCAGTCGGCATCGAGTTCACTCGCTACACGAAATGGCCCGTACCAAGCAGACCGCCCGCAAGTCGACCGGAGGAAAGGCTCCCCGCAAGCAGCTCGCCACCAAGGCTGCCCGCAAGTCGGCACCCGCCACCGGAGGAGTCAAGAAGCCCCACCGTTACCGCCCGGGAACCGTTGCTCTGCGTGAGATCCGCCGTTACCAGAAGTCCACCGAGCTCCTCATCCGCAAGCTGCCTTTCCAGCGCCTTGTGCGTGAGATCGCTCAGGATTTCAAGACGGACCTGCGCTTCCAGTCGTCGGCTGTGATGGCCCTCCAGGAGGCCTCCGAGGCTTACCTCGTCGGACTCTTCGAGGACACCAACCTTTGCGCCATCCACGCCAAGCGTGTCACGATCATGCCGAAGGACATCCAGCTGGCTCGCCGCATTCGTGGAGAGAGGGCGTAAATTGCCTTTGAACACACCCACCTAGAACCCAACGGCCCTCTTTAGGGCCACCTATCTGTGAAAAAAACTGATTGAATCATTTGATTCACATTTGAATTGATCTCCTTTTGACATAATAAAACTACTTATGTTCTGAACGTTGTCAATTTTCTGTGAATGAGTTGCGGCAGTATTAATCCACCCATGAAGGATGTGAGGGATGAGATGAAATAAGGAAAGATCTGTCAGTGAAATGGTGTAATAGTAATATTGTTGAATAGGGTTTTGTATGGTGATATTGTTGTTATGTGCAGAGTTGAGGATGAATTATTATGGATACATTGGAATGAGGTAGCGATAGTATGTTGCAGTTGTAGTTGCGATGTTCTCGTTACCGTGCGACCGGAGTGTGTGCAGCTCACTGCATAGCTGATTGTGCGTCACCCATTAATCGATCGATCGGTATGCCGATGGGTGTTTGAGGAGTGAGAGAAGGGGGGTGAGAGTGGTGTGGGCAGATGTCGGGTGGGTCAGGACAGGACGCCGCGTCTCTCATTGCGCGCGCAAAGGAGCGGGGGCGGAGCGACGAAACCCCGCCCTCCACCGACGGGGTATAAGAGTGGGGAGGGCAGATAGTGCATCACCACTCGGTTACACCGTTTGTCCCAGTTACCATGCCGCCCAAGCCGTCCGCCAAGGGAGCCAAGAAGGCCGCCAAGTCGCAGAAGACCACCCGCACCGGAGACAAGAAGAAGAGGAAGAGCCGCAAGGAGTCCTACTCTGTCTACATCTACCGTGTGCTGAAGCAGGTCCACCCCGACACCGGAGTCTCCTCGAAGGCTATGTCGATCATGAACTCGTTCGTCAACGACGTGTTCGAGCGCATCGCCGCCGAGGCCTCCCGTCTGGCCCACTACAACAAGAGGTCCACCATCTCGTCCCGCGAAATCCAGACGGCGGTCCGCCTCATCCTCCCGGGAGAGCTTGCCAAGCACGCCGTCTCTGAGGGCACCAAGGCCGTCACCAAGTACACCTCCTCCAAGTAAATTCATTTACCTGGATCGGTGATTCCACCTAACCCAACGGCCCTCTTTAGGGCCACCTACACGTGAAACAAACTTCTCTCGTTCTGTCGAGAATCCAGTGATCTCCTTGTTTTCATTGAAATAAATCTGATTGAATACATTTGTATTGTTTCGTATGTCCCGAATATCAAGGTTTTGTTTTTGATTATCAAGGTTCTTGTTTGAAAAGAAAACTGAGATGAGAAGGAGACTGTAGCGCAGTGAATGGTGGTAGACAGTCACGTCGTCTTCTCGGATTTGATGATCATGCTCTGTCGGATGGATTCATTTTCAAAAAGTGCACAATTCGAAAGTCCTGCCAGAACTGACCCGATAAAGGAGAAGGACGCCGAGTGAGATAGTGAGAGACAGCAGACAGTGTGAATTTTGGCGCGCGATTCTGGGGTCCCTCGTCGGTCGGGAAGTAGCCCCGCTCGCATATAGCAGAGCGACGGCAGTCAGTCAGCATCTCACTTTTGAGCTACTACTATCATGTCTGGACGCGGCAAGGGAGGCAAGGGACTCGGAAAGGGAGGCGCCAAGCGTCACCGCAAGGTCCTGCGCGACAACATCCAGGGCATCACCAAGCCCGCTATCCGCCGTCTGGCTCGCCGTGGAGGAGTCAAGCGTATCTCCGGACTCATCTACGAGGAGACCCGCGGTGTCCTCAAGGTGTTCCTCGAGAACGTGATCCGTGACGCCGTCACCTACTGCGAGCACGCCAAGAGGAAGACCGTCACTGCCATGGACGTCGTCTACGCCCTCAAGCGCCAGGGCCGCACCCTCTACGGATTCGGCGGATAAGTCGTCAAATCTCAATGAGAACACCAACCAACCCAACAGCCCTCTTTAGGGCTACCTATTTGTGAAACAAACTGGTCGAATCTTCGGATTCTATTGATCTCTCTTGACCGAATAAACATTTTTGTCAATTTTTGAATTTGTATTTCTGAACTAACTGGTTAGAGATGTGATTTGCAAAAGAACTCAAAGCTGACTTCAAGTGAATGTGTTTTGACGGTGCTGAAATCGAATGTCTTCATTTATATTTGATTGGTTTGGTGTCGTTGATTCGTAAGAATGCATTCGGTTTTATCATGCGAATTGTGATGTAATAAATAGTGATAGTACAAATACCAGTTTCGACTCTTATTCTAGACTGCATTTTGAGGACAGTTCGAGGAATGCATAATTTTGTGTGGGTATGATCACTATAATTGATAACTATACTCTGCAACTGACAAAAGCGATCTCAGGCTACACATAACATCATAAATTATAGGAGTCTCATACGGACCCACTTGGAAGTGTCAATCAATCAATAAGGATACAGGTGGCGTGCTCACTGTCTGTTCACAGCAGGCCTCTCTCCGTCTCTGTACCCTCCGACCGACGCCGTCTCTCACTCTTCTGGGCGCGCGCCAAGTGGGCGGGGCATGTCAGCTCGCTCACAGATGGTATAAAAGCGGAACGCGCGGTCACTTTGGCACCCGTGAGTTCTATCTCTCGAATCGCTGCTCATCATGTCTGGACGTGGAAAGGGAGGCAAGGCCAAGTCCGGAGGAAAGGCCAAGTCGCGCTCGTCTCGCGCCGGACTCCAGTTCCCGGTCGGACGTCTCCACCGCATGCTCCGCAAGGGCAACTACGCTCAGCGCGTCGGAGCCGGAGCGCCCGTGTACCTCGCCGCCGTGCTTGAGTACCTGGCCGCTGAGGTTCTCGAGCTGGCCGGAAACGCCGCCCGCGACAACAAGAAGACCAGGATCAACCCCCGCCATCTCCAGCTCGCTGTGCGCAACGACGAGGAGCTGAACAAGCTGCTCTCCGGTGTCACCATCGCTCAGGGAGGAGTGCTGCCCAACATCCAGGCTGTGCTTCTGCCCAAGAAGACCGGCGGTGACAAGGAGTAAGCGATAACTCGCTGCACCCAAACCCAACCCAACGGCCCTCTTTAGGGCCACCTACTTGTGAAACAAACTCTTTGTGAATCTTCAAACATTCACACCAATCTTTTATTGATCTCTTGCTTTGTTCGAATAAAGTGGTGTATATTACAGTGTCGTTAGTAGTTGGCTAACGGAATAGTGATTCGTTGGAATATGGAGACGGATGATTTTAGACAGGCGAAATGAATACGGTTAAGCAGTTATTCAGTTGAAAATATTTGACCTTTTTTTGGCGCCAAGTCGGCTCTGGCCAATGACGATCGAGATCGAGAAGAGCATTCGAGAAGGTCAAATTTTTTGGTCAAAAATTTTAACTGAATAACTGCTTTACAAGTGACAAGTCGAGTTCTGAATGCGCTTCTTCAATCCATGTGTCAATCGTACAATCACGCACCGGTCACTTTTGAAGATGATATTTTATATATATTCGCGTACTACGTTAGATGAATGCATATCACCCCGCGATATCCGCATACTACGTTAAATAAATGTATATGACGTATACCAAACGGCGTACTATCAAATGGAAGTGTGTTTCTTGGTTGATGTATTAGTTTCTTTCAGGATGTGATAAAGGTGAGGATGTGTGGTGAGGAGAGAATGCAGATTCGGCGGGAACAGGGGACGCGCGGTCCTAAGCCCCGCCCCCCACCGATGAGACGCCGAGCCGTATAAAAGGGGTCGACCAGGCCAGTCGGCATCGAGTTCACTCGCTACACGAAATGGCCCGTACCAAGCAGACCGCCCGCAAGTCGACCGGAGGAAAGGCTCCCCGCAAGCAGCTCGCCACCAAGGCTGCCCGCAAGTCGGCACCCGCCACCGGAGGAGTCAAGAAGCCCCACCGTTACCGCCCGGGAACCGTTGCTCTGCGTGAGATCCGCCGTTACCAGAAGTCCACCGAGCTCCTCATCCGCAAGCTGCCTTTCCAGCGCCTTGTGCGTGAGATCGCTCAGGATTTCAAGACGGACCTGCGCTTCCAGTCGTCGGCTGTGATGGCCCTCCAGGAGGCCTCCGAGGCTTACCTCGTCGGACTCTTCGAGGACACCAACCTTTGCGCCATCCACGCCAAGCGTGTCACGATCATGCCGAAGGACATCCAGCTGGCTCGCCGCATTCGTGGAGAGAGGGCGTAAATTGCCTTTGAACACACCCACCTAGAACCCAACGGCCCTCTTTAGGGCCACCTATCTGTGAAAAAAACTGATTGAATCATCTGATTCACATTTGAATTGATCTCCTTTTGACATAATAAAACTACTTATGTTCTGAACGTTGTCAATTTTCTGTGAATGAGTTGCGGCAGTATTAATCCACCCATGAAGGATGTGAGGGATGAGATGAAATAAGGAAAGATCTGTAAGTGAAATGGTGTAATAGTAATATTGTTGAATAGGGTTTTGTATGGTGATATTGTTGTTATGTGCAGAGTTGAGGATGAATTATTATGGATACATTGGAATGAGGTAGCGATAGTATGTTGCAGTTGTAGTTGCGATGTTCTCGTTACCGTGCGACCGGAGTGTGTGCAGCTCACTGCATAGCTGATTGTGCGTCACCCATTAATCGATCGATCGGTATGCCGATGGGTGTTTGAGGAGTGAGAGAAGGGGGGTGAGAGTGGTGTGGGCAGATGTCGGGTGGGTCAGAACAGGACGCCGCGTCTCTCATTGCGCGCGCAAAGGAGCGGGGGCGGAGCGACGAAACCCCGCCCTCCACCGACGGGGTATAAGAGTGGGGAGGGCAGATAGTGCATCACCACTCGGTTACACCGTTTGTCCCAGTTACCATGCCGCCCAAGCCGTCCGCCAAGGGAGCCAAGAAGGCCGCCAAGTCGCAGAAGACCACCCGCACCGGAGACAAGAAGAAGAGGAAGAGCCGCAAGGAGTCCTACTCTGTCTACATCTACCGTGTGCTGAAGCAGGTCCACCCCGACACCGGAGTCTCCTCGAAGGCTATGTCGATCATGAACTCGTTCGTCAACGACGTGTTCGAGCGCATCGCCGCCGAGGCCTCCCGTCTGGCCCACTACAACAAGAGGTCCACCATCTCGTCCCGCGAAATCCAGACGGCGGTCCGCCTCATCCTCCCGGGAGAGCTTGCCAAGCACGCCGTCTCTGAGGGCACCAAGGCCGTCACCAAGTACACCTCCTCCAAGTAAATTCATTTACCTGGATCGGTGATTCCACCTAACCCAACGGCCCTCTTTAGGGCCACCTACACGTGAAACAAACTTCTCTCGTTCTGTCGAGAATCCAGTGATCTCCTTGTTTTCATTGAAATAAATCTGATTGAATACATTTGTATTGTTTCGTATGTCCCGAATATCAAGGTTTTGTTTTTGATTATCAAGGTTCTTGTTTGAAAAGAAAACTGAGATGAGAAGGAGACTGTAGCGCAGTGAATGGTGGTAGACAGTCACGTCGTCTTCTCGGATTTGATGATCATGCTCTGTCGGATGGATTCATTTTCAAAAAGTGCACAATTCGAAAGTCCTGCCAGAACTGACCCGATAAAGGAGAAGGACGCCGAGTGAGATAGTGAGAGACAGCAGACAGTGTGAATTTTGGCGCGCGATTCTGGGGTCCCTCGTCGGTCGGGAAGTAGCCCCGCTCGCATATAGCAGAGCGACGGCAGTCAGTCAGCATCTCACTTTTGAGCTACTACTATCATGTCTGGACGCGGCAAGGGAGGCAAGGGACTCGGAAAGGGAGGCGCCAAGCGTCACCGCAAGGTCCTGCGCGACAACATCCAGGGCATCACCAAGCCCGCTATCCGCCGTCTGGCTCGCCGTGGAGGAGTCAAGCGTATCTCCGGACTCATCTACGAGGAGACCCGCGGTGTCCTCAAGGTGTTCCTCGAGAACGTGATCCGTGACGCCGTCACCTACTGCGAGCACGCCAAGAGGAAGACCGTCACTGCCATGGACGTCGTCTACGCCCTCAAGCGCCAGGGCCGCACCCTCTACGGATTCGGCGGATAAGTCGTCAAATCTCAATGAGAACACCAACCAACCCAACAGCCCTCTTTAGGGCTACCTATTTGTGAAACAAACTGGTCGAATCTTCGGATTCTATTGATCTCTCTTGACCGAATAAACATTTTTGTCAATTTTTGAATTTGTATTTCTGAACTAACTGGTTAGAGATGTGACTTGCAAAAGAACTCAAAGCTGACTTCAAGTGAATGTGTTTTGACGGTGCTGAAATCGAATGTCTTCATTTATATTTGATTGGTTTGGTGTCGTTGATTCGTAAGAATGCATTCGGTTTTATCATGCGAATTGTGATGTAATAAATAGTGATAGTACAAATACCAGTTTCGACTCTTATTCTAGACTGCATTTTGAGGACAGTTCGAGGAATGCATAATTTTGTGTGGGTATGATCACTATAATTGATAACTATACTCTGCAACTGACAAAAGCGATCTCAGGCTACACATAACATCATAAATTATAGGAGTCTCATACGGACCCACTTGGAAGTGTCAATCAATCAATAAGGATACAGGTGGCGTGCTCACTGTCTGTTCACAGCAGGCCTCTCTCCGTCTCTGTACCCTCCGACCGACGCCGTCTCTCACTCTTCTGGGCGCGCGCCAAGTGGGCGGGGCATGTCAGCTCGCTCACAGATGGTATAAAAGCGGAACGCGCGGTCACTTTGGCACCCGTGAGTTCTATCTCTCGAATCGCTGCTCATCATGTCTGGACGTGGAAAGGGAGGCAAGGCCAAGTCCGGAGGAAAGGCCAAGTCGCGCTCGTCTCGCGCCGGACTCCAGTTCCCGGTCGGACGTCTCCACCGCATGCTCCGCAAGGGCAACTACGCTCAGCGCGTCGGAGCCGGAGCGCCCGTGTACCTCGCCGCCGTGCTTGAGTACCTGGCCGCTGAGGTTCTCGAGCTGGCCGGAAACGCCGCCCGCGACAACAAGAAGACCAGGATCAACCCCCGCCATCTCCAGCTCGCTGTGCGCAACGACGAGGAGCTGAACAAGCTGCTCTCCGGTGTCACCATCGCTCAGGGAGGAGTGCTGCCCAACATCCAGGCTGTGCTTCTGCCCAAGAAGACCGGCGGTGACAAGGAGTAAGCGATAACTCGCTGCACCCAAACCCAACCCAACGGCCCTCTTTAGGGCCACCTACTTGTGAAACAAACTCTTTGTGAATCTTCAAACATTCACACCAATCTTTTATTGATCTCTTGCTTTGTTCGAATAAAGTGGTGTATATTACAGTGTCGTTAGTAGTTGGCTAACGGAATAGTGATTCGTTGGAATATGGAGACGGATGATTTTAGACAGGCGAAATGAATACGGTTAAGCAGTTATTCAGTTGAAAATATTTGACCTTTTTTTGGCGCCAAGTCGGCTCTGGCCAATGACGATCGAGATCGAGAAGAGCATTCGAGAAGGTCAAATTTTTTGGTCAAAAATTTTAACTGAATAACTGCTTTACAAGTGACAAGTCGAGTTCTGAATGCGCTTCTTCAATCCATGTGTCAATCGTACAATCACGCACCGGTCACTTTTGAAGATGATATTTTATATATATTCGCGTACTACGTTAGATGAATGCATATCACCCCGCGATATCCGCATACTACGTTAAATAAATGTATATGACGTATACCAAACGGCGTACTATCAAATGGAAGTGTGTTTCTTGGTTGATGTATTAGTTTCTTTCAGGATGTGATAAAGGTGAGGATGTGTGGTGAGGAGAGAATGCAGATTCGGCGGGAACAGGGGACGCGCGGTCCTAAGCCCCGCCCCCCACCGATGAGACGCCGAGCCGTATAAAAGGGGTCGACCAGGCCAGTCGGCATCGAGTTCACTCGCTACACGAAATGGCCCGTACCAAGCAGACCGCCCGCAAGTCGACCGGAGGAAAGGCTCCCCGCAAGCAGCTCGCCACCAAGGCTGCCCGCAAGTCGGCACCCGCCACCGGAGGAGTCAAGAAGCCCCACCGTTACCGCCCGGGAACCGTTGCTCTGCGTGAGATCCGCCGTTACCAGAAGTCCACCGAGCTCCTCATCCGCAAGCTGCCTTTCCAGCGCCTTGTGCGTGAGATCGCTCAGGATTTCAAGACGGACCTGCGCTTCCAGTCGTCGGCTGTGATGGCCCTCCAGGAGGCCTCCGAGGCTTACCTCGTCGGACTCTTCGAGGACACCAACCTTTGCGCCATCCACGCCAAGCGTGTCACGATCATGCCGAAGGACATCCAGCTGGCTCGCCGCATTCGTGGAGAGAGGGCGTAAATTGCCTTTGAACACACCCACCTAGAACCCAACGGCCCTCTTTAGGGCCACCTATCTGTGAAAAAAACTGATTGAATCATCTGATTCACATTTGAATTGATCTCCTTTTGACATAATAAAACTACTTATGTTCTGAACGTTGTCAATTTTCTGTGAATGAGTTGCGGCAGTATTAATCCACCCATGAAGGATGTGAGGGATGAGATGAAATAAGGAAAGATCTGTAAGTGAAATGGTGTAATAGTAATATTGTTGAATAGGGTTTTGTATGGTGATATTGTTGTTATGTGCAGAGTTGAGGATGAATTATTATGGATACATTGGAATGAGGTAGCGATAGTATGTTGCAGTTGTAGTTGCGATGTTCTCGTTACCGTGCGACCGGAGTGTGTGCAGCTCACTGCATAGCTGATTGTGCGTCACCCATTAATCGATCGATCGGTATGCCGATGGGTGTTTGAGGAGTGAGAGAAGGGGGGTGAGAGTGGTGTGGGCAGATGTCGGGTGGGTCAGAACAGGACGCCGCGTCTCTCATTGCGCGCGCAAAGGAGCGGGGGCGGAGCGACGAAACCCCGCCCTCCACCGACGGGGTATAAGAGTGGGGAGGGCAGATAGTGCATCACCACTCGGTTACACCGTTTGTCCCAGTTACCATGCCGCCCAAGCCGTCCGCCAAGGGAGCCAAGAAGGCCGCCAAGTCGCAGAAGACCACCCGCACCGGAGACAAGAAGAAGAGGAAGAGCCGCAAGGAGTCCTACTCTGTCTACATCTACCGTGTGCTGAAGCAGGTCCACCCCGACACCGGAGTCTCCTCGAAGGCTATGTCGATCATGAACTCGTTCGTCAACGACGTGTTCGAGCGCATCGCCGCCGAGGCCTCCCGTCTGGCCCACTACAACAAGAGGTCCACCATCTCGTCCCGCGAAATCCAGACGGCGGTCCGCCTCATCCTCCCGGGAGAGCTTGCCAAGCACGCCGTCTCTGAGGGCACCAAGGCCGTCACCAAGTACACCTCCTCCAAGTAAATTCATTTACCTGGATCGGTGATTCCACCTAACCCAACGGCCCTCTTTAGGGCCACCTACACGTGAAACAAACTTCTCTCGTTCTGTCGAGAATCCAGTGATCTCCTTGTTTTCATTGAAATAAATCTGATTGAATACATTTGTATTGTTTCGTATGTCCCGAATATCAAGGTTTTGTTTTTGATTATCAAGGTTCTTGTTTGAAAAGAAAACTGAGATGAGAAGGAGACTGTAGCGCAGTGAATGGTGGTAGACAGTCACGTCGTCTTCTCGGATTTGATGATCATGCTCTGTCGGATGGATTCATTTTCAAAAAGTGCACAATTCGAAAGTCCTGCCAGAACTGACCCGATAAAGGAGAAGGACGCCGAGTGAGATAGTGAGAGACAGCAGACAGTGTGAATTTTGGCGCGCGATTCTGGGGTCCCTCGTCGGTCGGGAAGTAGCCCCGCTCGCATATAGCAGAGCGACGGCAGTCAGTCAGCATCTCACTTTTGAGCTACTACTATCATGTCTGGACGCGGCAAGGGAGGCAAGGGACTCGGAAAGGGAGGCGCCAAGCGTCACCGCAAGGTCCTGCGCGACAACATCCAGGGCATCACCAAGCCCGCTATCCGCCGTCTGGCTCGCCGTGGAGGAGTCAAGCGTATCTCCGGACTCATCTACGAGGAGACCCGCGGTGTCCTCAAGGTGTTCCTCGAGAACGTGATCCGTGACGCCGTCACCTACTGCGAGCACGCCAAGAGGAAGACCGTCACTGCCATGGACGTCGTCTACGCCCTCAAGCGCCAGGGCCGCACCCTCTACGGATTCGGCGGATAAGTCGTCAAATCTCAATGAGAACACCAACCAACCCAACAGCCCTCTTTAGGGCTACCTATTTGTGAAACAAACTGGTCGAATCTTCGGATTCTATTGATCTCTCTTGACCGAATAAACATTTTTGTCAATTTTTGAATTTGTATTTCTGAACTAACTGGTTAGAGATGTGACTTGCAAAAGAACTCAAAGCTGACTTCAAGTGAATGTGTTTTGACGGTGCTGAAATCGAATGTCTTCATTTATATTTGATTGGTTTGGTGTCGTTGATTCGTAAGAATGCATTCGGTTTTATCATGCGAATTGTGATGTAATAAATAGTGATAGTACAAATACCAGTTTCGACTCTTATTCTAGACTGCATTTTGAGGACAGTTCGAGGAATGCATAATTTTGTGTGGGTATGATCACTATAATTGATAACTATACTCTGCAACTGACAAAAGCGATCTCAGGCTACACATAACATCATAAATTATAGGAGTCTCATACGGACCCACTTGGAAGTGTCAATCAATCAATAAGGATACAGGTGGCGTGCTCACTGTCTGTTCACAGCAGGCCTCTCTCCGTCTCTGTACCCTCCGACCGACGCCGTCTCTCACTCTTCTGGGCGCGCGCCAAGTGGGCGGGGCATGTCAGCTCGCTCACAGATGGTATAAAAGCGGAACGCGCGGTCACTTTGGCACCCGTGAGTTCTATCTCTCGAATCGCTGCTCATCATGTCTGGACGTGGAAAGGGAGGCAAGGCCAAGTCCGGAGGAAAGGCCAAGTCGCGCTCGTCTCGCGCCGGACTCCAGTTCCCGGTCGGACGTCTCCACCGCATGCTCCGCAAGGGCAACTACGCTCAGCGCGTCGGAGCCGGAGCGCCCGTGTACCTCGCCGCCGTGCTTGAGTACCTGGCCGCTGAGGTTCTCGAGCTGGCCGGAAACGCCGCCCGCGACAACAAGAAGACCAGGATCAACCCCCGCCATCTCCAGCTCGCTGTGCGCAACGACGAGGAGCTGAACAAGCTGCTCTCCGGTGTCACCATCGCTCAGGGAGGAGTGCTGCCCAACATCCAGGCTGTGCTTCTGCCCAAGAAGACCGGCGGTGACAAGGAGTAAGCGATAACTCGCTGCACCCAAACCCAACCCAACGGCCCTCTTTAGGGCCACCTACTTGTGAAACAAACTCTTTGTGAATCTTCAAACATTCACACCAATCTTTTATTGATCTCTTGCTTTGTTCGAATAAAGTGGTGTATATTACAGTGTCGTTAGTAGTTGGCTAACGGAATAGTGATTCGTTGGAATATGGAGACGGATGATTTTAGACAGGCGAAATGAATACGGTTAAGCAGTTATTCAGTTGAAAATATTTGACCTTTTTTTTGGCGCCAAGTCGGCTCTGGCCAATGACGATCGAGATCGAGAAGAGCATTCGAGAAGGTCAAATTTTTTGGTCAAAAATTTTAACTGAATAACTGCTTTACAAGTGACAAGTCGAGTTCTGAATGCGCTTCTTCAATCCATGTGTCAATCGTACAATCACGCACCGGTCACTTTTGAAGATGATATTTTATATATATTCGCGTACTACGTTAGATGAATGCATATCACCCCGCGATATCCGCATACTACGTTAAATAAATGTATATGACGTATACCAAACGGCGTACTATCAAATGGAAGTGTGTTTCTTGGTTGATGTATTAGTTTCTTTCAGGATGTGATAAAGGTGAGGATGTGTGGTGAGGAGAGAATGCAGATTCGGCGGGAACAGGGGACGCGCGGTCCTAAGCCCCGCCCCCCACCGATGAGACGCCGAGCCGTATAAAAGGGGTCGACCAGGCCAGTCGGCATCGAGTTCACTCGCTACACGAAATGGCCCGTACCAAGCAGACCGCCCGCAAGTCGACCGGAGGAAAGGCTCCCCGCAAGCAGCTCGCCACCAAGGCTGCCCGCAAGTCGGCACCCGCCACCGGAGGAGTCAAGAAGCCCCACCGTTACCGCCCGGGAACCGTTGCTCTGCGTGAGATCCGCCGTTACCAGAAGTCCACCGAGCTCCTCATCCGCAAGCTGCCTTTCCAGCGCCTTGTGCGTGAGATCGCTCAGGATTTCAAGACGGACCTGCGCTTCCAGTCGTCGGCTGTGATGGCCCTCCAGGAGGCCTCCGAGGCTTACCTCGTCGGACTCTTCGAGGACACCAACCTTTGCGCCATCCACGCCAAGCGTGTCACGATCATGCCGAAGGACATCCAGCTGGCTCGCCGCATTCGTGGAGAGAGGGCGTAAATTGCCTTTGAACACACCCACCTAGAACCCAACGGCCCTCTTTAGGGCCACCTATCTGTGAAAAAAACTGATTGAATCATCTGATTCACATTTGAATTGATCTCCTTTTGACATAATAAAACTACTTATGTTCTGAACGTTGTCAATTTTCTGTGAATGAGTTGCGGCAGTATTAATCCACCCATGAAGGATGTGAGGGATGAGATGAAATAAGGAAAGATCTGTAAGTGAAATGGTGTAATAGTAATATTGTTGAATAGGGTTTTGTATGGTGATATTGTTGTTATGTGCAGAGTTGAGGATGAATTATTATGGATACATTGGAATGAGGTAGCGATAGTATGTTGCAGTTGTAGTTGCGATGTTCTCGTTACCGTGCGACCGGAGTGTGTGCAGCTCACTGCATAGCTGATTGTGCGTCACCCATTAATCGATCGATCGGTATGCCGATGGGTGTTTGAGGAGTGAGAGAAGGGGGGTGAGAGTGGTGTGGGCAGATGTCGGGTGGGTCAGAACAGGACGCCGCGTCTCTCATTGCGCGCGCAAAGGAGCGGGGGCGGAGCGACGAAACCCCGCCCTCCACCGACGGGGTATAAGAGTGGGGAGGGCAGATAGTGCATCACCACTCGGTTACACCGTTTGTCCCAGTTACCATGCCGCCCAAGCCGTCCGCCAAGGGAGCCAAGAAGGCCGCCAAGTCGCAGAAGACCACCCGCACCGGAGACAAGAAGAAGAGGAAGAGCCGCAAGGAGTCCTACTCTGTCTACATCTACCGTGTGCTGAAGCAGGTCCACCCCGACACCGGAGTCTCCTCGAAGGCTATGTCGATCATGAACTCGTTCGTCAACGACGTGTTCGAGCGCATCGCCGCCGAGGCCTCCCGTCTGGCCCACTACAACAAGAGGTCCACCATCTCGTCCCGCGAAATCCAGACGGCGGTCCGCCTCATCCTCCCGGGAGAGCTTGCCAAGCACGCCGTCTCTGAGGGCACCAAGGCCGTCACCAAGTACACCTCCTCCAAGTAAATTCATTTACCTGGATCGGTGATTCCACCTAACCCAACGGCCCTCTTTAGGGCCACCTATACGTGAAACAAACTTCTCTCGTTCTGTCGAGAATCCAGTGATCTCCGTGTTTTCATTGAAATAAATCTGATTGAATACATTTGTATTGTTTCGTGTATGTCCCGAATATCAAGGTTTTGTTTTTGATTATCAAGGTTCTTGTTTGAAAAGAAAACTGAGATGAGAAGGAGACTGTAGCGCAGTGAATGGTGGTAGACAGTCACGTCGTCTTCTCGGATTTGATGATCATGCTCTGTCGGATGGATTCATTTTCAAAAAGTGCACAATTCGAAAGTCCCGCCAGAACTGACCCGATAAAGGAGAAGGACGCCGAGTGAGATAGTGAGAGACAGCAGACAGTGTGAATTTGTGCAATTTGTGCGATTCACAGTGCGATTCTGGGGTCCCTCGTCGATCGGGAAGTAGCCCCGCTCGCATATAGCAGAGCGACGGCAGTCAGTCAGCATCTCACTTTTGAGCTACTACTATCATGTCTGGACGCGGCAAGGGAGGAAAGGGACTCGGAAAGGGAGGCGCCAAGCGTCACCGCAAGGTCCTGCGCGACAACATCCAGGGCATCACCAAGCCCGCTATCCGCCGTCTGGCTCGCCGTGGAGGAGTCAAGCGTATCTCCGGACTCATCTACGAGGAGACCCGCGGTGTCCTCAAGGTGTTCCTCGAGAACGTGATCCGTGACGCTGTCACCTACTGCGAGCACGCCAAGAGGAAGACCGTCACTGCCATGGACGTCGTCTACGCTCTCAAGCGCCAGGGCCGCACCCTCTACGGATTCGGCGGATAAGTCGTCAAATCTCAATGAGAACACCAACCAACCCAACAGCCCTCTTTAGGGCTACCTATTTGTGAAACAAACTGGTCGAATCTTCGGATTCTATTTATCTCTCTTGACCGAATAAACATTTTTGTCAATTTTTGAATTTGTATTTCTGAACTAACTGGTTAGAGATGTGACTTGCAAAAGAACGCAAAGCTGACTTCAAGTGAATGTGTTTTGACGGTGCTGAAATCGAATGTCTTCATTTATATTTGATTGGTTTGGTGTCGTTGATTCGTAAGAATGCATTCGGATTTATCATGCGAATTGTGATGTAATGAATAGTGATAGTACAAATACCAGTTTCAACTCTTATTGTAGACTGCATTTTGAGGACAGTTCGAGGAATGCATAATTTTGTGTGGGTATGATCACTATAATTGATAACTATACTCTGCAACTGACAAAAGCGATCTCAGGCTTCACATAACATCACAGCCGACGACTGAAAGCGCAGGTCCGTCTTGAAGTCCTGAGCGATCTCACGCACAAGGCGCTGGAAAGGCAGCTTGCGGATGAGGAGCTCGGTGGACTTCTGGTAACGGCGGATCTCACGCAGAGCAACGGTTCCCGGGCGGTAACGGTGGGGCTTCTTGACTCCTCCGGTGGCGGGTGCCGACTTGCGGGCAGCCTTGGTGGCGAGCTGCTTGCAGGGAGCCTTTCCTCCGTTCGACTGCTTGGTACTTTCGTACATTCTCTTTAGCATAACAGCTCTTTAGAATCAAGCCAGTGGACGAAACGAAACATATTCGGGTTAAATTGCTTCTATGCAGTTGATTTCTGCATATCTCTTTATCGAAAAAAAATTACGCGAGTAAATACAAACGTTTCAAAAGTGGTAAAACTAAAACAGTCAGGATAATAGGACAAAACAGGTATACATTTCACCGAGCAAACCAAAGTCAATGAGTATGTGTGCATTTACAAAAAATGAGACCAATTCGAAGCTGAGAGGCTATCCGTGTAAGGCAAATAGTGGGCTAGAGAGCTGCCGTATGCTACAGTATCTTCTAGAAGATAGCCTGAGTGATCATCTTCCTCTTGGAGTCGTAGGAGAAGTGGTTTCCGGAGAAGAGCTCAGACGCGTAGAAAGGCTTCACGTTCTCAATGCGAAGCTGCTGCGCCTGAATAAATGAGTTGAATACCTCTCTCCCCCCTAAGTCCTACCCACCTTCTCGAGGAACTCTGCCTCTGTGATGGACACCGCCTGTATGTCCGAGTCTCCCTTCCTGGCGTCGTAGCGCATCTGCTCCTTGACGAGTTGCTTGAGCACGAAGAGGAGTAGCTCGGAGTGGGAGCGATTGCCCTGCAGGTGCTTCCAGAAGTTCTTCCTCATCTGGCGCACGATCGCCGCCTTCTGTGTCGAGATGAAGCATTCGAGCATGATTCGGGTCGCAGCATTCACGTCGTCGTCGTTCACGTACGATCTGCAACACACGTACATTCCAACTATCCTTTCACTCACTTCCATTCATTTACTTCAAAATGTTTACTGCAACAAATGTTTTTGAATTTTACCACAAACCATTTCTTGTTCTCACCTGAGATGGAGCTTTGCGTGTGCCTCCGACAGTCGGATCATCGACTCCACGTGGCGCACAGTGATCGCCACCGAGCCAGTTGCCTGTAAGGAGAAGGTGAAAATATATTGGTCTCCATTTGTAGATACTAGCTGTAGCTGCTCCACATTCACTACTTCCTCAGTCCTCACTAATTGAGAACATCAAAATGAGTCATCCAATTTTGCAATCACTTACCATGCTCTCTTTCCTCATCTGAGCGAACAGGGAAGAAATCTTCTCCTCCGGCATCTGGTTCAACTTGGGGTGAATGTTCTCTCTGGCGAACAGAATGTACTTCCTCAGAAGATCCTGCGGGATCAGCTCCAAGCCAGTCTTCAAATCACGCTGCGTCTGAATCCAGTATGTCAATAAACCGATACATATTCATGTCATTTCCATCTCTACACAAGTACACACGGTTTCCGGGACCCTAGCGAACCGCTACCATCTCTCTCATACCTTCTCCTCCTCATCTTCTCCCTCTCCCTCAGCCTCATTCTCCGGGTGGTGCTTCACGTGGTTGCCCACAACAAACTGCGCCAGCCTGAAACGTATCAATACGCACTGTAGCTCTGTAATCCAGACCTACAGTATCCCTAATCCAATCCTCGTCTTGCACTCACCGCTCGTCCTCGACAGGGTCGACAGTGTCTCGCACGACGCAGAGCACATCGAAACGGGAGAGGATCGGCTCTGTGAGGTCCACGTTCTCGGCAAACGTGCGCGCCGGGTCGTAGCTGCAGAGAGAGAGTGTTTCGAAAGGTAAACAGGGTTGGGGTACCAATCCGCACACTCACCGTCCACCAATAGGATTGGCCGCAGCGATGACAGTGCACCGCGCCTGGAGTGACGTCACGATTCCGGCCTTAGAGATGGAGATAGACTGCTGCTCCATAGCCTCGTGGATTGAAGTGCGGTCCTGGTCAGACATCTGAAAGCATCGTGAAGTGACCATAATATTTATTAATTGCACAAGGTGTTACATTCAGTACAATTATTTGAGGCATTCGAAGGCTATAGCACTTGAAGGCTAGATAGCACCATTATACCCACACATCACAAAATTATGTTGCAATTAGCAAATGTGCAGTTGCGTACACACCTTGTCGAACTCGTCGATGAGACAGACTCCCTTGTCTGCCAGCACCATGGCTCCCGCCTCCAGGGTCCACTCGCGGGTCACAGGATGGCGCTGCACGTACGCAGTCAGACCCACAGCCGACGCTCCTCAAACACAAACAATAGTCAAGTCAATTCCCGTTATTGTTACCATACAGTAACTACCATAAAACTAAACTACAGTGACCCACTCACCCTGACCGGTAGTGAGGACTGCGCGAGGCGCCGTGTGCGCGGCATAGCGGAGGAACTGCGACTTGGCCGTTCCCGGGTCTCCACACAGCAACACGTTGATGTCACCTTTAATCGATGCATTTACTAACCATCTAAATGTGCAGTATTCAGTGATGCAAGTGAAACATGCCCACGCACCCCTGATGCGGTGTTTCTCTCCGGGGTTCTTGCTCTCTCCGCGGAACAGGGCCAGGGCAATAGCCTGCTTGATGTCGTCGTGGCCGTAGATCGACGGCGCCACAGAGGCAAACACGCGAGTCGCGATGTTCGGATCCTTGGCCAACTCGCGGATCAGCTGCAATCACACCGTACAGTACACCTACACGCTACAGTAACCAGTACCTTGATGTCCTCGTCCGTCAGATCGTCGCTCGCCACCTTGTCCTTGTTCCGGATGTGGTTGGCGTGGATGAGGGTGTTGAAGACAGGGAATCCCTGCTTGTAGTTGAGCGCGCCGTCGTAGTTGTTAGTGTAAACACCAGTGACCTCCTGCAAATAAAGGCAATAATGTCACAGCTCGATGACGTCATCGACTCACGATCTCATCTCCGGGCTTGCACGAGTCACACAGGTCCCCAAGGAGGATAACGTCCTTGGAGCGAGGCAGGCGTCCGGCAGCCACCTTATTCGGAGACTCCTGGATCGTGATACGCTGGTAGTTGTGGTACACCGTCTGAAACAACATGATAAACACCACACATTAACACAGCATATTCTGTAACTCACGTTCTCCACATTGAGTTCGAACGGTCCGCGGCCCTGGCACGAAGGACAGATGGTCGGCTTCACCTGAACAGAGAATATTGATTACCAGTCAGGCGATAGTATACTCAATACCTCCTCGTCCTGCCTCTGCACGAAGGGACCGAGCAGGTATCCACAGGCAACGCAGTCGTACTTGACAACAGAGAGCTGCGGCAGAATGCCTGCAAACGTAAGCGGTTCACTGACTGTTCACAAGTGCCTTACCAGTGGTGACGGTGACGACTCCGCTGGTGCGGATGAGCATATTGAGGTGGAGCTGGCGGAGCATGCGTATGTCCTCCTCCACAGGCAGGCCGCAGATGCGCACCTAGAAAACAATATCAACTCATTCACACCCGACACACACTCACCTTGATGGTGGCGCACACACGGGTGTAGTAGGGGTACTCCTGCTGCACCGAATCCGTCGCCGCCTTGTCCAGGTAGGCAAGCACCTGGATACAGTGTACAGTGAGATACATACCGTAGTTTTACAGTAATTTCAGTACCTGCACGGGCGCCTCGGGGAGAAAGTAGCAAATGTTCTGCTCTCCATGCTCGTGCGCAAGATCCTCGTAGTCAACCTTAAGAAGTAAACAATAGCACATACAAGTGAACAACATAACGACAGAACATACCTCTAGGCTCTCCTTGTTCTCTGCTACCATATGCTTGATGGCAGCCTTGTACTTCTGCTTTCCAGTCTCCGGACACTTGAACGCGCGAAGGAAGTTCTTGAACCTGGACACGAATTGTTAACAACATTAACATCATTTGAAAATATTGATCACGGACCTTCTCTCAATCTCCCTGCCGACAGCGTCGTCGGAGACGTGGTCCTTGGTGGATCGTCCGCGCATGTTCTCGAGGATGTCGATGGGGATGTCCTCCTCCATCTGCTCATCCGCCTCCTCCTCCTCTTCCGCGCGGCCAGTACGCTTGCGGCGGCGGCGACGCTCCTGCACAAGTTCAGTGAGGTACATCGTTACCCCGCATCACTAACCCTCTCGTCGTCTTGCTCGTAGAAGAGGTCGTCGTCGTCTCCGCCCTCCTGTCTGTCCCTGGCGGCCATCTCCCGCTCGGCAGCCATGCGAGCATCCACCGACAGATCTCCCGCATCTGAGGCGTCGTCCAGTCCAGTGTCCGAGTACACATCCAGCTCCGGCTGCGCCTGGTAGTCACTGAAAGACAATGCCATACTTGTCTGGATAGGACTTCATATGTGAAATTATATCTTGATTACAGCGGAGAATGCAACAAAAAACACATCTAACTACTAACCGCTCCATGTCGTCTCCGAAGAGATTCTCTCCATCGTCCTCCTCCTCCTGTTCCTCGTTTCCGAACAGCTCGTCAATCGGGTCCTCCTCATCCATAACCTGACCGCCAAGAGGCTGCTCATTCTCGTTGCCGGCCGAAGAACCGCCTAGAAGGTGAATTGAAAACGTACAAGCGGCTTATCGTTAAAACTCACCGAAAATGTCCTCGGAAGGAGCGTCACGTCGCGAAGACATGTTGAATGTGTGTCTGGAATAGTTCGAATAAAAAAAGTATATGTCGATAACACGAAGCACAAAAAATCTACGAAAACTGCAGTTTTCGTAGATTTCACTACAAGACGACTCTGAAGACGACTCTTAACATTAAAAATGCGACAAGGCAGTGCGGTAAAATCTCGCGCCAAAAATTGATTGAAAGAAGTCGTTCGCGCCCAAATTTAAAACGGGGCGTGGTAGGACCAACCCGCGAGACTAGAATATTCTTCTTACATTAGCCAGTAGTAAAGTGGAACAGCGAGAACTTAATCTTTGAAGGAAGGGGTTTTTCAAATTAGACGGTGGTATATTTTGATATAAAACTTCACATATTAACTTTACAACCGATCTTGGGATAACTGATACCCATTCATAGTGAAACAAGTACAATAAATAGCGTTTATTGTCAGAAATAGAACATCAAAGCAAACAGACAATGCAATGCACAGATTGGTATGTACAACATGAAAACATGAAGACGAATGTTAATCGAGCTTGAGTAAATCAGAAGAAGTCGGACTTGCGCTGAAAGATCTGGAGCAGCTTTCCCTTCGAGAACTGCTTTGCTGAAACAAAATTATAGTATTACATTTGGACATATAATTTTGTCTCGCAAGTCGCGCGCTATGTGATACATCAGAGGAAGTCTGAGAGTCAGCTATCGTATTAGCTCTGATATAAGAGCGTACAAAACAAAAGAGGCAGGCCTTATTTTCACCTGCGAGCGAGGCACATAGATTTTTTTCTGGGCGCAAGCTATATGTTATCCTATCGCAAGCTATCCGCTTCAATATTATAATGTCATAAAATAAAAATCTTACCTTCCTCAATGCCGAGTATGTATGTAGTGTTCTGGAGGTTTTTGATGTAGTCGGCCAGCTGATCAGCCGTCAAACGACCCAACTCTGCAAACAACGAGTTTATCAATCAATAATTCGTAAGAAATCACATCTCCAAGCTGAACAAAAATACAATATATCCATGTATTCAAGCCGACAACAACAAACCATTCACGAGTCGAACGTCGTCCTGGTCGAGCTCAGTGCGAAACGTCTTGCCCTGTTTGTCGCCCTACCAATTAATCGAATTGATAGTTAAAACCATAACAAACACTCACGACATTCTCCCGGTTAGCGTCCCAAGCGCCGGGGACGTTCTCGGGAAAGGAGATGGGGGAGGAGGCGCGCGGAAAGGGCTCTTCGCAGTTGAGCGACGTCGACGCAAGCTGCATGTGCTGCTGTGCGTGGTGCGGATGCGGAACGCTACCCGACATGACCTTAATGAACAGCTGATCAATCGATAATTATGACAAACGATAAATACAATTTAACAAACCCGCCAAATTACGGTCTTTAAAATTCTCAGCTGTTCGTTGTGATTTTCAGGTTTTTCTATTTGAGACCCTGTAATCGCACAAATTATTTACTACTGTGTACTGCGAAATTTCTGTTTCCATATGTTTTGTTTATTTTTGCATTTTCTTGTTGTTTTGTTGTGTTGTTCTGTCGTTGGTTCCATCACGCAGTTTTGTTACGGCTGCGTCGTATCTGATTTCCAAGCGTTATTGCGTTGTTGAAAATAAATTATGGTAGTTTTGTTTATCACTTTCCCTCTCTGCAATTTTTGTATTTTATTTGTTCCATTTTGTTTATTTTTTAAACACTTCTAATCATACACATCTTACATTAAAGATGTCTCTCACTCGGAGTGTGAACCTACTGCGCTGCTTGAACTCGGCACGCAGTGCGTTGCTCGTCGCCGGGCCCTCCTCGATTCGCTTCCATTCCAACCAAGCCACATCAGAACCCGTCGGTACGTTTCGTGTTGTATTTATCGTTACGATACTCTTTGGACATTGTGGTATTGTATTATATTTAAGTGGTTGACCAGCCGGTGGAGCTGTCGCACAACCCGTATGAGAAGGAGAAGCGCAAGTGTCTGCTGTGCCGCACTGGCATTGAGCTCGACTACAAGAACGCCCGCCTCCTCCAGGTATGTACAACTTCATATGTGCTAGATTCATCTTATGTGCGTGTGACAACATAAACTCTGAATAATGAATCGATTCGTTTGGTGTATAGTCTATAGCAATCGTTGCAGCAATTTGTGTCGACGTTCTCTGGTCGCGTGTACGACCGCCACATCACTGGTCTGTGCGACCACCAGCAGAAGAAGCTCATCGAGACTATCGCTCAGAGCAGGAAGTCTGGGTGAGTACTGTCATATTGTATTTTAACCCTTGCATACGGTAGTTTTGATCTTTTTCACCGTCTTTTCCAGCTACATGCCGATCTTTGTGAAGGACCCGAAGTACGTGCGCGACCCGAAACTCTTCGACCCTCTGAAGCCCGTCCGCCCGCACTCGTTCGCCTAAGAAAAGAATACACTGAACGCTGTATGCACATTTATTTCGCTCATAGTTCTGTGTTAGTTTTGTTGTAGAGCTACCGTAGTATATCCGTAGATTGTTGTTTATTGTTGTGTTTATTTGAGTCTAAACTTTTTTTTGAATATCCATGTCTTCAATGAGAAATGTTTTCAATGCATCTTTGTCACGTTTGTGTCGTGTGTGATATCTGTGGTTGGTTGGTTTGGTTGTAGCACAGAGTACGGTATTTTCGTATAGGATTCACTTCCTCGATGGAGGGTACTGTAGGACTCCACGTCCTCAAGTAAGTTTCATTGTGCATTTTTCTCATTCATAGTAATAGTCGGCACGTTGATTCTGGAGTGGACCGCGGGAGGGGGTTGCGGGGTTGAGATGAGTGTGGTTGCAGTGAGGCTCCCTGTGTGGATGACTCGTCCTCCCGTGTCTACTACACTCGCCTCGTCGACCAGGCTGCCCGAGACAGGGACAAGATGGACGACCTGACCACGTGCGTCTCACACACTACAGCTAGAGTCTAGAGACACATCTGCACATTCACGTAGCCTTATTTGGTAACATGAGTTTCAAGTTATGGAGATACATTTGCAAGAGCTGGTTTGTGGAGCATGTTTGATGAAGTCACATATTTGCAGGCTCCTCTCCACCCTCTCGATGCAGCAACTCGAACACGCCCTGCCCTCGCTGTGCTTGCTCGCAGAGAACGTAGGCTGTTGTTGCTGCCTACTGTATAGTCGAGATGTTTGCAGGGCGCGTGTCCGCTTGCTGTCGCCTCCATCGCCCACTCTGCTCTCATCAGCGAGCAGTCGAGCAGGGGAGGCAGGAAGGCCGCCCTCGCTGCACTCAAACAACTCTACAGGTGAGAGGGAGAAACCGGAGGGAAGAGGGCAATTGGAAAGGGGTGAAGCAAGAATGATTAGGAAAGCACAGAAATTGAGAAGAAGCAGAAGGTGAAGACAGTGTGTTTTCAGCGGCGCCGCGTGGTCGGATTTCTTCGTGCTGGCGCAGTGTCTCGAGGAGCCGCAGGCGAGTGATGCAGATGAATGCCCTAACCTGCACGAGTATCCGTGTCCCCTCGTATACGTATTGCTGTGTTTCAGTTCCACATCATCAAGCCGGTGCTGCCCCGCGTGGACAACCTGCTCGCAGCGCACGCGGCAGGAGAGATGGAGTGGAGGTGGATCGAGCTCATCATATACAGGTAAGCACTGCGCACCTCTCTCTCTCTCTCTCTCTCTCTCTCATCCCCTCACTTCTCTCTCTGCAGAGCTGCCGTGCACACGAATGGTTGGATCCGCGTGTGGGCTCTGGAGAAGTATGTGGCGTGCGAGCATGCAGTCATTGCCGACAACGAGCATGTGAGTCATGGAGTTGTAGTTTGTATTGTATACTGGAAGCCAGCCCTATGAGTTTAGAAGTGTTATCGATATGTATGATGGCGCTGATGTCGAATCGTTCAGTTCCTTCTTTCGTCAATTCTTCCGCAGCTGAACTGCACCGATTCACTGTGGAGACTGGAGGAGAAGAAGGTAGGCATTCATCCCTCTGTTCTCTAGCCATAAGCCCACAAAGCATAGCGTGCATCATTTTTGGTCTATTTGTTTGTTTTTCCTTCTGCCGATTACTCGATCTCCTTTTCAGGAGTTGTCGTCGTTCACTGCCTCGCTGGGCCATCTTCTACACACTGTGGTGGAGAAGAAGCAGGCAGACGAGAAGGGTATCTTGTTGATGTGATAAGCGATATATTTTTTATAATAACTGAGGTATACTTCATGCAGTTGCACTATGATGCTAGTATCGTGTGTTTGTTGAGGAGTGAGGTGAGTGTTGTAGGAGTGTTCGTGCGCCGCCTGCTGGAATGTCTGTCCTCCTTTGGTTGCCCGCAGTCGTGGTTCATCCTCTCACACGCCTGTCTCGCCATCCGAACCGGAGGCATCATGGGAGAGGACAGCGTGTCGCTGTTCAGGGAAGCATCAGAATCAGAATCAGAATGTTTATCTCGAATCAAATAGCACAATTAATTCAGGGAAGCATAACATTTCCATTCTTGATATGTTTTCCTAAATGTGAGAGAATTGCTGTAACAACAGACAGATGCCGAATTAATTATACGAACGAAACGTGTAGCTCATTACACATTTCATTATTTTAGGCACGTGATCTGCCGTGTGCAGTACATCCCGTACAACTCTCTCCGCGCCGCGTCCATCGTCCACTTTGTGCAGCTGTTCGCTAGGCTTCTCAAATGGGTGAGTGACATGGTTTCTTGTGCCGCACCTCGTATGCTTTCTTGCAGACGGACTCTCTGCTGTGGCAGTTTGCGTGGCTGGTGGGGGCTGTGTGGCGCGAGTCTCCCGCCCTGCTCGAACCCATCCGACTCGAGCTCGAAGCCAGGTGAGCAGCCAGTGGATGTGGTCAGGATGCGTACAGACGATATGCGAGGCGGTTGCAGGTGGCGCGTGGACATCGTCGACCCCCTGGACGTGTCTGTGTTGGTGGAGGAGATCTACGTCAACAGGGTCACTCAGGTAGGAAGGGAGGGGCGTACTCTTGTGCACGGTTGTATTGTGCTATCTCTCTGTTGTGTTCGTATCACGTAACGTTCCTCTCACTCTCACACTCACTTTCTCGATTGAGGATGAGGAGTGGTGTTGGTTGTGGTGGGCGCGCGCGACGGCGGGCGACGGTCTGCAGCAGCTGTCGGTGTGTGTGGAGAGGGCGCTGGGGGAGCGGATCGGAGAGGGGGAGGGCGGAGACGGCACAGACAGCCTCATCGCAGCATGGGCCACCATGCCCACTGCAGGTACGTATCACGTGCTACGAATCAACAAGCATTCCTTGTTTGTGCAGTGTCGACGGAGGAGTCTCTGGTGCAGATGGTGAACGAATATGTCACGATGCAGCTGTTCTCATTGGAGGGAACGGTGAGAAAGAGAGAGAGAGAGAGAGAGAGAGAGAGAGAGAGAGAGAGAGTCCCTGTTTCAGCCGGCTGACTCTGTGCTGGTGGAGCGTGTGTTGTGTCCTTTGGTGGAGAAGACTCCCCAGCTGGCTGAGACTCTTCCCAGGTGTATCGCTGAGTTCGTCAAGCAGGTACGCATCCGTATTGATGTCAAATAACATTTAGAACTAGAATTAGAAACATTCAAACATTGTCAACTGAGTTCTGAAATGGCAGGACGTGTCGGTGGAGCGTCACTCTCTGCTGTCTCGCGTTCTGCTCTCGTGTGCGCGCGTGGGCGGGGCGAGTGGGGAGACTGTGAAGGAGTACCTGGGAGACGAGCCACTCAGGCAGATGAGAGCCAAGAAGTGGGTGGACAGGTGGAGAGAGCTTGGATGGGGGAGACGTGGTGTTCAGGAGCATCGCCGACCTGACTCCCAAGCAGTTCCTCGCCATCTCGGAGCACCTCCATGCAAACAGGGCCGAGTTGTACCTCAGGTCGGCTCTACAATATTTTAGTGTGTTAATGTTCGCCAAAAGAGCAGAAATGGCCCAGTTGTGTTTCGAATGTAAATTCAATTACTGTGAAACATATTACACAACTTTCGAATCATTCATACATTATCTTTATCGGGCATGCCTCATATTTGAGGTTCGCTTCTTCGTTCTCTCTGCCCTGCGACTCTCTGATCGAGTGCTGCGTGGAGCAGCTGGACTGCAGCTCGAGCTACGCCAGGAAGGAGAGACTACTCGAGTGCATAGAGAGGGCTGTCAGGGGGGTGGGTGCAAGCTATCTCTTATTCGAGCATTGATCTGATCTCTGATCGTGACTATTTGACATGATGCATCGTGAGAATGTTGTGAGCGTGTTGTTGAGTGCACGAGCGAGTCTGTGCTGTCATCTGGTGTGGCAGCTGCGGCGGCGGTGGTAGACGAGGAGAGAAAGTCGTGCAACTGCCAGCCGGCCATTGCCAGGTAGGGAGGGAGGAGAGGGAGGGAGGAGAGGAACGCCACTCTTGGGGGGGGGGCGTCCACCCTTGATCCCATATGGCAGGGGGGAGATATGATGATGAGGGAGCAAAAAGAGTGGGTTTTGTGTGCAGGCTGCTGGCGATCGCCCTGCAGCAAGAGGTGCTGGCGTTCCCCGGTCTGGAGGAGAGGGTCCGACACCACTTCCTCCAGCTTCTCGAGCTAGCCCAGGTGTCCACGCAGGTCGGTTCATCGTCTCACTCTCTCCCTCTCCCCCCCTCTCTCTCTCTCTCTCTCTCTCTTCTCTCTAACGCTGTCCATTCAGGTCTCCCTCATCCTCGCTCGCGCTCTGGCCGAGGCGATTGAGTGGATCGGAGGTGCGTGTTTTTGTCGAGCGCATCCTCTTTTTTCAGATAGTAGTGCAACGTTGTTGATCTGCTTTCACTTGTCGTTTTGCAGTCGGCTGGGCTGGCGTGGCGGTCCGCCTGTCTGTGTTCGGGCCGGTTCCAAAAAAGGACCAGCGGGTGCTGACAGCTGTGTATGAGATGATCTACAAGGAGAAGGACACTGGGGAAAGGCTCGGACACAAGGAGGGAGACAGGTACGAGGGGCTTGCGGTGATTCTCAGACATTGACTGCAAGAGTATTGAGATGTATTTTGAACATGACCGTATTACTGTGCAGAGTGCAGCTGTACATTACAACACAACACATATCGAATTGTTGTGTTGCAGGCTGCACGAGACCATCCAGCGTGCCCGCTTCATCTCCGTGTGCGCGGTCCTCGGGCGGAAGGACGCGGCATGGACGACGGCGGTGGCAGACGCCCTGCTAGACATGTGCACACAACTCGACACCAGCAGCAGCAAGTAGGCGAAGGAGGAGGGCGAGATGATATCTTACCGATTGCAGGTCTTTCGGTCTCTCGCTCGCGCACCGACAGAAGACGCGCGCCGTCGAACTGATGCTGCTGCTGGTGGGCAATGTGGAGGAGAAGGTGAGCGAGGGAGAGGGAGGGAGGGAGGAAGAAATAAAGAAAGAGAGAGAGAGAAAGAGAGAGAGAGAGAGGGGGGGGGAGACAGAGGGAGAGAGAGGGGAGATACGTTTCGTTCCAGGACGTGCTGTCTCGTCTGTTCGCGCATTGTGTGTCTGCAGTGGTGGATCCGTGCCAGCAGTTCTCCATCAAACTGCTCGTCGAATGGACTGCAGTCTGTATTTCACTCAAGGATGCAGACAGGAGGGCCGAGCTTGTGGGAAAGGGGAAGCAGGTGCGTCCTTGTGTGAACTCTTGAGTTCTAAGATAGCTTGTCTGTTTCAGATGGCTCTCACCCGCATCGGTTCGGTGGCGTCGTGGCTGAACATGATGCTTCTGCTGGCGCGGGCAGAGAACACGCAGGTGGGTGAAGGGAGAGGAGGGGGGGGGGATGATAGAGACATGTGATGCTTGCAGGACTCCCGCCGCCGCACCATCTCCCTTCTTGTGCCCTGGACCAGCGCGCAGAACTTTGGTGAGTGTTTTTTGTTGTTGTTGTTGTTGTTGTTGTTGTTGTTGTTGTTGTTGTTGTTGTTGTTGTTGTTGTTGTTAAAGGCACAATGGCGCTTAGTTGTTGTCTTTGGCTCATTGTTTGACATATAGAAACACGAAACAAACAACAAAAAACACGAAAGAACGGCGATTCCTCGTTACTCACACGTTTGTCAAAACGTGCACGTGCGAATCTAGGTAATGAATATGCATTGCTATGTCGTGCAGGCGTTCGTTGTTCGGCGATCGCGGCGTGTCGTCTCCTGTACCAGTCTATGAACGAGGAGGAACAGACGGGGTACGAACTCGTCAAGGGAATCATCGAATTTGACGGAGAACCCGCCGGGTAAGTGTCCACCACTGGTTTCGATAGAACGCTCGCAGGCATTGCTTTTTGTGTCTTATAAAAACGAACAGGAAATGTCTCTGGTAAAATATGGCTGACTCTTCAGTGAGCGTCAATATAAACCGATAAGTATATTCCGTTTGCGCGTAGCTCAACATTTCTCGTCAAAACATTATGTTGTCCAATAGTTTTACAGTATTGGACAGTGAACTTTTTTTCTCGCACGTTCACGGGTCCTATTCGCAGAGATGTCACCACACCTTACTAGCGTAGTCGTAACGCTCTCGCTTGGCAAGAATGAGTTCGCGGGTTCAATTCCCACCGGTCACGCAAAGTTTTGTCAATTTGAAAACCTCATTGAGAAGACTCTCATCTTTCTCTAACCACCCTAATGTCTCTCATGAAAAGAGTGAAACTCATTTGCGAGCCTACTATATGCATGGTTGCAGCAACTCTCGTCGCATCATCGAAAACCTCTGCTCCGACTTCTACTTTGCTCACCTGCATCCAGTAGATGGGTTGGATATGTACACTGTGATGCAAGTGCTGCCAGAGAGGTGAGGGCAGAGATGAAGAAGGGGGAATGGATTATGGATAGACGGAAGAAAGAGAAGGGAGCTTTATAGAGTTTCAATGAGGGTACATGTGGTCTATAACAGAACGGGCCTTCCGTCGGAAGAGACGATCCCGCTTCACTTGGTGGAGGAATTGAATGCGAGTGGAGTGGCGAGCAAGGGAGACACGCATCCCAGCGCACATGCACCCAGTCTCGTCTATTCCGGTCAGCACACATTACGTCTCAAAGAAGTGGATGTGATGTCTATGATTGTTTTGAAGCTCTGTCGAAGAACAATACGTGCGCACCTGATATGCTGCCGGAAGATGCTAAGGAGGACGTGGAGGAGGAGGGTGAGTGGAGGGAGAGTGGAGGGAGAGGGAGTAAGAGAGAAGGAAGGAGGCGGTCGAGTATGTATTGATAATGTCTGCAAATGTACACGCTGCACGGGTTGATTATGGGTTGTGGAATGGTGTACGTAATAGTTGTATCAATCGTTTGCGTTAGTATTATACTCTATCCCCATATGTGTAGCCCCGTCGTCGCAGTGTGTGCTCGCGTCCTCTGGAGACGAGGGGTCTCTGCAGCGGAAGATAGTGACCGGGGAGAGGAAGCGACCTGACGACTGCTCCATCATAGTCGTCGCGTCACTCGTCGACAAGCCGGCAAACCTCGGAGGTGCGCCGTCTCTCTCTCTCTCCCTCCCTCTCTCTCTCACACACACACTCTCCTTCCAGGTCTGTGTCGCACCTCGGAGATCTTTGGAGTGGATAGTCTGGTGGTTGCTGACTGGCAGCTCACTAAGGACAAGGGATTCCAGGCTCTCTCGATGAGTGCTGAGAATTGGCAGAAGATGGACACTGTGGGTTGTTAATTCAAGAATCATTCAAATATTGTGCTGCATCTTGTGCATTTGTGGTTTGGTCGGATACATGCTTCCCAGTTGATCTGATGTCTGAATCACTATAATGAGAGGGATGGTGTGGTGTTGTAGTGTCGTCCGTCGGACCTGCTGCCTTTCCTGGAGGATCTGCGTGCGAAGGGATACACGGTGATAGCGGCCGAGCAGACCACTGACAGCGTGCCCCTTCATCACTTCCAGTTCCCCAAGAAGGTACCTAGAGAGGAGAAAGGGATGGAATAGGTGGTTCTTTCAGTGTGTGCTTGTGGTGGGAGATGAGAAGGAGGGTGTGCCGGTGCGTCTGCTTCGCTGTGTCGACCGGACAGTGGAGATCGGGCAGCTGGGGCAGACGAGGAGTCTCAACGTCCACGTCACTGCCGCGCTGTTCATCGCAAAGTACGCGGAACAGAGGCTGCTGTGAGCAGACTCACTCCATCCACTTCCCAGTCCCTGTCCACCTCATGACAGTTGCATGAATGAGAATGTAGTTTCTTGTTGTTGAACACTGACCACTTTACGTTGATTTGTTGGTATTCACTGTTTTGTTAAGGTTTTTTTGTTGTGTTGTTGAACGGTAAAGATTTTTATCAACCATTTGAGAACTTGAAAAGATGAAAGAAATAGATGGGTATGGAGTATGCAATATATCAATTAGAGGTTAGTGATCACCGCCACCCCGCTTGTCCCAGTTCTGAAGAAGCCTAGCATCAGCTCCATCTGGAGATGACTCATTTACTCTACTCCATCCAAGCCCCGAAGGAAATTCATCGCATCAAACCTCAAAGAACAATGTGTGCGTGTGGGAGTTGATGAGTGCGTGTGACGTGTGTGCAATGACGTCCCCTCCGCCCCCCCCCCCCCAGTGTGAGAGAGGGCGGGCGGCGAGCGGTCGACACACACAACACATGGACAACGAGGAGTGCGACTGGGGTGCGCGTGTGTGTCCCTCCCTCCCTCCTCCTTCCTTCAACCTCCTCTGTAGGTCCACTCACCCTATTCGCCACCTTCCTCCTTCTCCTCCTCCACTGCATCGCTCTGTGCGGAGAAGCCGACCGACACATGACAAAGGAGCAGCGGAGAGAAGTACGCGATACTGTAGATTGGAGTTTAGGATATTGTACTTTGAATTTAGTTCCACGCGAAAAGGGCGCTGCAAGAGAAGCGCGAGAAGGAGAAGGGGAAATCGGAGAAGGAGTGCGACACTCAATCGGATGGGAGCAAGAGAGGAGGGAAAGAGAAAAGCGAGAGGGAGACAAACAAGAAAGACGTGGTGGAAATGAAAACGGCACGGGAAAAGAAGGAGGACACTTGCACTGCGAAGGAAAGTCGGGAAAGGACATGCGAAAAGACGCCCGAAAAGGTACGGTAGAAAATTGGTATACGGTAGATTACCGTAACTGAATCCCTTTTCAGAGCAAGGCATCGTCGAAGAAAAAGCGCCCAATCAAGGAAAAGTTCCCGGTGAAAGAGGACGCGACCCAGAGAGAAGGTATTGAGTATACTGTAACAATAGTGGAGTACTGTACAGTATCGTATACCTAATTTCAGTCGCGAAAAGTGATGACTCTTCCGCGAAATCTACAAAGAACTCAAACCTACTACTGCGAGATCTGGCAGAGAAAGGTAATGTCAAAAATCAATCAATAATCAATAGATATTGCAGATAAGGAATCCGCATCGTCGGTGCTTCTCATTCCGAAGGACCCGATTCTGAGTGGGAAAGCGAGAACTAAGAAGCAAATCAAGAAGTCGTCGTCAAAGGAATCTACAAAGACGCCCATGAGAAGCCCTGAGAAACAGGAGGACAAATGTGACGTGCAGATACAATATCTTAACATATCTTTTTCGGTTTCAGCCATGTCCCGCAAGTCTGTCCAGTCTGTGAGTGTGAAGAGAAAGTCGTCTGCCCCCACTTCCCAGTCTACCAAACCCACCACCAAACAATCATCCAAGAAGAAAATCACCTCCAAACTGCTCGGTGGGTTGCGGTTATATTAAGGTTACGGTACTTTGTACTTTGCATTTGCAGCGAGACTGCAGCGCACACAATCAGTATCTGATGATCACGAGGATATTCCGTCGAGAAAAACGAGCAAGAAATCCAAGTCGAACAAGGTCAAAAACAAACGAACGAACAAAGATTGAATGGAATTTCAGAAGGAGAAGCTGAAGCGTCTGTTCAAATCGGAGAAATCACGGGATGCGGAGAAGAAAAAGAAGAGCACATCTCTCCCTCGCGAGAAGAACGACAAGGATAAGATCAAGTCAGACAAAGACAGTAAGTCTCCCGCTCCCCCCCCTTTCTCTCCCTCCCTCCCTCCCTCCCTCCCTCCCTCTCTTTCTCCCCCCCTCTCTCTCAATCACGTGTTCAGAGAAGCTGCGTTCCTCTCTCCGCAAACAGTCTTCATTCTCCAAGAAAAAGTCTCCCCAGAATGACGTCAAAGCCTGAAACTTCTCTTCTTCTCCCTTACAAGACTAGGACATAATACTAATAGAAATACTCTGATTCTCCTTAGCACTTACCACTTACACTTAGATGAATCCTGTAGTTTAGTCACCCTTGTAGTTTAGTTTGTGTTCGCAAATATTAAAGTATTAAAACACCAATGAATTCGAATACGTTTATGACGCGGCGGTTTCCGTCCTCGAAGAAGACTCCTCCGTCGATACTTGGGGCAGATTCCGGGCTCTCCGGGATAGTGGAGGATATGTTAGAAAATAGAAATTGCAAGAGTCAGCGTGCAGTTATCGAAGACGACGACCAGAAGTCAGTGGCTCTCGCTCCGTTCCCCCCTTAGTTCTTTGAGGAGGTCGTCTCCGTGGAAGAGGGGAAGCATAAGTTTCACATTTTTGCGCCACAACAGTCAAATAAAGATGTAGTGAGGGTCCCACAGGCATTGATAATTCATTTTACTCTCCTTACTTCCTTGAATCTTGATCTTGTCTGCTCAATGGCAGACAAGCACAACAAATTCCGTGAGTCAGACACAGTGCATTCTCAAAGCAAAAACACAACATCCCACAGTCACGTTAATTGTATCACCTAGTACAAGGATAGTATAAGCACTTTATAGTAAAAATAGGTTTGGACTGGTTCGCTGAACTAAGACAAAAAGGACACAAATTCTCACTAGTCTGCGAAAATTCTCAAAAAGGACAGAAATTCAATGTAATTGAGACATGCACTTGTTTCAACAGGCTACATTCGTCAATAGTTACGTATTGGTAATTCTGCTCTGTCCAGTCCTGTTTTGGAGCACAGTCACAGTCACGCTTATCTTTTTGCCGTTTCTATTGAAGAAGAGGTGCACGAAGTGCCCTCGCAGGATCGGGTTCACACAGAGAATCGCAATCCTGAAAGAAAATCCATCTTCCTTTTACAACTACAAATTTTCACATGTTAAAAACCAAAAAAAAACCCAGTGAGTTCTAGTGAGAAATCCAAGTAGCATTGAAACCATGACAGTTTGACTTTTTCCATGGGAGTCTAGTCTTTGCACTTTACACAAAATTCAGCTGGAACGTGACTTTCTGAGATGACGACGTCCGTTTTCGGAACACGCATAGTTAGAAATACCTGAGAAGCGTGAGAAACCTCACACAAGATTTTTCAAGTACAAAACCAGTTGGAGTTCAAAAACGCACCCCTGGGCCGAATGGGCGACAAGCCATACATATGTGGTGGTGAGAAAGAGGTAGGCCTTGGAGGAAGAGATTCTCAAACACACATCAATAGTAGGAGTTTGTAAGAGCATTACTTACCGCGTGAGAAAATAAAACGAGGAAATCATGAATAGAAATATGAGGGTAGTGAAACAGGCCTGGAAGAAGTGTTTGGTGTTGCGGCGCGCGGGGGCGGCGACAGTGTTCTGAACGATATGAACGATACATCAACTATCAACTATCGTACTCCGTACTCGTTAACACCATTTTTTGCAGAAAAAAGCGTCGCGCATATAAACAAAATGTTCAAAGCATGAAAGAAGCAGTCACGTTGTTGAGAAAATGTCCGCATGGTAATAATGATAAGCAAGTTGAATCATCGTAGAATGATGTCGCATAAGACAATTAGTATAGACAAGTGAGTGAGAGAGGAGATATCGTACTCGTACGTACTCGTACCTTTGCGTCTTTCATCTTCCGATTGTTTCTCCTCAGTCGCAGCAGAGTGGCCGCGTCGATTGACAGAATAGTCAGTATGATTGCGTAGTTGTAGATTGGATTGTAGATCGCCTGCAGTTGACTTTTCAGTATACGCAAGGTTATAATTTCTCTGTATAGTGGGCCCGCAAATGAGTTCCACTCTTGTTTTCAACGAAAAATCCTGAGCTAAATGCGAGCCTATCTCATCACCTGCATGTCCTTTCCGCACTTTGTCGCCACAAAGCCCCAACCCTGTTGTTTCTCGTCGAAAACAAAGTGGCAGCCACCTATAAAACAATCTTGATATTTGCACTTACAAAATACGATTATATAAAATACAACTACATTGAAACTGGTGTAATCATTCAACTTAAAACAAAATTGCCTCACCGAACAATACGATCGACGTTATGCCCAGACTCAAAGCCAGGGCGCCGATGAAGATGACTCCCACCCTGGCAGTAGAGAATAGTGTGTTGTAGAGTGTTGGTTGTAGAGTGGCAGCAAGGCGATTCAAAGACATCACCTATTTCCTCGTCGCAGTTCAATCTGCTAGATGACTAAATGACTTACCATTGCAATGTAGAATGAGAGATATTGCCCGGAGAGACAGAGATATCCGATGAAACTGTCGAAGCGGTCATTCGCGTACAACCTAAAGTATGTTTTGTGAAATGATCCTTTAGAAATAACAAATAACTAACCAGTACGTCTTGACAGGTGCCCACACAGTGAAAATTGCGAGGATTGAGCTATCAGCGGCGATGTGTATCAGTGTCAGCATACCGAACACGTTCTAGAACATTCGTTTTAGTTTCGGTTTCCCGATTCCTCAACTCACTTTGAAATGGGGCGATGACCGCACCAAATAGATCATAATGCCATTGAAAGACAGACCTACCAAACAGCTCTGAAAAAAACACGTAGATAGTAATAATTAATGTTTTTTTTAATCTCACCAGCATAACAATAGAGCTCGTGACATTTTGATAAATGTTTATAGGCATGACAGATTTCTGAAAAGGTAGTGTGATTAGTTACTTTTGAGCTTCCATACATGAAGATAGCAACCACGGAAATATCAAATGCAATGAATGTAGCTAGTGAGATATACGTGATATTCGAATGGAACACGGGGTATCCATGGAACTCTCTCACGTACAAATGCGTTTCTCGTTGAGTCCTCGTTGACAGTACGTGTAGTCTTGTATTTAATGTAGTTATATTTAAATGAAGCATATTTCCTATTGTCTAAAAATATATGTTCGAAAAGAGATGTTGTGTATTCAATGTTGTCGTACCGAAACTACAACGTACACACTTATCACTACCAAGTTTGTTATTCATATGTTATTCATAACAAATGATTACTCATACTGACGCGACTGGGGATTTTTGTTTGTTTTGAAATAGCTATAAAAACACCTTTTGTTTTTGTTTTCCAATAAAAAGTCATCTTTTCATCGTTTGGTTCTTGGATTTTAAATTCCCTGTCCCTTTTCCTTTTGCACGAAGACTAAATTCTAATAAATATGCAGCATGAATTGAAGTAAATTGTCCAGCTACTGAGCTACTCATAGATTAACTAGAATCTGAGGCACTTCCTTGTTGGCGGGAATATCATTAACTCTAACCAGAAAAATGCATTTATTTTGTAGTGAAAATAACATCTTGCTGAACCTTGTCAACAAAACAATTCAACAAAGCAATACTGCAAAAAGAAAGAAGAAAACAGTTTAGATGATCTTGTCCGTGTTCCTCTCCCGCTCCCCTCGACTTGTATGTTTGCTGCTCGTTCGATGAGTGAAGACCACTGCTCCTTTCCCCCTCCCTACTCGCAACATCGACATCAGATGCCCACGCAGCACACCATTCACGCACAGGATCGCCATGCTGCAAGTGTATAATTGTATTGTTATTGTTACATGTGTATGTTGTTTGTTTATCAGCCTGACTCCGACATGTGCATACAATGGTAGCATGATGGGTTATCTGGAAGCACACACAATCCTACAGTGGGGTATTGGGGCTCCTTGGCTGGAACAGTGCGGCGCGAGTCCTGACTGTTCATGGTAGATGGGCGTGAACATCGCGAAGTGACCAGTTCCGGATGCGAGGCGTGGTAGAAGATCTTGAAAGACTGCCGCCGCCGATGGTAGGGCTCTCAGAGGGTGAGAGTGGGTTCACGCGCCCCACCGGGAGGTAGTGGAATTCGGTAGAACAATTGCCCGCGAGGGGAATCGAACCAGCGACCGTTCACTTAGCAAGCTGTGACGCTATCCACTTGGCCAACCCGGCCCCCTACATGTGTATGTGTGTTGTATAATGTGTGTATCAATCGATCCCACGCTACCACGCACCTACTATGCACTATAAAACTACTGTCTGATATGAGTGAGTGAGTGTCACTGCAAAAAATAGGAAAAGGACGTGTGATGGAGTGCGTGTCGTCTTTTTCCTCCACTAAAGCTGCATGGATGGGATACAAGATAGCAAGCGATGATAAGTGAGATTGAATGCCCCACGTGAACTGCTTATTCGAGATATTGTAGCGCTAGAGGCTCATACAGAAGGCACTATGTCTAAAAGTGTGCTGAATCAGTCTACCGTAATCTAGACTGCCCTCATTGAGATCAAAGTACCGTACCCCTGTGCGGAGTGTCCGAGGAGCCACATGTATGTGGTGGCTAGGAAGAGGAAGAGAGGATGGGAGGAGAGGCGAGTGAAGACGTGGAAGAAGCACACCATCACCAGGAAGATCACAGTCGTCAGACACGCCTGAGACACCACATCATTCAGTTTGCTTTCTATTATTTGTCAACTTCTATTGTTAGTAAAAAAGTATGTTTGTTTTCCGCTCTGTTGGTCGTGTACTGTTAAATGAACTGTAAAAGAGCGCGTCCTTGTTCATATTTTTATTTACTTAAAGTCCGACTAAATTCAGATTTGTGAATACAACGGAGAATTGGACTAGCCGCACTCTCGCCGTCTGCGCTCTCGCATTTTCCAGCCGCCGATCGATAATGCGACAGTCGCGTATTGTTGCTTTAGAATTTCGATATATCGCTTTTTTTCAATTTTGTTACTTTCCTCGATTAGTAATGATATATTAGTATAGATGTCGACTGAGTGGGCTTATGAGCCCACTTTGGAAGACAAAAAGAAACGATTGGCGAAGGAAGAAGCTCGAAAGTTGCGTGCCATCGAGAAATCTCGCGTTCTTCTCAGCGATGAGCTCGTTTGTGCTTGCGCATGTTGTGATCTTTCCGTTCTATCGGTAGCTCATAATTATTGCTGTGCCCAGTTATTCGATGAGAAATCTCCGCTTACCTCCATTGGTTTGAAATTGTCCGCTTTGATTAATGGAAGTGTTTTCACACGCGAAAATGGCTGTATCACAAGATGCGGGTATTTCGAAGAAGTGATACTGCGCGAAGCGGTAGGTCTCTTATCGATTGATTTATTTCTTTGATAGGCGTTGGAAGCTAGTTCCGTGACATTCGAGATGGGCCGGAAGGAGGGCGGCGGATTTGGAGAGATGGATGAAGACAAGGCCAAGTGCGCAGTCGACGAAGAGCGAATGCATCGGTGAGCGTTCAATAACGACTACTGTTTGATTTTCTTTTTTCAGTCGTTATCGCTATCTCGCATACAGACTGTTCGTCGCTTCTCTGGGAAAACGAGCTATTGAGAAGGGCGTGCGCGTTCGCCTGCCGAGGTGTGTGGAGCAGCGTGTGCGAGAAATGTGGCCGTCGCCCACAAACACATATCAAGGGTTTTGTGTTGTTTAATTCGTTTTGTTTTGTTGAGTTCCGTTGTCTTGTTAGATATTGATGTGTTGTTATTCATAAACATTTCATATGACGTCGTGTTTGTTATTTTACTATCACCAAACTGGTTTGTTTCCAGCTTGCTTATCTGAAAAACCTACAATGTGCATTGTTATGCGATCTCTTCCCTTGCCCTGCTGCACTCGCTTGCAGTCGCATCGTCAGCTTTCCCACACAGGGTAATTCGATTCGCTTTTTTTCAGCTGCCGCGGCCAGCAATCCTATGCTCGCCTGTGCCGGACTCACTGTCAAGCAGCGGCAGGAGGTGCGCCCCATTTATTTGTTATCATTAGACATTTTTTAAATGTGATTGTTGTGTGTTGCAGTTCCTGCAACGCGCTGCGATGAGCGCTGCGCTGATCTGGGCAAGTTGAGTCCGAGCAGCAGGCGAAGGAGAACCCGCACCACGACCATCATTCGGTTTCCAGGTGCATCTAGTTTTTGATTCATTGATTTGTTTTTCTCCTCATGTGTGTTGTTGCAGGTGATGGACAATGATACGTGTTGCCGGATGATGCCGAGCTGCAGCGAACGTGTGCAGCAAAAGCGTGAATGAGCGAACAATGCATCAGGATGCATTACCAGTGAGTTTATGTTTTATGTTTTTGGTGTTGTGTTGTTTTCGTTTGTGTTTCTCATCTCATGTCTTATTCTCTCATTTTCTCGTACAATTCAATGATCTCTATGCTCTGATTGTCTCTTTATTACCTGGATTGGTCTATTTCTACTGTTACATGAGAACTCTACATACGTTATTTGGAATTCATACGTTCAAATAAAAAATCATTAGATGAGAAACACTGTGGGATGACTAACAATTACTATTAGTGGTCAACGACCCAGTGGAAGTGAATTCAGTCCGAATCGCTGTTCGACTCGTACTCATAGAGCGCGTTGTCGACGAGATCGTTGACATAGCTTGTTGCGTTAGTGCGCCTGAGGTGCGCAGCTTCTTGTGGCCCATCGGGAATCAGGAACTGAAATCATAGATAAGATTAGTGAGCTCATAGAGCATAAAGTTGTTCACCTCTTCTTCGTCGTCAGAATCGTCTTTCCACATTCTTCTCGGCTTGCTGGCCAGCCGTCTGCTCTTCCGGGGTTCCTCTTTCATTGGCTGTGAACTGAAAAACCACTGGTTCTCTCTCTCTCTCTCTCTCTCTCTCTCTCTCTCTCTCACTCTCACTCTCTCACTCACTCTCTCTCTCTCTCTCTCTCTCTCTCTCTCTCTCTTTCTTTCTCTCTCTCTCTTCCAATCACCTGGTCGACGGTTCTGGTGAAGTATATCTTGCCGCTTTCACAGTCTTGTTCTTGTGCGGTCGCTCCGACCGCGCAATGCCATGAACTCCCTTCTTGTCTTGCTTCTTGACAAGATTCTTCTTTGAAACTGTCTTCTCCTTTTGTGCCATCGGGTCTTGCTGCTCCTTTCGAGTAGTTGAACTGCTTCGAACTTTTCCCTTTTTCGTCCGCACTGGCTCGAACGTGCTGAATAAAATACGGAATTAACTCCTCTCTCTCTCTCTCTCTCTCTCACCTTGTTTGCGTTCTTTTGCGGCCGCGGGTTGCGATTCTTCCCGTCCTCATCGTTCCGAATGCTTGTTGCGTCTCCTCCTCTCCTCCTCTCGTCTCCTCCTCTCCTCCTCCCGTCTCCTCCTCTCCTCCTCCCGTCTCCTCCTCTCCTCCTCCCGTCTCCTCCTCTCCTCCTCCCGTCTCCTCCTCTCCTCCTTCCGTCTCCTCCTCTCCTCCTCCCGTCTCCTCCTCTCCTCCCCCCGTCTCCTCCTCTCCTCCCCCCGTCTCCTCCTCTCCTTCTCCCGTCTCCTCCTCTTCCTGTTCATCGGCGGGCAATTGATTGAGCAGATCAGCAACTGTTGGGAAGGGGCAGTCCATTAATTGTTTTACCAGTTGGAACTTTGTCTTGGGCTTGGGTGCTCCAGGAAGACGTTGTCTCTCCTCTCTCGCATAGCGCATGATGACGCGTCTCCAGATAGTGTGGTCGTACTGTAACAGGTTGTATCTCATATAAAACACATTTATATTATCAATGTCTCACCTTGTTCTGTACTTTCCTCTTCCTCCGCAGTTTGAAGGTTTTGTCGTATTTGTACCACGTTCCCACTTCGAACCGCTCCCCATTCAGACCAGCCATCTGAATAAGCGTTCGATAGTTAGCGTCGTTTCGCGACTCACCTTTATCTCGTTGTGCGCAACAACGGCGAGCATGGTGCGCATCTCTTGTCCCACAGTTTCGCTGAAAAAGGTGATTTGATGTCCCTGCTTTCTTGAGACTCACTAGAAGTGCTCCTTTGGTGCATATGCCAGCACTGTAGAGTTGAATCCCTCGATGGATGCTGTTCCCAGAAAAGGGGACAACTTACCGATCGCCGACAGCAGATCGGTATCAGTGAGAATCACCTCCAACTTGAGGTAGGACGGTGAGCTGCAAAAGTTCTTTCCACTTCCATTCGCATTTGCACTTCTCTTTTCTCGATCACTTACTCTTCTTCGAGCCAATCCTTGCCTCCACCGGGTGTGTTGTCAGGTTCACGATCATCATCCTCCCCCTCTTCAGAGTCACTGCCACTTTCGGCTTCTTTCTCTATCTCCTTCTCCTTCTCCTTCTCCTTCTCCTTCTCCTTCTCCTTCTCCTTCTCCTTCTCCTTCTCCTTCTCCTTCTCCTTCTCCTTCTCCTTCTCCTTCTCCTTCTCCTTCTCCTTCTCCTTCTCCTTCTCCTTCTCCTTCTCCTTCTCCTTCTCCTTCTCCTTCTCCTTCTCCTTCTCCTTCTCCTTCTCCTTCTCCTTCTCCTTCTCCTTCTCCTTCTCCTTCTCCTTCTCATTCTCATTCTCCTTCTCCTTCTCCTTCTCCTTCTCCTTCTCCTTCTCCTTCTCCTTCTCCTTCTCCTTCTCCTTCTCCTTCTCCTTCTCCTTCTCCTTCTCCTGCTCCTTCTCCTCGCAAAAGTGCCCACAACATTTGACGTACTTGAGACGACAAGCGCGTGCACAGGTGAGAGGAGAGAGAGAGAGAGAGGGGAGGGAGGGAGGGGAGGGGAGGGAGGGAGAAGAGGCGAGGAGTTCATTCATTCATTCATTCCAGGTTCACACACGATGGCCAGACACGGCCGGGGAGACGACAAGGGCGTGCACAGGTGAGAGGAGAGAGAGAGAGAGAGAGAGGGGAGGGAGGGAGGGGAGGGAGGGGAGGGAGAAGAGGCGAGGAGTTCATTCATTCATTCATTCCAGGTTCACACACGATGGCCAGACACGGCCGGGGAGACGACAAGGGCGTGCACAGGTGAGAGGAGAGAGAGAGAGAGAGGGGAGGGAGGGAGGGGAGGGAGGGGAGGGAGAAGAGGCGAGGAGTTCATTCATTCATTCATTCCAGGTTCACACACGATGGCCAGACACGGCCGGGGAGACGACAAGCGCGTGCACAGGTGAGAGGAGAGAGAGAGAGAGAGGGGAGGGAGGGGAGGGGAGGGAGGGAGAAGAGGCGAGGAGTTCATTCATTCATTCATTCCAGGTTCACACACGATGGCCAGACACGGCCGGGGAGACGACAAGCGCGTGCACAGGTGAGAGAACAGGGAATATGTTTATTGTTTTCACTGACTTGATAGGGAGGGTCAGGATCAGCCCGGTCGACAGGGGTGTGATCGTTGAGAGCTCGAGGACGTCCAGAGTCCTAATATTTTTATTTTCAGAATGATTTATTCGGAAGAAGCGACTCGCCATGCGCTCTTCCTCATTGGCGGCTGTGACATTGGCCGGAGGACGCCCCTTCTTCACGGCTGCCATCTCCACCGATTGATGTACCGCCGGAGTGTCCTATCAAAATATCGTGTGTTATTGTGCCGATGTAATGTAAATAAATTCGTTACCAACTTGGAAGGGAACAGCCGACTTGCGCAAGGTTCCGTCAGTACAGAAGCACCACGTGGAGAAGTGAGCCTTGCAAATGAAGGCGTTTGGCACAGCCGTCCGAGCTCTGAGAGTCAGGCCATCAACTGCTCCAGCCGCAGTAATGGCCTCTATCCAGGTTTCCTTTCTCAGAGGGTGGCTCACAAAGCGAGAGAATGAGTCTGTCGGGGAAGAACAAACGACGCAGTGACGCCGTTGAATAACCATCTCAATAATTATTCTAATTTGCATGAAAATTTGCATTATTCTAATTTGCACGTCACTAATATAAAATGTATAAAAACAAAAACAAATTATATTGATTATGTGAAAGCAGATGCTGCTGAACTGCGCGAACGTGACGAAATTGATGTGCAGGTTATCGCTGATCCACTCGTAGGACCACAACGCGGCCGACAAGTTCAAGGAGGACAACGATTTTTTTCTAAGAAAAAAGTGATCACAATCATTAGAAGAGTGTTTTATTGACAAATAAAAGCACAATATTAATTATACATTGTCTTAGCTTGTTGAATTGAAACTTTCTGATCGGTCGTTTGTGACCGGCCGCTTCAATGACGCCCAACCAGATTCCCGTCTGCTCTGAAATGAAAAAGGAAAGAAATTGGATGTGCAAACAAAACACAACGCAGCCGATACATATAACAAATATAAAAAAAACAGTATATGCGGATTCATGAATGAAACGTAATAATGAAAGTTTTGACCTACCTTCGTTCCGTTCTTTCACGCAATTGCGAAGCTCGAATTCACCGTTCCAACTAGGCATAGGTTGTTCTGAAATGGAAATACGCTTATCGATTCACAAAGGAGAAGTTATAAAGGTTATAACACAACAAATAAACACACATAACAAATGTATCAGTTCAGCCCACTAGCGAACAGCTGATTCACAGCGGGAAAATGTTCAAACGGTATAAGCTGAGTCCCGACACGAATGGCATAGTCTCCTGGATGAGTGCCAGGAGACTAAAACACCCTCCGGCGCACCTGGCTAATTTTTTACAGGTAAAAATTTGTGCATCGTTTTTCTTATCTTGAATTTATCTATACATCAGTCGAAACGGAAAAAATGCAACATTTCTCTGTTTAAACGGACTTTAAAGGAACAGGGGCGTTTAGCGGATGCCTTGGGTAACAGAAATTTGGAAATTTGCGCGAAATTGCGCTTGTATGTTTCAGACAAAGTTGCAAACAGGAATCGAACTCGCGAGCGCGAGAGTAATAGCCCACTTTCTTATCCACTACGCCACACCACTTCTTGGGTCGGAGCGCACAGAGACCGCTCTGTTACCCGAGAGGGTGACAGAAGCGTGAGGAAGTGGATGAACTATCGATCGATCAAATGTGTGCATCGCAATATCACATGGCGCTGTTTTCGCGCCTCTTTTTTTGCGGTTCGCGCCACTTTCCGCATTTGAACGATAAATTACCCAACACGCTTGGGTAATTGACTGGGTAACGCGGTAACGGACTTGTATCGTTCAATTTTTGTATATCTTACATTTCAATGTGTCAACTATCGCCCTGGAGGTCAAAATTATGCGCCACTGTACCTTTAAAGGAACAGTGGCGCATTATTTTCGACTTTGGATCATAACTTGACCCATTGGAATGCAAAACAAACGAGAAAATAACGATTCAAAGCTGTTACCGCGTTACCACACGAATTATCACAGACCGTCCCGTTACCACACGAAAATAGGCGTTCAAATGTGTGTTTTGGCGGGAAGCCCCATTGTCGCGGGGCCGATCGATATTGTGATCGCTTTCGCAAAGAAGTCAGTTCTCGGGAAGGGCAGCGGTCTTTGCGCGTGATGACAGACTGAGCTGCGTGGGTTTAGCCGGTTGAATCCGGGGTCCTCCTAGTCGAGAACAAGATGGGGTTCTTGGATTACGACAACGTCAGCAGAGGTAGTTGGGTTGGGTGGCGTCGGACGTCTTGAATTCCGTTCTTGAGTCCGCAGATGGTGCTGTGACGCCTTCTGGCTGCCATGAGAGTGGATTGCCACACCACAGGGGCTTGGTGAATTTCGCAAGAATGGTTGACTCCGAGGGGGATCGAACCAGCGACCGTGAGATTGAGAGACGGACGCTCTATCCACTGAGCCGCGCCCCCGGTGTTGTATCTTGGAACTGTTCGATTGGCGTGTCCGCAGGAGCCACACATGTCATCTATCTCATGTCATCTATGCGTAGGAACTACAATCCACGTTCACAAGTCGCTTGGAGAAAAAAACTGGCCTGGAAGAAGTGTTTCGTATTACGTGAGCTCGACTCCTTCTGAAAATAAGAAATATTTCGAGCTTGCAGTTCAGTTATACACTCATTTCACAAGGGACATGCTTCATGTGAACAAATAACCAACTGTCGACTGACCCCGATCTTGCTCATCTTGTCGTTGTTGATGCGCAGCTTGACGAGTGTGACGAGGTCTATGGCTAAGATGACAGCTATGATGTAAAAGTTGTACACGGCATTCCACGTGTTCTGGATGGCCCGTCCACACGGCGACGCCTCGAATGCCCAGCCCTGGATGGAAACAGAGAACAGAAAGTGACAGCCGCCTGAAAAAAGTATTCACTTCCGTTTTCATGTATGTCTGGACTGACTTGTGAGTGAGATGGCAGTTGGTATGGCTGCTATGAGAGCAGCGATTGTGAGTGCGAGACAGGCATTGCGCATCGAGAAGACAGTGTTGTAGCGGGTGGGCAGAGAGATGGCCACCAGCCGGTTCACCGACATCAACTGCAAGGGTATGGTTGGGCACGCGCACACAGTGAAATAGCGGTCAGTCTCTTCGAAACTCTTCGAAACGCCTACCAAACACGACCAAACCGCGTGTTTTAAAGGCGTTTCGAAGGGTCTGTTTTGAAGAGACTGACCACTTCTTGAACGAATCTGACCATGGCTATGTAGAAGCTCACGTATTGTCCCGTGAGACAGAGGTAGCCGATTATGTATAATATTATTCTGGGAGATAGTTGACCAGATTACGGTAGAATATCGATCTACCTTCTAGTCGCATTCGATCTACCTTCTAGTCGTGAGAAGACCCAAGCGCGCGCTTTCAAACGATAATATTGATCAAAGAAGCCGGCATGCGAATCAAAGAGGCCGCGCGACACTCGACCATTTGCCCGCGCTGTCTGGCCTCTCTCGCTCGAAACTGAGTTTCGCCAGCTGACCCCGGCTGGCAATAACAGAAACTATCCACCAGGCGGCGACTATAGTCAAACGAACGCTCCTCTCGCCACCTGTCACATTCATTATTCACTATTTGTGATATTGGATATATTAAAAAATCACATATGTTTGTTATTTTTACAAGTCTCATGATGTCACAAATTTATAGGTCTTCTATAGTGTTGTAAGTTGTAATGATGCATGATTTCAGAGAGTGTCATGAATAAGATGTTTATGACGTGTGTTTTGCTGGAAATACTCACCAGTATGTCTTGAGTGGCACCCAGATGGAGAATACAATGAGAATGAAGCTATCGGCCACAATGTGTACAATCGACATCACACCAAACACGTTCTCCAACATAGTTCATTAGTACTGCCGTATTGCGCATTTTCTTACCTTGAATTGCGAAGCTGTCATAACGAGGTAGATCATAACTGCATTGAACGATACGCCAATGATGCAGCTCTGAAAATAATTTTATACGATATACTTTATTATTAAGTGATCAAAAACTTACCAGAATAATCACAGAGCTTATCACAGTCTCGTAAGCGATTTGATCGTTTTCCATTGTTCTGTAAAAACGATCTTTTATTAAAAAAGGACTCCCGGGAACGTGCTAGCCGGCGCAAAAGGCCGCGCTCCAGTGGCAAACTGGCGCATGTATTCGTGGCGAGACTAATTGCACTGTTCACAACCGTGCCTCTATCTCTGGATCTGGAACAGCGCATGATAAGCGCGGGAAACCAGCGGCAGTGAGGGAGAGTGTGCGTGACCCGTGCGGATTCTTTCATCTTGTACCATCCCCCATCCGAACACTCAATCGATTAACAAAATGACTCGAACTCGTTTTGTGGAGGCCTCTTCGATTGCGCCTGATCAGCTGATTGGATGCGATCTTGCAGCACTGGCAAAATGCCAAAATCTTGCGCCCAGTCTGAGGTCAATAGTATTCGTACTGCAAAAAATATTGGTTATTCAGATTTTCGCGAGGAAAAATATTTCTTTTGTAGATAGATTCAGTTCACGATTTTTCTTTCCTCCTTTTCCTGTTTCACATTGGAACAAACCGAAACTAGCAGTATCATAATCATTTGAAAAAAGTAATCGTCTACGACTGGAGTGTTTTTGCGAAGACTATATTAGGCTATGATATTGTATGAACGGAAATCACAAATGGAAGAGGCGGAAATTACAAGGGGAAGAGAAATGATTCCCAACAACCAAAAAAAACTTGCTCATTACAATCTATAGATAATTTCTCCACGCCTTTGTGAGTGAAATGCACAAATTTATGAGTGAAATGAATAATACACCAGACGGCATGAAATAAATAAGCCGAAGAGAGAGAGAGAGAGGCAATTACATTGTCCGATTCTTGCATACTTCTCTCTTCTCTGACTTTCTCCCCCTCTCTCCCTCTCTTTCTTTCTTTCTCTCTCTCTCTCTCTCTCTCTCTCTACTTTGTAGGCCACAATCTCCGAAACCAGCGCGACACAAACATGCAGAAAAGTTGACCAGAAAGACTATGTATTGTATGAAAAACAAGGTTCACGGAATGTGTAATGCAGCATTGTGTCATTCGTAACAAACATGACTGTGTCATTCTGATCGATTTCACTTGAGTCATGATAGTGACTACCGAATTGTTTCATGTAACGAACATGCATGAAACATGTAACAAACATGTAATTGTTTTCATTGTGTTGATTTGTACATGTGATGAAATTTTCGAAATGAATGTCGTTTTTTGTAAATACTATGTGATAATATTATTTTGAATGTTCATATCTTTGTTTGAGAAATATCTTGTTATTCACAGTAATGGGCTTACTCCGAAACCAGTGGGGAAGAAAAAACACCCCTTGCCGCTCAATAAAAAGAGGTATGGTGATCGTCTTTACTATTCAGTAAAGTTTTTTTGATTGTGTTTTGCTTTTAACTGTCATGTTATCAGCTTTCTCGGGACACGGACACGGACGAAACAGGACGAATGATGAGATTGTTGCATCTGCAAGTGAGCACGAGATTTTCATTCATCTCTCAGTTTTCATTCATTTTGATCAATCAGATGATCGCTTATATATGTTAACACCTTGCCTTATTGTATTCATTTCAATATGATTTTTTTTTAGATGACGACGACGTTCTCAGTTCGGAAGGCGGGGGCGGGACTGTAGGAGGCGGCGCTGGAGGAGGCGGAGGAGGCGCTGGACGAGGAGAAGGCGGAGGAGGCGCTGGACGAGGAGAAGGCGGAGGAGGCGCTGGACGAGGAGAAGGCGGAGGAGGCGCTGGACGAGGAGCAGGCGGGGGCGGGGCTGGAGGAGGAGCAGACGGGGGCGAAGCTGGAGGAGGCGGAGGCGGTGCTGGAGCAGGAGGCGGCGGAGGCGGTGCTGGGGGAGGAGCAGGCGGGGGCGGGGCTGGAGGAGGCGGGGCTGGAGGAGGCGGGGCTGGAGGAGGCGGGGCTGGAGGAGGCGGCGCTGGAGGCGGCGGAGGCGGTGCTGGAGGAGGAGGCGACGGAGGCGGTGCTGGAGGAGGAGGCGGCGGAGGCGGTGCTGGAGGAGGCGGAGGCGGTGCTGGAGGAGGAGGAGGCGGGGGCGGGGCTGGAGGAGGCGGCGCTGGAGGAGGCGGGGCTGGAGGAGGCGGGGCTGGAGGAGGCGGCGCTGGAGGCGGCGGAGGCGGTGCTGGAGGAGGAGGCGACGGAGGCGGTGCTGGAGGAGGAGGCGGCGGAGGCGGTGCTGGAGGAGGCGGAGGCGGTGCTGGAGGAGGAGGAGGCGGGGGCGGGGCTGGAGGAGGCGGCGCTGGAGGAGGAGGAGGCGGAGGAGGGGGAGCGGGCGGGGGAGGGGGCTTTCCTCCGCAGCCCCCACCGCGAGCAGGTGTGGCTTGGATGTCTGCGATACCTTCGAATCTGCTCTCAGTGACAGTGGAGGGGATTTTCGAAGGACGTTCTGACGAGCAAGTTGAGAAAGAAGTTGACAGATCCAGGAGAAGGGCTGGAAACAGAGGGTTGCAGTACAATGCAGCTATTGAACTTGCCTTACGAGAAACCATCCGAGGAGCGGTCAACTTGTCTGAAGTTGAACACTGCTCCGTTTGTGGAGGAACTCTTCGATCGCACTCTACAAGGTGCACATCTATTCGCTGTCGTCAAGTGATGCGCAGATACATGCGGTTAGTTATCCTCTAGTGATTTGCTTTTCTCAGGCATGAGTTTTATAGACGGTCGCATCGGGTGCAAGGACGATTCACTGGACGAGTTCTGAAGCGATCTGACGCTCTTCGCAACTACTCTGTGTTCGCCGTTCAGGAGTACTCCTCGATTGAAGCAACGTGTGAGCGATACATTGATGTGAGTTAATCTTAAAATGTATTGTGAGTTATTGCAAAAATTACCATGCGGGATACTGTAGCTACCGTAACAGATATTTTGGGATTCGTTTAGTCTCGAAACATAGTGAGATGATATCTAGAACGATATTGTAGTTATTACAGCAACCCGAGAACAACTGTGACAAAACTAAAATCCTGTCAGTTACTGTCTTATTAGCTAAATGATGCAGTGGACACAATGAGAGGGGGTTGTGTTACGTTTCTTGTTAGATAAAATGCAATATAAGTCATTGTAAAAGAATTGTTTAGGACATTGTCAACGTGCACCGAGAACTACATGCCGCCCAGGCATCTCCAGCTGGTCAACCCTCTCACCCTTCCCATGATGCGTACCCACGACCGGATGCTCGTTACTATCCCCGCTTCTCATCTCATATGGAGACGAATGCCGAGTTCAGAAACCACGAACTGGTCATTCAGCTGCAGATCGGAGCTGACGGAGTCCCCCTGCGTGGAATTAGTCGGTACGTAAATCACTAAACCTTTATGTTCGAATTATTTCCATTGAAATTATGTATGCTGTGAAAACATTAATATTCAGGTCAGGAATTTGGCCAGTGTATGTGTCTTTGATGGACCTGGCGCCTACTATTCGAGGAAAGTCAACGTCTGTCCATCTCCTCGGGGGCGCGCACGTGAACGGTACTCCTCCAGCACATGTGTGGCCCAATGTGCTGAATGGATTCCTCCATTGGATTCGTCAGTCACATCGTGCACCCCTTCTTCTTCCGGACAGCAATGGAACGGTTAGAAAACAAAGAAGAAATGCTTTATTTTTTTCTCTACAGATCTGGTCTCTGAGATACCGTGTGTCGTATGTGGCCTTGGACGGGCAAGCTGCAAGTTACGTGTGGTGCCTCCCATCCCCCACAGGATACCAGTCGTGTAATCGGTGTATCATCCAAGGTGTTCACCATGCAGGTAAATTATTATACGAGATTGAGACGTTTTGAATTTCCATTATACAGCATCTTTTATTAGGTGCTGTGAGATTCCCTCCGTCCGCTCTTCCAGCTGCAATGCCGACAACAAGGACATTTGGAGGTCCGAGGAACTGTGTTGTCAGCGACGCACTCAACCGGAGGAATGGATTCCGTGGTATGACTTAGGCCTGTTGCAGGTTATATCATATATGCACTATTATTAGATATTTCAGACCACATTGAAAATGATCTCATAAAATTCGATTAGGTTTATTTAATGTTTCATAAACTCAAAAACTAATATCATATCAGATTGTACGGTGTACTTGTAGGCATATCCATCTGGGTTCGGCATTTCCCCCCTGTTTTGGGAGTCGTGGATCATCTGCACACAGTCGCAGAGGGTGTTGTTTGTGATCTACATAAAGGTGATGTCATCAACAATAGTTGTAAATGTAGCTTATAATTGTCTTTCAGATTGCTTCTCCTCCTCTACGAGACATCGCAACGCACGTGTCTCGGAGAATGACATCGATGAGCTGAATATCGCACTGTCTTCAGCAGAACTTCCGACGTATCTTGCCGCCACTCCTACTGATGACGTGCGCAGCTTGTCGGGTTTGTCGGGAGGAGAAAAGTTGCAGGTATTTTTATTCTACCATTTCATTACTTAAAGTATATTTAGACCACGTTGATGGCTATTCCTCTCGCGGTTGCGTCCGGAATGATAGAAGATCCTTGGACAAGTGTGATACTGCTGGCACACATGACAGTGTGCAAGGCAATGGACTGCTGGAATTTGACTCGAGGTATGTTCCGTTTTTTAAACTTTTATTGTGTTGATTTATAAATAATACTATCTTCATTTGACTATAATACTATCTTCATATGACTAATATGACTAAATAATACTATCTTCATATGACCAGGCGATTGCACATACATCGCAAATCTCATGCAAGCAGCTTATCAGCATCAGAACAGGGTGTTCGGCCTGAGGGTGAGGTGAACACAGGGTGTTCGGTGACTTCCTCTAGGATGCTACGTATTCACCTTCTTTTTTCAATAACAGTGTATATTGTATCATCATATTGTATTATATCGTACTTTCTGGTGAACAAATGATGTTGTGATTTGCGCCGGGTTTGTACTGTTAGGCTCCGCCCGCTATTTTCAGGAGGACACTCAGGCGCAATGACATTCACTCGCTATCCCTTTCACCTCTTTTGAACCACCCCCCCCCCATGCAATTTCCAATTTCCACAACTCAAATCATGTCCAACTCTCCACAAACACGTTTATCACACATGGAACTCAGACAACGATGATTGGTTAAAATTCAAATAGTAGCTACAAATCGATAAATAAATCAATAAAAGTGTTTCTTCTGCCGGTCGATGACAAACTTATCGTAGAGGCAGAACCTGGAAAAATATAATTATTGGATCGATTGATAATAAATCAATAAATCGATAATCACTCACGCTCCAAATGCGAGTCCGAGAATGACGAGGGCGACCAAAATCCAGGATTCGAGGGAAGAGTTGCGTGGGTCCGACGCATCCAACCTCTTTGCACCCTGAAGTGAACGATAATCAATCGATAATCAATCAATACCTCGCTCTCCACTCTCTTCGGCTCCTTGACAGTCTCATCCGTGTGAGGCGGGGTCGTCAGCTCATACCTGCAAATCGATAATCAATCGATAGCGATACAAAGCTGCTCACACTCGCAACGACTGCACGTCGTGGTTGCTGAAGAGCTGGCCAGTCTGCGCGGAGAGACCGATATGGTAACCGGTTGGCAGGAAAATGTCTGTGATACGGTAGATACAGTACCCCTAGATGGCTACCGTACTCACTCTCGTACTCGATACACTTCCTCCACTCGCTTTCCCCATCCTCTGCCAACCACACAGAGAGAGTGGAGTGCACATAACGAGCTAGCAGCCGGAATGGCTTCTCCGACGACGAACTGCAATACCGTACCTACTACAGTACTCTTAGCTATCGTAACAAGTACCGCATCTACAGTACTCTCAGCTACTGTTATCTATACCGCCTACCGTACACTCACGTAAAGTGGCACATCTCTTCCCCGGCTGAGCCGAGAACGCGCAGATTCTTCCCGTCTTCGTCATAGTTCACATACTGAAATCAATCGATAATCAATCGATAATCAATCGATCGACCTCCTGATAGTCGTTATCAGCCATCAGCAATGACACTGTGGGATTGTAGGCAAACGAGGCGCTCGCGTCGTTCGTGTACGTGTGCGCACTCACACAGAGCGATGCCCTTCCATGTTTCTGTCGCGTCCACTCCCCACTCTCCCCCCGTTGGCAGCTCCGTGTCTGACAGCCAGATCGCCATTCCATCCGCGTTCGGTCGACCGCCCCATATACGCGCCTCCAGCTGAAAACACTCGTCTGGCAACACTTCTCCGGCAACACTTGAACCGATCGACTGGATATAGGAAAGAGCCACTTTGGTATCTTCAGGCGCTCACACAATTCATTATCCCCTGCTCGTCACTAGAGAGTAGACTGACATTACTCTCTGTCACACTTCACTGCTCCCGTGGAAAGAAGAACAGAGGAGTACCCCGATGACTCACCGCCATCTCCCAATTCCTCGCTTCCAATGCGTGTTTGTTCCACATCGAACCCGCCTGCGACTCTGCCGCGCGCGTCAACCGCACCCGCTCGCGCTGACCGAACGCCGTGCCTACAGTATACATGTGCATCTACAGTACTCCTGATTCTATCTACAGTAATACCATCTACAGTATGATGAACTACCGTACCGTGCAGGTTCCAGTTGGCGAAGACCGGTTTGGATTTGCTGAATGCGTGGGAGGCGATTTCATGTCCACGAGTGGATGTGATGCCAACGCCTTCGAGGTCCGGACCCTGAAAAGGCATGTTCACAGAAGAGAGAGAGAGAGAGGGAGAGAGAGAGGGAGAGAGAGAGGGAGAGGGAGAGTGAGAGGGGGGAGAGAGAGGGGGGAGAGAGAGGGGGAGATGCCTTGTAGTCGGATGCGTAGACGGCAGCCACTAGGGGAAGCAGCAGCCGCATCGCTCGGGTGAGGGAAGGGGAAATGACGACGGTCGACTGTCATACGCCGAGGGACGAGCGAGTGAGAACGATTCGAATCAGCATGCCACACTTCGTGAATCGTGTTGTGCAGGTGACGCTAATTCACCTTATGTATAGTATTTCCCTCTATTACTTTCCTTATGCTCCTTATGTCACTTATTGTACAGGTTGCAAATTAGAGTGAATGCGTTGTTACTGCTCACAGGCAAACAACTAATCATATTTGCTGGAAGAAGGCGTCTCTGACTCAAAACTGAACTACACTCGTTTCTATCTGTGTAGTTCGTGTGGTTGATAGCAGTGTCACATAATGCAAGGTTCACCATTTTGTATGCACTCGCCTTACTAGTTGTTATTATGTTCTGTACATGCTGTAGTTACTGTACTTGTTGAGCGTACTGTACTTGCTCAGTATACTGTAGTTGTCTAGTATACTGTAGTTGCTGGTGTTGCTTAAGGTCGGAAGCTGGCTGGGTGTCAGTAGCCACCAATGATGCCTGACTGTAGGCAACCATCTGACGAGCAGACAGAAGCGACGCCGACGTGCTCGCACTCTCTCGCACGCCGCTACAGTATTTCCGCAACGACCCAAGAGAGAAGGCCATCCGTCCGGATTAAAGGCACAGTGGCGCTTAGTTTTTGACTTCGTTTCATTGTTTGACCCAGGGAAACACGAAACAATCAAAGAAAACGCGAAATAACGGCGATTCCGCGTTACCTACACGCTTACCAACATGTGAAGCTTGGTAAGGCGAATTCGAACTTCGCGCCAAAATGCTTATCGGAAAGTTGAGCTGTGTGCGCATCTCGTCGATATGAGTTCGACAGCACATGTCGTTGTAGTGTTGTGGTAACACTCACGGTTCACGGACCATGCTATGCCGGTTCTATTCCCGCTATGTGGAAACAGTTTTGCCAAGTTCTCATAAGTGAATTTCGATGAACCTTGGTAACGCTAAACGCCCCAGTGTCTTTAAGATATAAAGATATAAGGATTAAGATATAAGGATTTTATAGGATTATTTGTGGAGTAACACAAATACCGTGGTAGGAGAATCGGATTCGCGGAATTGCCACCCATTGGACATACCTGTTCCCGCATATTGGAAGCAACAACAACGGGACGACCGACGTCGCAAGAGGAGACGACAAGAAATGACATTGTTACTCTCATCTCTCATTACGCTCGTAATCACCAGCCTTCCAGCTCTTTTCGGGCAACTCAGCAACGGGCAACGCGTTCTGTAAAATTGTACAACAAAGCTAGTCATTTCATCACCATCAGTCCCCGCAGTGGGTGCTTATATATCTCTTTCTTCTAAAACCTTTCCAAAAAAGCATGTGTGATATGAAGGTAAGTGGCGATACGTCTGGCTGTTGTGATTGTGTGTGTGTTGAGAAGGTCGTTCTGACGAGGCAACAGGAGGAAGACCTCTACATGGACGAGCAGTACAAGAAGGCCGCCGCCAACAAGGCCAAGGCCACCGCCGCGTCCAACGCTGCCAAGAAGGAGGTGACACATCGAACATGTTCAGAGTATGCGCCCTAAATGCCCTCTGCGGTGCACATGATCACAAATTCGATAGAAGAGGGGGTGCCGACGCACTGACGTCTCTGTGAAATTGTTCCACTACATTTGTCATAGACGTATTACTGTTGTGTACTGTACTAGGCGTTTCGCGCTCTGCTTCCGGCGCCGCCCAGTCTCGATGAGCAGGTGCGACGAATCCAGGAGCTCAGGGCCAGCACGCCCAACGTTCTGAAGTGAGAGAGAGAGAGAGAGAGAGAGCGCGAGAGAGAGAGAGATAGCGAGGGAGAGTGAGCGAGAGCGAGGGAAAGATATGGAGGGAGGGGGAGGAAAGCAGGAAAGGAGGGAGAGGGGGAGAGAGAACGGATTCAGGCCCAGCTCGTCGTTGGTGCTGTTCATGAGCGCGCACGGCCCCGCTCCTTCCTGCTGCCACATGAGCATTGTGAACATGTTCGACGAGGTGCGATGTGTGCCTGTGTGTCTGTCTGTGTCCTGTGTGTGTGTCTGTATGTCTGTCTGTGCGCACGCGTCCGGTTGCAGCCGGTGGTGGCGCGCGTGCACTGTCCGACGCCCCAGCTCACCGTCTCGCAGCAGTACCACGTCATCTCCGCCAAGGTGCGAGGAGCAAGGGAATGGGGAGAGGAGTGTGCAGTGCACCGTGACGGTGTTCTTCACGTGGCGGCGCGGCGGCGGCGGCGTTCCCGCCGATCTCCTTTACGCCTACACCCTCCACCATCTCATCGTACGCTTTTATCGGTGTTATTATCATTGTCGAATCATTTGCGATGCTAGCGTGATTCGGCGGGTGTTTTACGGGGATTATGCTGATGGCGTGCGTGAAATGTTCTTCTGAATGATGCATTGCTCACAACTGTCTCTTGGGAATTCGCGAATTGTCATTATAACTCCGCTACTCTACGGTATAACGCGAATTTAACGCCGTTCCAAGCAATCAACACAAAAGGGGAAAGGGTCCTTTATCTGAGTCGCCAGAAGGCATCAACACGTTACAGTACAATGTTTTGACAGTCGTTCCGGACGAGGCGACCCCTCGTCAGTCGGGCGGCCGTTGAAGTAGTCGCCCGCGTAGTTGACCGCTCCTGTAGCCTTGTGGGGTGGAGGTGCTGACGCATCCGCTGAAAACGCAACCATGTGCGATGTGCTGAAAAGATAAAACTGCACGCAAACACATCACACTTGCTATATTTCATCGTTTATTGTCATCAAACGTGAAATATTACCACATACAATACGACACTCGCAATGAATACATGCTACGGTAATCATGTGGCTGCTGATAACCACTGTACGACTATTACTCGTATTCAACTACATACCGTGTGTCTACCGTGTTCGTGTATGTGGCTACCTACTCTATGGGTAGTTGGTTGGTGGGGCGACGGTCGTCGGCGAGTGGTCGTCCAGGCGCAGCCACCCCTCGCGCCTGTCCTCGATTCAAAAAGCGAGCCCTAATGGGGATCGATCGCCGCGATCCGCCATTATCACACAAGCTCCGCCTATTGACTCGCTAACTTAGCAACCTGAGCGCACTCACCCCGGCCCCCGTTGATGGATTGGAACTGCCGCAAAATTATACATTACAACTACGCTACGGTATAACGCGAATTTTACCCCGTTCCAAGCAATCAACACTATAAGGGGAAGGTTCCTGGAGAACAGTAAAGTAACAAAGGTAGAAGAGCAGTTATTCGACGGATAGCTAATCATGATGCCACATTAGGGGAAGTATGGTACCAACAAAAGCGACAGATAACTAGTGTATGTGGACATGTTAATGGTATGACATATTTCAAATTGAGGAAGTTTTATACACTAGAAAAGGAGTACTAGTGATTTGAAATTTTCATCAGATCCAATTGCACAGCGGAAAAGCGACCGCGCTGACGCACAAGTGTGAGAAATGACATGACAGCAATATGAGACATTTGCATAATAATCGCATCTTTCGTCTAATATTCCGGCCGTCCGAATTTGTCGGTCAGAAAAGGGAACACACTATAACATGAATTGGATGAGTTCACATTGCTGCTAACATGACCTTTGGATATCGCTTCTTGAAAATTCTAGCGCGAGCCCTATCCTAAGTAAGCCAAAAGAGAGGGCGCTGCGCGCCCTATCTAATTCCTTTGCTGGAACAAATTTTGCTAAACTGCTTGAGCCAACCGCGACGCGGCACTGATGCGTAGCGTGCATCTTCGTAGAGTACACCGGTCAGTGAACAAATGAGTGGCACTACTGCCGGGTCGTGCGCAAAACCGCGCTCGCACATCTAATCGAAACAGGCACACGGGAATAGATAATGACTCGGGTAGGAAATCAACGTAGTTCTAACATAAATCAATGTCTGCACACGTGTTAGCGCCTGCTTTCCGTACGATCATCAAACGCACTTATGTAATATCAACGCTGCACGCGATTATTTCATATAGTACCACAATAACGTTTCGCGGGAAAAGGGTTCACCGGTTCACTTACGGTAGTTGTGGGACACTGGCACACTGGCACTGCTCCAGCCTCCGGCACGGGGAGCGGTGTCGTTCCTGCGTTCTGCCCTGCTCCGATTCCAGTTGCACCGCGGTAACGGGTCCCCTCTAGGAAACCACTAGTCATGTTGACTCTGTCCAGCACATGCAACCAAGATTTTGGAACGAAATATGAATGCAGACTTGCTGGGTCAGTCAGGCCTATGACACATTGCGCTATGGACCGCTACCGTGTCAAGTGTCCCGATTCGGATCGAGGCATCCACGTATTTGCCTGACAGTCAGTTATAAAAATGCTATGCGTAAAAGGAAGCGACGCGCACCAAGCGTGTTGACACACCAATAACTAACCTGCCGTTCCCCGAGTCCGGTGCCTCCTAGCGCACGCGCTATTCTCGGATGGAACTCATCCGGCCTAGAATCAACCTTTGAATATGCCATATTACTTCTAATAATTGAGTATTCCGGCGATTCGCACCTTGATACACTTTGTGCTCGTCCGTGGCACACGCCCCGCGGCCGCTGCACCCGCGCTGCCGGCCGGCCGGTGCAGATGCACACGACATCCGCAGTTCGACACCCGCAAGGTCCCTCTGTAAGCAACAGAGTTAACATCATGGATATCAAGGTGCCAAACACACAATCCGACCACCTGGGCAGGGTGTCAATACCAACAACACCATGCGGGGTGTGACGCAACCACCTGAAGGGTGTTCATACCGGAGGACCGCGGGGCAGTGGTTCGAATACACGAACTCCGCCACTCAACGTTACGAGCAACTACGAAAAACGGACCATGTTCATGTAACATGACAACCGGTATTCAGTATACAACCGTGTAATATATGATATGTGTCCGTGAGCAAATTGCTCCAACCAGAACCTCCATCTTATTGATGACGAAATTTCTACAACTGCGAAATAAGAATCAGCGTCTTGAAATGATGCGAAGAACAATATATTGCATACAATAGTGTGTACAAAAAACTTAATTCGATGCTAGAACACGCACACATTGTGTACTTAAAACAACACATACGAAACCTATGTAGTTTCGAAATACGAACACTGCTCGTTTCCAGCAGAAACCAACGATTGCAGCGTGAACACTACATCTATACACACTATAGAATACATACAAATAAGGAAACCAGAAAGAAAGACAAACAAATAACAAATTTCGGCGACTCGGGCAAAAAGCGAGCCCTAGAATGGCGATCGATCGCCGCGATCCGCCATTTCAGACAAGCTCCGCCCACTGACTCGACAACTTGGCAACCTGAGCGCACTCACCCGGTCCCCCGTTGATGCATTGGAACTATATACCGCAAAATTATACATTTTATCCGTTTTATAAGGTTTCGGCAAATTTCTTCTTCTTTTTTTTTAGATTGACAAGGCTCAGTTGGAGGAGGTTGTCTCAGAGCCGGGGAAACAGGGGCGCATTCTGCGAGAGGTGAATTTCACTGCTCTCTCTCTCTCTCTCTCTCTCTCTCTCTCATGTCACAACATCTCTACAGCTGTGGCGCAAGAAGTACGAGAGCGGCGACAAGATGAAGCTTCTCCTTCCGATTCGCTTCTCCGACGAGGTACGCCAACTCGTTCTAACTGATTTTCGGCATATCACGATACAGATGCGGCCAGGCAAACGGCCCTGTTCGGTCAAATATAATTTGGCCAATTCGCAAAGCCCTTTCTCGACCCGTCCCTGAATCTGAATGAGCCGGATTGCAGAGGCAGGCGGCGTGCGCGGGTCAGCACGGCCGCACGGCGCACGCGAGCGTCGGACTCGACACCAGTGGCTTCATCAGTGCGTCCTCTACGCCCCCTCTGCTATCGCACTTGTGACGCCCGATTTCAGGCCAGCGCCGCTACGTCGACGACGTGGACATCAAGGACATGTGAGCGGGGCCACTCTCTCTCTCTCGGTGTCTGCGTGGTCCCTCTTCACTTCATCCACTCCATTCGCACATGTCTTGTGTTGTGTACTATTTATTCGTGCTATACAATGTTTCAATGTTTAGTCTGTGCACGGTGTGAGAAGGGGGTGGAGAGAGAGAGTGGGGGGAGCAACATGTCAGAAATATGTGCGGGGGTGGTTCTTGTTGTCCTTGGGCGCGCGCTCGTCGTCCGCCTTCATCATGGACTCGATCCGCACGAGTTCCTGAATACGGACAAGAATCACAACCACCCAAACAAGCGGACAGTCGAGAGTACACCTCACCTCGTAGGTGAGCTCCTCTCCCTGTCTCGTGTCATCGCACACCGCCCGAGCCAGCTTCTGAAGCGATCATCGTCACGTTCAGTTTCAGCCTAACCGTACACACTCATACAATTCCCGCACTTCCTATTGACGCTTCAAAATTTGAATTAACTGACTGTGGCGAGAGGAGAGGACGCAGACGACGATAGCGCGCGCGCTTCTCTCTCTCTCTCTCTTTCTCTCTCTCTCTCTCTCTCTCTCTCTCTCTCTCTCTCTCTCTCTCTCTCTCTCTCTGCGTACCTGTCACACACCCATACTCACGATCGCTCCGACGTTGACGGGGACGGGCTCGGGCAGGAGAAGGGGCAGTAGCTGACTTTTGAACGTGCCCAGTATCACACCCAGCATCGTCAGATTGTAGGCGATCCTCAGAAGCGTGAACTGAACACACAGAGTAAATACACACCCGCCGAACAGGCTACATATATGAACGAAACAGATGAAACGTATACACATAACGCAATCGAAAAGGCAACGTACCCACTCCATTATCTACCGTTCGGCTTTTAAAGTCAGATCGACATTTTTGTTTAAACAGTGCATGCAGATGCCTTCAATGATGTTTGATGTCTACCGCTCTTTAGAGATGAAAAACTGTTTATCTTATGTTTATCGATCGATATCAAGTGATGCACTCGCCCTACTGGTTACCCATGCACCTCTATCGATCGCTGAGAAAATGTACCTACCTGATTTAAGATTCTCCAAAAACGGTACACACTTAGAAAGATGAAATTATCGCCATTTCAATCACTACCTATTTACTTCATATACATACGCTATCTCTTGGCGATTCTCCCCCCCCCCCCTTCCCCTCTCTCACTTCCTTCCTTCTTCCCTTTCTTATTTCCACATCGTCTTGTGCCGCGCTTGCCAACCGTTGTCGACCGCATTCTAATTTGAGTATCGCGAGATCATCCCTCATTCACCGAGCCCCTCCATCCAGTGTGTTGTCATTTCGACGACACTTATATCGATTGCATGACTGTGACAAGTTTTTTTTTTATCGCGTCGAGTGTTATCGGTGAGTACTTCTACAGTTTGGATAATACAGTCCAGGCTACTGCACCACTACTTGTTTGTGATGCCGATGGTGAGGGTCTTGGCGCCTCCCTGCTGCGAGAGCGGGCCGGCCGGCTCGTCCGAATCGAGCTGAAACGATGGGGCTGCTAAGAAATTGGCTGTTCTCAAAGTCGGAATGCGAAGGCGAATCGCAACCCGGCTGGCCTCACCGCGATGCGCACACGCAGCGCGTACAGCACGCGGATCACATCGTTCTCGCCGGCTGCCCGGCCCTCCTGAAAGCCACCACACACGTCGCGACACGAATCAAGCGACAGCACCTCGAAGGCGACGGCGAGGGTGGCGTCCGAATGCGGGGCGAGGGTGCCGTTCGCCGGCGAGACCTTGTAAGCGTCGCCATAGAGGACCTGAAATGTCAGACGCGCGTGAGGGCGGAGAGGGAGAGGGACAGAGGGAAGAGAGGGAAGAGAGAGAGGGAGAGGAAAGAGAGATGGAACAGAGGGAAGAGAGAGTATGGGAGAGAGACAGAGAGAGAGGAAAGAGAGGGGAAGAGAGAGAAGTGAGAGAGAGAGAGAGAGAGAGAGAGAGAGAGAGAGAGAGAGTGAACCCGCCTCGTATTGGGCAGGGTGGCGGGTGCTGTTCCACAGCGTCACGTCGGCGCGGTTGATGCCGTCTGGCATGATGAGGCGGGCCGGAGTCGCGTACACATAGGGACAACCGATTAGACACACGCACACATCGCACTTCGCGCACCTCTCCGGTCTGGTGGTTCGGGCCGCGCTCGTATCCGACTTTCCTCGCGTACGCGCCAACCTGCGTGCCCTATAAACAGGCACATGTTCTAATCTATAATGCGATGCATGTCCGTCCGTAAGTGACGGTATACGGTAGTAACGGTATACAGTAGTAACGGTATACGGTAGTAGTGACGGTATGCGGTAGTACGGTAGTAGTGACGGTATACGGTAGTACCCACCGCATCATCTATCTATGTACCCAAGCTGGCGCCAACATGTGATACGCGCCGGGTTTGCACTGATTAGACCCCGCCCACTATAGTCAAAAGGAGGAGCCGACTGGTCATATTCTAATTGATGTCTTTTCAGCTTCCTTGACTGCACCTCGTCGTGGATATTTATCACCATCGACTCGGGCGTTGGCGTCTTGTGATTCTTGGTGCTGCAAAGAAGAATGAAAGTTTTGGACATGTGAATACGTCAATAGAAGTATTATCATGATTCGGAAAGTCGTGAAAGTTGCGGTGAGTGGAACAATGCAAAGCCTTGTGATTGAGACAGCCCACGTCATGTGCTGTCTCTGGACGCTGCTGGTGTGGGCGAGTGACTCGCCGATGGGGCGATCCTCCGGCATGGTGGGAATGTCGCACAGATCGATCTACAATACCTCATCGATCACAGGCAGAGTAGACAACTCTATCCAATTACTCACCCCAAAGTCCTCTGTGACTCCCGAGTCCCGCACTCGCTGAAATGGATCATTTGGAGGAAAGCTACACACGGAGACGCACCTTTCTGGCGCACTGCGCCACAACCGAGAGCCACACGGCGATAGAAAGGAGAGCAGCGATCATCTTCAAATATGGGTATCCTCGAAATATTACTAGAGTGTATCGAAAATAACGACCAACCGTGGTGCTGTTGTGGAGTGAAATTAACAGTTCAGACGATGAGGAGGATTAATTGCCGACATCATTTCCACAGCATCTCTCCAAGCGCGTGGTGTAGAACAATTTTAAAGAGAGAAAACACACGAAAAATAAGTATCTTGGAAAATTACTAATGATATGAATGTCGCAACAGGTATAGTTTGTTATCAGTCGTTTTTTTTGTAATCACATCTTCATTCAGATTGTCTTACTTCCTCATATACGCGTTTATCTCTCATGTTAATAATATGGAAAGAGCAGATGACGATAACAGGGCAAACTTGTCAACCGAAAGTCTTTTTTCTTGGCATTGAATTTCTTCTTGATCGCCACATTCTTCAGCCTGTCCACGATCTGCCGCGCACCGTAGACGACGTCAATGTTGTTGTGTTTCCTCTCGATGTGTTCCTTCATGTCGCTCATCTCTGCAAACATCTTTTAGCAGATAAGAGACATTCATGATCAACAGATGGATAGTATAAAGGACCAAATACGCGGAAAACAACACACGTGAGTTAGATAGTCTCTCTCTCTCACTCACTCTCTCTCTCTCTCTCTCTCTCTCTCTCTCTCTCCATCTCTCACCTGTGGTAGTAGCCTTGCACTGCTCGCCGTCCTTGGTGTCCTGTCCGCACGCGTATCGCCCTCCGTCCATGTGCTCCCGCCACACGTGGGTCGTCATGTTGGGCGTCTCCATGCCGCACAGCTGGCACGTGTACCTCTTGCAGGGCGGCAGAGCCACCGCCACCGCCGTCTTCTTCCTATCCCTGCCGACTCCCGTTATGTTGGTGCGCTGGAAGTTGTCGGCCACGCGCGACTCGCCCGCCTTCCACTTGGGCCGCACCGGCTTCGGCGTCGCCAGCTTCTGGTGCACCTTCTTCTTCGTCTTTCTCTCGGGCGTCCCTCCGATCTGGAATGGCCGCGGTGCTAGAAACTACCGACGCGTCGCCCACCTTGGCCGGCATGTCTTCGCCGTCCGAGTACTCGTCCGTGTCGGCGGCGGCGTCGGCGTCGTCTTGCTCGTGGTCACGCATCGTGTCGCCGTCTCCAGCATCGTCATCGTCCATCTGCATGTGATCGTCGCCGGCGTCTCCACTACCGTGCGCCGACTGTAGAAGTACTCACCGATAACACTCGACGCGATAAAAAAAAAACTTGTCACAGTCATGCAATCGATATAAGTGTCGTCGAAATGACAACACACTGGATGGAGGGGCTCGGTGAATGAGGGATGATCTCGCGATACTCAAATTAGAATGCGGTCGACAACGGTTGGCAAGCGCGGCACACGACGATGTGGCAATAAGAAAGGGAAGAAGGAAGGAAGTGAGAGAGGGGAAGGGGGGGGGAGGAAAGAATCGCTGAGAGATAGCGTATGTATATGAAGTAAATAGGTAGTGATTGAAATGGCGATAATTTCATTTTTCTAAGTGTGTACCGTTTTTGGAGAATCTTAAATCAGGTAGGTACATTTTCTCAGCGATCGATAGAGGTGCATGGGTAACCAGTAGGGCGAGTGCATCACTTGATATCGATCGATAAACATAAGATAAACAGTTTTTCATCTCTAAAGAGCGGTAGACATCAAACATCATTGAAGGCATCTGCATGCACTGTTTAAACAAAAATGTCGATCTGAAAAGGGAAACACACTGTAATTGTCGATCATCATTTTCCTCGCACTTTAAAAGCCGAACGGTAGATAATGACGGTGGAGTGGGTACGTTGCCTTTTCGATTGCGCTATGTGTATACGTTTCATCTGTTTCGTTCATATATGTAGCCTGTTCGGCGGGTGTGTATTTACTCTGTGTGTTCAGTTCACGCTTCTGAGGATCGCCTACAATCTGACGATGCTGGGTGTGATACTGGGCACGTTCAAAAGTCTCCTACTGCCCCTTCTCCTGCCCGAGCCCGTTCCCGTCAACGTCGGAGCGATCGTGAGTATGGGTGTGTGACAGTCGACGGGTGTTGCAGAAGCTGAGCAAGACACGGCGCGGCGACGGCAGCGCGATCATCATGACCGACTTCATGCCAGCCAAGAAGCTCATGGTACGCAGAGAGAGAGAGAGAGAGAGAGAGAGAGAGAGAGAGAGAGAGAGAGAGAGAGAGAGAGAGAGACTGAACGTGACGATGATCGCTTCAGAAGCTGGCTCGGGCGGTGTGCGATGACACGAGACAGGGGGAGCTCACCTACGAGGTGAGGTGTACTCTCGACTGTCCGCTTGTTTGGGTGGTTGTGATTCTTGTCCGTATTCAGGAACTCGTGCGGATCGAGTCCATGATGAAGGCGGACGACGAGCGTGATGAAGGCGGACGACGATGATGAAGGCGGACGACGAGCCACCTATTTGTGAAACAAACTCACTAGTGAATCCTTTCCGATTCACTACTCTCTTTCATTGATCGCTTGCCTTGTTTGAATAAACATATTCCAATTTCCGTGCTGATGAGTTGTTTTGTGATGGAAGCAATTGCATGTGATGGCTTGAAAGTGTAGAATATGTGAATGGGAAATAAGGAACTAGAATTTGATTCTCATTCATTGCCTTCATGCTATGAGCGTACAGTCACGCGCAAGTCTTGTGTTCGAAGGGCGTTTTCGACGAAATGTTACGTCAACTAGAATACAAATGTTTTGTATGTGATCATAGATATATTTGATGAGAAGATGTCTTTGTTATCGGGTGTGATGGACGTGTGGATGTGTGGTGAGAGGATGGCGGGAACGCGCATTTAGGCCCCGCCCCCCACCGATCAGACTCCGACCCGTATAAAAGGGGTGGGCCCGGTTCAGTCAGCATCGTTCACTCGATACCAGCAATGGCCCGTACCAAGCAGACCGCCCGCAAGTCGACCGGAGGAAAGGCTCCTCGCAAGCAGCTCGCCACCAAGGCTGCCCGCAAGTCGGCTCCCGCCACCGGAGGAGTCAAGAAGCCCCACCGTTACCGCCCGGGAACCGTCGCTCTCCGCGAGATCCGCCGTTACCAGAAGTCGACTGAGCTCCTCATCCGCAAGCTGCCTTTCCAGCGCCTTGTGCGTGAGATCGCCCAGGACTTCAAGACGGACCTGCGCTTCCAGTCGTCGGCTGTGATGGCCCTCCAGGAGGCCTCCGAGGCTTACCTCGTTGGACTCTTCGAGGACACCAACCTGTGCGCCATCCACGCCAAGCGCGTCACCATCATGCCCAAGGACATCCAGCTGGCCCGCCGCATCCGTGGCGAGAGGGCGTAAATGCCTTTGTGAACCCACTCACCTAGAACCCAACGGCCCTCTTTAGGGCCACCTATATGTGAAAGAAACTTATTGAATCTCCAGATTCACCATTCACTTGATCTCCTACTAATAAACAATTTGATGATTGTATGTGTTTGACTGTGATTTATTTGTGTGAGAGGGGCTTCTTATTAGATAAACTGAAGCGCGATTTTTAAGCGAAATTGTTGGGATCTTTTGAAGAAAATTGTGCATTGCATATATAGGTTTAGTAAGGTATTGTGATATTAGTATTGAAGATTGTGTGGTGATAGTGTTATTTGTAAAGAGTGAGTGAGTGACTGTACTGTGTTGTAGATGTGATGGCGATATGTTCTCGCTTCCATGATTGATATCTCTCAGGCAGGTACGGAGAAGTGTGTCTCTCCTCACTACATAGGTCATTGTGCCGTAGTCATTCGATCGATCGATATGCCGATGGTTGTTTTAGGAGTGACAGCAGGGGGTGAGAGAGGGGTGAGATGATGCTAGTCGGGTCACTCAGCACAGCACGCGACGCTCTGTGAATCGCGCGCGATCCAAAGAGGGCGGAGCGACGAAACCCCACCCTCCACCGATGGGGTATAAGATAGGAGAGGCGAGAGAAGGGGTACCACTCGGTTACACCGTCTGTCCCAGTTCCCATGCCGCCCAAGCCGTCCGCCAAGGGAGCCAAGAAGGCCGCCAAGTCGCAGAAGACCACCCGCATCGGAGACAAGAAGAGGAGGAAGAGCCGCAAGGAGTCCTACTCTGTCTACATCTACCGTGTGCTGAAGCAGGTCCACCCCGACACCGGAGTCTCCTCCAAGGCCATGTCGATCATGAACTCGTTCGTCAACGACGTGTTCGAGCGCATCGCCGCCGAGGCCTCCCGTCTGGCCCACTACAACAAGAGGTCCACCATCTCCTCCCGCGAAATCCAGACCGCTGTCCGTCTTATCCTTCCTGGAGAGCTTGCCAAGCACGCCGTCTCTGAGGGCACCAAGGCCGTCACCAAGTACACTTCCTCCAAGTAAATTGGAGTAGTGTTTCCAACCAACCCAACGGCCCTCTTTAGGGCCACCTATAAGTGAAATCAAACTCATCTCGCTCTGTCGAGTCAATAGTCATTCGATCTCGTTTATTATTCATCCTTAAATATGTTTTTTTTTCTCTTATTTCTTGTGTAGTTTACGTTGGTTGGTAATTTCGAGGTGAATTGATGCTGTGCAACAGACAGTCGTTGCAATAAGCCGAATTGAACAGGGTGTCGCTGTTTTGTGATGACGAAATTGGGAAATGAACATTGCTTTGTTTAGTAGTGTACTGTATCTGTAATATTTGAATGTCTTGGTCTAGATTACTTGATAATAAAGAAGGACGGACGCCTGGTGAGAGAGAGAAAGAGACGCCGAATGAGAGTTTTTCGCGCGCTTTTTGGGGTCCCTCGTCGGTCGGGACCTGGGTCGAGTGGCATATATGCGGGCGCCGCGGAGCAGTCATCATCTCATTCGTGAGCTACTACTATCATGTCTGGACGCGGCAAGGGAGGCAAGGGACTCGGAAAGGGAGGCGCCAAGCGTCACCGCAAGGTCCTGCGCGACAACATCCAGGGCATCACCAAGCCCGCTATCCGCCGTCTGGCTCGCCGTGGAGGAGTCAAGCGTATCTCCGGACTCATCTACGAGGAGACCCGCGGTGTCCTCAAGGTGTTCCTCGAGAACGTGATCCGTGACGCCGTCACCTACTGCGAGCACGCCAAGAGGAAGACGGTCACTGCCATGGACGTCGTCTACGCCCTCAAGCGCCAAGGCCGCACCCTCTACGGATTCGGCGGATAAGTCGTCCGATCTCAATGAGACCACCAACCAACCCAACAGCCCTCTTTAGGGCTACCTATATGTGAAACAAACTATTGAATCTTTCGATTCAAGTGATCTCTCTTTATTGCGATAAATCTTTGTGCATCTATATTTGACTCGTTTGACTGAAAGGGAGCAATACGTGGCTAGTGACTGAGATTTGGTTGATGAATGGGTGCTTACCACAAGTTTTCTAGTTTGTAATCGTAAATGATATCCGGAAAACTAGTTGTAAATTACTTGTTCAGTGTAAAAGTATTCTCTTTTCAAGTAAATTCACACATTGTGATGTGTGACTTAATAACTAATTGATTATTTTGTCATGTCTCTACCCATTATACCGTACTGTAATCAATATTCCCGCAATCTCACTGCACGAACTCGATTCGATCGATAAGACACATCTGCCCTGTGCACAGTGTGCTCTATTTCTCTACACCCTCCAAGAGACGCCGTCTCTCGAACATGTCGCGAACTAGTGTGAACGCGTTGTTTCTCCTCACAGACATACACACCTTGCGGAAGAAGGCGCCTTTGACTCAAAACTACTTTTTTTGTGTAGTTGGTGTAGATGATAGCAGTATACCAATTGAATGGCCAGGAATTACAGCAAGGGATGATCAAGAAAGGCTACCTTCATTTTTATTAATCTTTCTAATGTTTTCCGAACATCTTCGGTCAGAATGCATCGACACTCGACACATATTATCTTCAAATACAAGCCCTATTGAGCACTTGCCTAAGGCATGGCGCTTTGTCCGACAGGAATCAATCGATTGAGCGTCACTACACAAAAAGAGCGGGAAGAATGTAAGAGTCATTCATTTTTATGCAGTTCTCACATCTGATTTGTTCTTCCGTAGAACGTCAGTTATTGCCTATAGTCTAAATCTATAACATTCTGCCCCAATTCTGACGTCTTCGTACTAATCTCTATCCTTTTTTTCCAGAACCATCTGCCGTCAAAAGCGCGAATAAATGGTTTCTATAGACTACTATGCTGAGCAATTATATATGAACTACTATTGGTTCGACAAACGTAAGGGTAAGACTGATTATTTTAATCAAATCCTTCAAAATCTATTTTACAGATGTTCAAATAAGAGAATTCTTACTCCATCTTCGAAATATCCACAGTGCACTAATGAGTTTCCCCATTGTTTATCTACTTTTCAAAATCAGAATTCTCAGTCACATCAAAGATTTAGCCGATGTAAGCGTTCTTTATGTACATATTTCTCAAATGCCATTTTTCAGCCACTACTCCACGTTCATGTTGCCATTACATTTCTCAATTTTGCTCCTTCTATCCCCACTTACTTCGGGTGTCGATGGTGACTACATATACCACATCAAAACTAAACGGTTCAAACATTTCAGGATGAATACGTATTTCCATCCAATTGAACTGTTCGCTGAGACCTTTCTACACATTTATCTGATAACTGCTTCGAATTCATACCTTTATAGATACAAGTATGTCTCTTTGTTTGCTATTTGTTATTTGTATAAATTTTGTATTTCAGCGATCGAACTTACGAAACAAAATATACAAAAGAATTTATATTGGCTTTCATAGAAACCTGTTTGGTACAGTTTTCGAAAAAGGTGTTATTCCATTTCTACGGTTATAAACAAACCATCGCAATTTGCAATACTTCCTACGTTTTTTTGACTTCTCTGATTTCGATCCGATTCATTTTCGTAAGTTGACTCACAGTTTCCATAAACCACAAAAAAAAGGATTTAGTCTGATGCACCCGAGCAAGTCCGTGGATTTTTCTTCCTCAGCCCTCAAAGTCAACATTGTTGGTTCAAAGGATTTATAATATTCAACGCTTTTTTGCACATGATGATAACAGGTTGGTGTTCACTAAATGGGGATAAAATAAATATTATCTATAGTTGCCTAATGAAATCTTTAGCTCTCATTGTCGAAAACAAATGCAGTGTTGGAGAATTCATGTTTATTACATTTTCTGTTAACGAATTTTCAACGCATTCCTTCACGGTGAGTTCTCTAAGCAGTGTATGCTCTATGGAATAACGTTCTGTTGCAGATTCTCAGTAGCCTGTAGCACTACACTACTATCAAAGATTTCAATAGAAGTCTCAAGGATTTGGACAGTGTTATATATTCATCAAACCACGTAAACACATAAAATTGCATAAAGAAATCTTTTAAACAATCTACTTTGTGTGGCTAAGCTTTAATTGGAATCAATTATTTGAAACGCTTAACGTCGAAAACCAACGCAACTAAATCTTCTCATTGGCAAGCGATATATGTATTTCTAAATTAAAAGTCTAAATTAAAAAAAGTTAAACCGCGTAAGTTCTACGTCATCACCAGCGGCAAGGACTACTTTGGTGTGCAGCGCCGTACGATTTGCGGAGAAATTAGTCTATGAAAATCAATGCTAGAATGTTATGCGATGTTACTGTAGAACTCAACTTGCAACCACCGATGCCCGAAGAGATGTCGTCGATGTCATCGGGTCTCTGTCGACCGCAACTTTTTTATTGTTGGTATTGCGTTTATCTCACTACTCATAGAGAGTAACAAGGATATAGCCGTACCAATTGTTCTCAGCCGAAAACAAGACAGAGTCTTGGATTATAACGACTGTGAAGACGTAACAGCCGTAATCACGACAACCGGTGGGACATATCGCGGTTATTTTGTTACTGTTCCCATTATTATCTTCATTGTATGGATAAACATGTTGTTCAAAATAGATAGCGTGGGTCTTTTTACATGATATGGATTGATTC